>OZ018398.1:41292272-41892272 GCA_963969525.1 Ontholestes murinus | reverse complement strand
AAACATGCTTTTTTTAAAATTATTTCAATGTAGATGGTATGAATTATATGTATGTCAGGTTGATTCAAATGGATTAAGCATTTATAATTATATTATTAATCACTTAATTGAGAACAGTGCTTGTGAAAATTATAAAGATTTATTGAATTTTAGAATGACTAGAAATGTAGTTTGGATTACAAATATCTACTTTTCTTATGTTAAATCCAATTTTTATAAGATTGTACTATTTAGTTTATTTTCTTGATCAATTCGATCAAGAATTAAATAACTAGTCAAAGGTATGACCTTGAATTCGATACTATTTTCTATAAGCAATATCAAATTCAAGGCGATACCTTTGACTAATCATTTAATTCTTCAAACTTTGCCCAAAAGAAATAATCCTGCTACAATATGCAAAGGTTTAAAATGTAAGATAAAGAGACCTTCAACTATGCCCCTCTAGACTGATAGTCTCTGTAGACTGTATTAATGTTGTGTATTGTTCAATAAAAATTTTAAATGTTTCAATAATGTTTGTAGTCTTAGTAAGACTCATTGTATTTTCGTATTTCTTCAATTATTACTTTCTATATTATATCTAATTTGCTTGGAGACCCATTTCTCATCAAAAAACTCAAAACTCTGCTATTATTAGAAAATCAAAAGCGCTATGTCTCAGAGATATTGAATTTTTAAACTTTTTATTAATCCGAACATGTAATTCTTTATGTTTCAAAAATACAGAAAATTATACTGCTATCGTGAAAACTTTTAAATAAATCAGGATCTTTTTATGACTTTAGTATTTACTTTTTTTAAGTTCTCTTAAATTAATTTTTTAAAGCTTTACATTTTTACAATTTGAAGAGTTCTCTCAAATTTAAGACATTTTATTGATTTAAATTATCTCAAATTTATCGTAAATCACAGTTTTCATAATTCTAAGGTTCCAAAGTTCTCTACAATATAGGAGAATATATTTTTGAGTAATATATATGGAAAATTAATAAATTTGATGTGTCTAAATAGCCAAGTTGCTTAAGACAATTCCATCCAACATCTTTCTTTAAAAAAAATATTTTTGACTTCTCTGAAATTCTAAAAAAATTCTAAAAAATCAAGTTTTATTAAAGGTTTGTGAGCTTTCCTATCTACATATACGTCAGAAATGTTCGTTGATGATTTTTGAAAATTCACTTTATTACCAAAAATTACATTCAACTATAATGAATATAGGTTGCCATGACATAAGTAAATGAAAAAAATCCGGCACAATAAAAACAAATATTTATGTATGTCAAAATTTGCTTAAAATCTGCATAGAGTGATCTGATGGTTGTGGTTCTAGTTTTTGTATTGTTTAGTAATTGTAGCGACGGTAAGTACAGTTTTATTTCATAAAGGTGTAAGTGTAGATATAACCAAAGAAAATGTATGAGTTTATATACAGAAAAACGTTAAATTTTCTATTACATCAAACATTGACATGGTGGGATAAATGTATCCCACCATGTTCATATTTTCGAGAAAGTTTATTTCACTAATTAGATTGACATTCTTATTACTATAAAATTTTTGATAATTAAGTTTTAATTATTGTTTTGTTAATTATGTAAATTTTTATCCCCTTAGCTCTAGTATGAATAACAGGAAAAAATCACCAAGGAAGCGAGTAATTGAATTTGAATCTGATGAAGAGGATAATCATTACCTTCTGATTCAGAATCGAATACTAATTTTAGCGAAGGCGAAGATGAGCCAATTCTACAAAGGAGAACGAAAGTAAGAAAAATATATTCTTCTAAAGAGGATGAAGATGAGCCTGTTCTACTGAGAAGAACAGTAAGGAGAATATCTTCTTCTGAAGACGAAATTGAGAATGAGGGACGTGACTTGGCACAAAATACATCAGAGCAAAGCAATAACAGTTATGCAACGGAGTAGTGACAACAAAACAACACCACATGGAATTTTTTGTGCTAATTCTGGCCCAGCACAACATATTATGGATCTTGAAAATCCATCACCATATGAAATTTGTTTATATGCGATGAATTAATTAACTTGATTGTCTTTCAAACAAATTTATATGCCGAACAAGAGGGTAAAAGATAAATTCCAACAAATACAGTAAAAATTCGTACATTCATAGGAATACATTTTCTAATGGGAATTAATAAATTGCTCAGTTATAGGGAGTAAGTACAATATTGGGACAAACTATTGATTTAACCAATTTAAGGGGCAATATGAAGAAGGGTTTGTTGCTCAAACTTTAATACAAAAAAACACACCATTAAAGTCAGCACTTACATTGCAAATTAGAAATTCTAAACCTATTGTTTCCACAGAATTACGAAAAAACGACGCATAACACCTTCCAGAGCAGTCTACAAGGAGACGATGCGCACTCTGCAGTACAAAAAAGAAAGAAATTGTACACCATAGTCCTGTACTGTACACACAGTGCCACTGTGCCTTGGTAAAAATATGTGTTTTAATAAATTTCATTTATTTAATTAGTTGCATGATGGGATTTTCATGTCTCGCGATGTTGTTAGGACTTCTTTGTGATAGTTTATAATTTTTTCACCATTTTTTGTATTAAACATAAGATTTAATTAACATAAATTTATTTTGTCCCATTATCGAAATCATGTGCTTCAAAGGGATAAAGTTCTATAATCTTAAGTCAATCGCTATGTGATTATAATTATGATTTTTTCTAATTTAATAAGCTGTTAGCATTTTGACAGTTTACAATTACTGAGTTTATTTTTCTCGGGAAATTTGGACCATCACGAAAGGTTTTAATTATTCAAAAGGTGTTTGATATTTCAATTTATTGTTTAAGCTGCATTAATTACTTGTAATATGTTTTTTTCTTATTTTAAAATTTTTAGATTTAAAACTAGAAGAAAATTTACTGTTTCTTTTCTCTAAGGTTTAATATGTGAAAAGTTTTTGAAAAATTCTACAGACTTTACAAAATGTTTACTAAAAATACGGTAAAAATTCTAGAGATTATTCTCTGGGGTATTCTAAGAATATTTTGTCTTTTGATGAGTTTTGAAAACCAGCTTTGTTTCGAAATTACAGAACAAACAAAATTATCGATAAAACGATTGTTGATATTTTTGAAATTATTGTATTAATGTTGTCGAAATAAAACTATTCTGTATTATATTCGGTTTACCAAGTACAGATTCCTTTTTAATGCGTTGTTATGTTAAAATTTTAATTTCTAAAAATTACATATACGTTTTATTTCGTGTTAAAAGAAGAAGGGAAATAAATATCTTAAATTTTATTGAATCTTTAAAGTTGTGGATCTTCTCAATAAACAAATCGACAGAAACTTTCTGGCACTCGAAGATGTACTTGATCTGCAACTTGTTGATGCCATAACCGATGGGCACCAATTTTGATTTCGAAGCTCCCCTGAGAAGGACGACCATCTGGATGATCATGATGGTCTCCTCCATCTCCTTTATGTCGGTTTCGTCGTCTCAAAGCTACACGTCGAGCACGATGCTCCTCTTGGCGATTAAAGCTGGTTTCTTGGTCTATTTTTCAGCATAAGCTTTCAACTTCTCCTCGCTGACCTTCGCCGCTTCCACGTCCTCCTCATTGTCCGAAGCAAACGATTGTTAGTGGTTCTAGCCTTCATGGGGCAGAAATTTGATATGGTTCTACCATCTGAGTGCGTTCTGTTGAAGGTTTTAATTACTAATAATGGCTCTTATCCACTGACATCAAGTAATCGAAAAGATTAAATAAAAACACGACTGTTTAGAGTTTTGCTTTATTTGCAGATACACTGTTACAATTGTTTCACCACACTGTGGCATCATCAGGCAGATGAGTACTCATTGTAGCAGTGTACAAATAAATCAAAACTCTAAACAGTCGTGTTTTTATTTAATAATTGCATAATGGAGTTCAAGTATCAGCCTCATCAATCCAATAATCGAAAAGAAATACACCTGAAACGTCGTGATTGACCATTTGGTATTTGTCGAATTTGTCGAGACTGAGTGACGTTTGGCTGTTTGACGTTTATTTTCTGTCTGTAATGGTTTTGTTAGTTTTGCTAATGAAGCACTTTATCATAAACGCCGAGATGACTGACATGTATTACATTTATGGACTTGTTGATGGCACTTCAATAAAAACTGGACGGTTATACATTGAACGGTTTCCTGACTGTAATAGAAAAACCTTCTAAAGTATGCATCAATGTCTTCATAATACAAGAAAATGTAAAGGACCTAGAAGACCAGGAAGGCCAATGACTCTAAGAACGGTAATAATGGAAGATAATGTGTACTTCTTCTCGAAAAATTGCAAATACTTTGATTGTAAGTAATTGGACGGTTTGGAAAATTCTTAAAGACTATTTTATCTAATTAATAATAAGTTTCAAAATCAAACACTTATTATTAATTAGATATTATATGAATTTTCATCTCGTCAACATAAAAATTGTATTGTATGATGCACATGTTTTAAGTACTCCTATTTTTTTTAAATAAAATACTGACACAGAATGTCCATTTTTGAAACTATATTACTGTCAGTACTTTATGAAATAATATGGAGTTTCAATAAGTAACAACCTAATCAATTCAGTACTCCTAATTTTATTGAATTTTTTCTTGAATTGCCCATTCATTATTGACTAAACTCGGTAAGATCGGTTCATGAATCACAGTCTGTGTTATCATAAAATATCTACTGGAAGTTATTTGTAGTTTGTAAGATACTAGTGTTTATTAGAATTAACGTTCGCCGTTGCCAATTGCTGCATAATATACATCTGTATCGAATGCGAACAAGGGGTTCATCAAATCCCGAAACTTGTGGCATTAAAAATTATTTAAAAACTGATATTAATAAACTTAAGGCTCACGACACAAAAACCGTTTCGCCTTCAGTGAGGTTAAATGTGCTTCTTGCGGAAGAAACTATTTCAGAAATTACAGAATGTACGAGAGATCGCACAACGTAATAATTTAAGGTGCTTCTGAGAATGGGGGTTCTAGGAAGTAATAATCTGAGCTCGATGCGCAGTTAGTATTAAATGTATTAACAAAATAAAATGCTAACCAACCATCAGTCAAACCGCAATGTTTAAGAAAATATTATGACGCTAAACACAACTTAGTTGTCTTAGTTGTCCTGATTTAGTTCGAAAACTTATCAGAAACGCTGAATAACCATCAGTATGAGAGGACAACTTTCAGCTAGCCTTTGAAAATTGCGTTCGCTTGTGATGTGAAACCTGTTCCCATTTCATTCCCTACAAATGATGACGGAAATATATAATTTCCGTTAGGCAGATTAAGTTCCTTACATCACGAACTTTTTAATTCTGATTGGAGTGTTCTTGAGTTGAGTATTGATGTTAATGAGATAGTTGCTAAATTCTATATATTTTTTACTTCGCTTAATAAATATGTATTTTAAATTTTCAGAAATTTTCACAAACACGGTAAGAGATATTATATATCATATGAAAAGTAGTAAAGTTGATATAGTCAGGGCAGGGACTATTGTGTCCCCTTTAAGAAAATTTTTTAACGGATGCGTTTAAGAAAGCCTTAGTGATTCGGGTTTGTATGTAAGGTTATAATAATCCAGATAATTTTCATCCAATCTAACTGCTGCTCATATTTGTGAATATCTTCGAAAATATTTTTTGAATGCAGTTGACTGAATAATTTGAAAAGTCGAAGCTTATATGTAAGGAACAGTTTGGATTTGAGTAATTGCCTTATACCACTGATGCCATCTTCAAGATTGCTGAAATGACAGTGGAGTGCAATGAAGAGAATTTGACAATTTAGCTTGATTGTGGTTTTCACCAAATCTTGTTACGAAAGTGTTATTTTTACAACTTACATCTAGACTCCTGCGACCTAATAATTTCATACATTTCCGGAAGAACACAGTATGGTATCGCATGGGAATGTTTCTAATGCCCTTCCGATGGTGCAAGGGGTACCATAAGGTTCCATTTTGGACCGTTGTTTTTAATTTTTACCTGATTCGAATGGTAATAATATGGAAATGTTTTGTTTTCTACTTCATCAGAGACACTGGATTTTTTTTAGTAAAGCTGGCACTGGTTTCAACTATTACCATCTTCAAATCAGATTTCTTGCGCTTCTTTAAACGTTTGTCTTCTTTATGCTCTTCATCTTTACCATCAGCACAAACGTGTAAGATGGAAACTATTTTATATATGGTTGACACCACACTAATAAATACATCTAGTCAACTAGATGCACAATGAAGCTTCTACGATGACCTAAGCAATAGGCTAAACTAAATACCAGTAAATGCAGCCCTAACATTTACAGTTGCAAAGAGTTGCAAATTGAAAAGAAATCTATTAAAATTTTAGGCATACACATAGACACTCACTTAACTTTGACTTTACATGGTGACGCTCTTGGGAATAAACTAGGCTCAAATATTTTTCTGATCTGAAATTTATCAAGAATAGTATCATTACGACTGGCTTATTTCTTACTTATAGCTATATATCGTATGGGGGCAGCATTGAGCGATAAGTCATTTATTAATATGCAGATTCTCACATAGCTCTGTGTGTATATCCTTGATTGCCTGTCATATATTAAACTAAATTTAGATAATTATCAGAGTTGTGTAAATATACATCACTATCGCACAAATGTCTAATGGGTGTTTAATTCTATGTCATAAAAGTTTTCAATGTACTTCCTGACAATGTAAAATAACTACTCATACTTAAATTTATACAAATAATTAAAAAAGTTTTAACAAAACATGCATTTTACAGTTGGGAAGAGTATCCTCAATTAAATTTTGACTTTATTTTGTTTCATCCATTTTTAAATTTATTATTATATTGTAATGCGATTATTTATTTTATATTTAAATATGACCTGTAAAACTTGTATTCTTAAGCGCCAATAAACTATTTGAATTTAAAGTGTTTATCAATTCTTTACGTATTAGGTGTGATCTTTCGAAAAGTTTGTCAAAAGTTATTTTGAACCTTTCGACTTTTAAATTTTAAGCTTTACTCAAGTAATCATGTAAGTTTGAAAGTTTGAAAGAATCAGTTTCTTTTAAAGTTTAAAACTACTATGGTCTTTATACATTAAAAGTTTTATTTATTAAATGTCTTCTTTTTAATTCTCCTAAATATTTTAATATTTAATCAATAATTTTAGATTTCGAAACAGCTACACTAGTCAAAAAATCTTCTAGAAATTCAACTGCTCTATGTCTCAAATGATACCAGTTTGTATATTATTATATAGCTAATTACCAAATTTTCTCAATCTTCTAAGTTCACAATATCTGTTTTTTTTTTAAATTTCTAATTCATTATTCGCTTTGTCGGTAAAAGAAATTATCGTCAGTAGTTGAGGAATTTAAACCATTGATAAAATGAAATGAAAATTAACAGGAAGAAGTGCCCAAACGCGTGTATGTAATATGGTTAACAATTTTCTAAACAGTCCAATTACTTACATTTAAAGTAAGTATTTATTAAAATATGTCTATTTAAAGACCAAAATATGCCTGGTTTAAGCATTGCATATATAAATGGATGCAAGTAAGAGTAAGCAGTATTGATGAAGCATGATAATGGGTTTGAGTGAAGATTTTTCGAAGAAGTGAACTCCCATATTCCTCCCTTCCGCTA
Source organism: Ontholestes murinus (assembly GCA_963969525.1). Classification (NCBI taxonomy): domain Eukaryota; kingdom Metazoa; phylum Arthropoda; class Insecta; order Coleoptera; family Staphylinidae; genus Ontholestes; species Ontholestes murinus. The sequence goes on along the minus strand of OZ018398.1, from coordinate 41,884,582 downwards.
AAATTTTTAGTATATTTTCTAATTTTGTAATATACATTTTGTGATATTTTGTTAGAAAGGAGTGAAAAGATATAATAAATAAATATTTGCATTTTTTCGAATAGAAGTCCTTGTATTTTCCTCTATCATATGCATCACAATGTCTTCCACTTTTACCGTTCTTACTGTTTTTGAACTTCCTGGTCCTTTACTTCCTTTTAATTCGCCTGTTTCATGCAGACGCGGATAATTAGTTTGGAAGGTTTTTATTAAAGAGCATTACGGTCAAGAAATCGTTCAATGTATAACCGCCTAGCTAATAAATTCACTTTGAACTTACTTAGAACATGAAATAATTTAAAAAGTTTTGTGCGCAATAATTAAAAGTTGTTAATTTTAAAAATTCAGGACTTCATATTTATTTTTTGTTAAAAAAGAAGTTAAGTTCTCTTATATTTTTTTACAGACAATCAGTTATCAGAAAGCTACCTACTCTAAGAAAATAAAGATATAGATTAGGATGTATTAAGAGTTTATAAAAGTTTTAGTAGTTTCAAGCATGCTTTTCTACACTTTATATTGAAAAAATTAAAAACCAATATAGGAACAAATCAGAGACGGGCGGCAAAAAAAGAAATAGAAAACATAGAGGATGTGAAAGACATGCTGAAAGAGACAATGGTACAGATGAATAAAATACAAAGGAATTTTAATGAAGAAATACAAGAGATAAGAAGCTAAATGAAATGCTCCCATAATAAAAAAGAAATGAACGATAAAAGAAGAAACAACTCTGTGATAAAAGGATACAAAATAAGAGAAGAGAACGTAAAGTCTGGAGTAGAGAAGTTCTGCAAATAAACACTACAAGTAGAAGTCAAAATAGTCAGGGCTCACAAAATGGAAAAAGCAAAAGAAGAAGAGATAACAATAGAGGAAATTGGAATAAGAGAGAGAAAAGAGGAAATTATAAGCAACAAACTGAAGAACACTCAAATATATATTGACAACGACATGACCACAACTGAGAGAGAAGTGCAAAGAGAAATTAGAATCATAGCGAAGAAGGAAAGAGACAAAGGGAACAAAACAAAATTTGGCTATAAGAAATTAATAATAAATGGAAAACAATACACCTGGAATGAGCAAGAGATAGTACTAGTACAGGGAGCCAGAAATAGAGACAAAAAAACTTACTAGTTTCGTTACAATGAAAAGAAACACAAAAACGTCTCAAGCATATAATAAGGATATACCTAAAAAACAAAAACAAAAAAAGGACAGGACAGGAGAAGAAAAATAATCAAGGAAAAAATAAAGACGCACAAACTTAAAGAAGAATAATACCGAAAGACATACCAGGAGATAATAGATAATAAAGACATTAAAGAAAAATGGATAATATTCAAAAAATGTTTGACAAAAGCAAGGAAAAGTTGTGTAATAACAAAGATAGGCAACAAATATAGAAAAAAAGTGTGGTGGTCCGAGAAAATAAATGCAAAAATCAAAAATAAGAAAGAAAGCTGGAAAAAATATCTGAGTACAAACAAAAAGGAAGATTATGAAGCGAGAAGAAAATAAATAAAAATAGAGGTACAGAAGTCCAAACAAGATTCATGAAAGGAATTTGGTATGGAGATGACCAAAAATTATCGGGATAATCAGAAATTATTCTACGGAACATTAAAACAATTAGAACAATTCTTTGAGGAGCTAACAGATACAGAAAACAGACCAAAAGAAAACAGAAAGAAATGGACAACCAACTGGACAGCGATAGGGACGAAGCTGAGTAAATTACGGAAGAAAAGGCAAAATAATATAAGAATAACATCAGAAATTATTAATAACATGGGTGAAGTGGGAGCTATAAAACTGGCAAAATGAATGAATGAAATATTAAAAAAATTATAGATACCTTCAGAGTGGAATATGGGAATAATTCTATATATTAACAAGCATACCTGGTAAAGAATTGGCAAGAATACTTGAGAATAGAATCAGAGATAGGGTAGAATATATAATAGAAGAAGGTCAATGCGGATTTAGAAGAGGAAGAACCAAGATATAATTTTCATACTAAGACAAGTAAGCAAATAATAATAAAGAAGAACAGAGAGGCACATGCATGTTTTGTATACCTAGAAAGAGCATTCGACAGAATAAAGAGAGAAGACATATGGAAAAGTTTAGAAGATAGGAAAATAGGAAAGAAAGTAATCATAACAATCCAAGCAATACGAAAATAACAATAATATCGTAAGAAGTAATAACGAGGAATCAACAGAGTTCGCAACAAGAATAGGAGTTAAAAAAGGATGTGTACTAAGCCTCCTCCCGTTCACACTAGTGCAAAAGATGCAAAATAAACATATGAGAATATGGAAAGTAGGATTTTGGAATATAAGACGGACAAAAATAACAGAACTACTATTCGCAAATTATATGGTCATAGTAGCAGAAGTCGAAAAACACTTACAACAAAATATGCAAATAAACAAGAAACTTGCAAACATAAATATGAAGATAAACCTACAAAAGACAAAATCACACAATATTACGATGTAATAATATAACAATGGAAGAAGTAGAAAGCTATAAATACCTGGGGACAATAATTTAAAGTAATGGCAAGCTAGGCAAAGAAATAGAAGACAAAGTAGGAAAAACTGGGAAAGTAAACAACATGATGAAATATACGTTCTTTGGTAAGAACGAAATACCTAAAAAAACAGAAATAGTAAAAAATTAATAAGACCTACGCTAACATATAGCAGTGAAACCTGAACAATGGCTGAGCAACAAGAAGGGAGAATAAACGCAACAGAGATAATATTTCTTAGGAAGATAGAAAACAAGGCAAAACTAGACAAGGTAAAAAATGAGAAAATTAGAAAGAACCTAAACATCGAGCGAATCAATGAAAGAATAGTAGAGGAACAGATGAGATGGTTTGAATATATAAACCGAATGAAAACTGAAAGAAACACGAACATGATATATGAAACAAGAGTACAGTAAAGTAACATGGAGTAAGATTAATAAAAACTTATATACTTTTAGACTTTTTTAAATCTCAACTTGCAGTTTACGTTTTTTTTACAACTCGAGTTAATTAATTTATTCGGAAAGTGCAAGAAAATTAAAAACGTTCTACGTTTTATATTTCTGCAGTTATTAATTGTATGATTGCAAACTTTCGACCTAAGAATTAACGTTCTATAAGTCTAGAAGTGCTAAACAATTAAAAGCAGCATACTTTTTATATTTGAAAGTACTAAAGTTCTTTAAAATTGTAGCGTTTACAATTTTCGAGTAATTTCAAATATTTTGAAGGCTTTTGACATTGTAAATAATCGAATATGATTTTCACTTTGTAGACGATAGAATATAAGTTTTTCTTAACATAATTAAACAGTTAAAATATAAGTTTATCAAAATTGTAGTTTTAGCATCACTATGTTTGAACTTTTTGAAAGTTTAAAGATGCTACATAAATAGAATTATATATTTTGAAATGTACACTTCAAAATATTGTAAAAGTTTGAGATCTTTTCTTTCTTTTCTAAACAATTGTAGTGTTCACAATTTTCAGTTATACAAAAAATATTAATTGGCATAAAAAGTGCTTCATACTATGAAATATTTTTTATATATAATTTTTTTATAGTTCTTTTAGGCGTAGGCACTACAATTTCTCAGAGTATGTAACTTTAAACGATTTAAAGTTTTCTGTATATCAATATGTTTTATTAATATGATTATAAATATTATGTGTTTCATATTGAAGAAAAAGGTATTAAATCATAATTATCACATAAATTTATCTCAACAACCTCATCTACGTAAAAGATGTATCTTTATGAGGTAGCTGATGTGCCCCACTAAGCAGCACTTATTCGCGAACGTCTTCCATCGATTCCGGGGGGAACGCTCACGGTTTCCTTCCTTCCCCCCAACTACCTCAAACCATACTCTGGCTTTTACATCAATTCAGAAAACGTGGAAACGTCGGCGACCAAATAAAATTCCATTTTACGATACCGACGGTGTGGGGGGGTTGGGAATTGTGCCGTCGCGAAATTTTAATGCGCGGTCGTTAAGTTGGCCGCCTGCACTAGACCCTACAACCCCCGCCCGCCCCGTTCAACTAAAAACAGTGATTACTTAGTTGTTATTGCCGCGAGATTTTACTGACCCTGCGAAAAATGGAAGAAATTTTTCCAATCATGATTTATTACAGTACGGAATTTTTATAATATTAGGTAATTTTAAGTTCGTTCTATCAAGAGTGCTGTGAACAAAGTATCTACCGAATTTTTTAATATTATTTTTATTATAAGGTAGTGAAAAAGTTCACTTTTGTTACATTTTTAACTGGTCAAAAAGTTACAAACAATTTTCCTAAGGAAAATAAATAAAACAGTGGACTGTTTAGAAAAACAAGAAGAGAAGAAGCATTGTAACTGTCCTATTATCAGATGTAATACTATTTTCCAATAAAGATGTTTATATTTAAATAAAATAAAACACTAGTTTGGCACTTTTTTTGGTTTGTTAATCGCTAGATGTACATTTGTACTTTTCGGTCACTAAATAACCATTATCAATAGCAAACTGAATAATGGTCACTTAGTGACCGAAATGTACATCTAGCGATTAATAAACCAAGTGAAAAGTGTTTTATTTAATTATAAACATTTTCATGTACTCTTAAAATCCAACAAGTGTGTTTATATCTATCTAAATACAATATGAATAATAAAAAGTGTTCTAATTTAAAATTACCTAATTTAATATGAGTAGGATACTTTGTGAAGGTAAAAATTAGGTAAATAGATAGGTTACCCCATTTTTTATGTAAATAACACATGAAGAAATTAGTATTAAAGTCATTTAAATCTCAATCAATAAATCTAAGTGTCAACAATTATACGTACATGACTTAATCCATTTTGACGTTAATTGAGACGCGTTTACATTAATTACCCGTTACCAGTGCGGCTAATTAATAACAATCAGTGACCACCTGTAAGTAAAATTACCCCGGATCCGATAATCACCGGACAACCGGGTTGTTTACCAGGAATTGATCGAATTCCTCACTTACGCAACATCCGAATCGATCTAATGAATATTAAATTTTGCCGCACGAACTGCTAATTTTGCAACTATCAGTCGTCATCATTATTCATAACGCATATTCGACGGCATTATTATATGGCCGGCGTATATAAATTAATTTCGGACGTGCCGAATAAGTTTAGGGCTATTTAAATACGAATAAATTGCCTAAATTGATTGTAACAATTTTCCCACCGTTTTTTAATTATCTACAAGACGTATCTTAGAAAGTAAGTCTGTAATGATGTAAGGGTAATGTGTACACCAACATATTTTGATTAGAAATTTAAATTAACGTTGCAGTATAAATCTGCACGGTTGATTGCGTCCATTGCATATTTGAATATTACAAATTATGTCATGCAAACATGATAATTTGTTAATTTCATGGGCTTCATTAATTTTGGTTTGAAATATTGAGTGTAGAGTAGTGCATATGTTGCAGAAATATTGTTGGGGTTTCTCCAATTCAATCAATTTTAATAAATCATAAAATGCATTTATAAACTTATCACTTAAATGCAATTTTCTTCTTAAATAACATATTCCCTAGATATTTAATTAATTGCTCACTTAATCCGTGGTGCAACATTTTTTGAAACATCTTGATTAGAAAATAAAAATACTTGGTTTGTTTTCTTCTCCAACTAGTTTTCTGTGAAACAAACCAAGTGTTTTTAATTTCTAATCAAGATAACATATTTCCACTTGAATTTATGAAAGGAGAACCTAATTGCCGAAAGACTAAATATTTAGAAGAACTTAGATTGTAGTACAGAAGTGCTACACCATAAGAAAAATGTACAATGTACAAAAAAATGATTACATAAACAATATATATTTTATTAGCTTAATCACTTCTACGAAATCAGTCCAGTAAAAATGTTTTTATCATTACAAGCTGAATTGCTTAATAAAAACTTAGAAAAAACACGAAAATATTTTCGTTTTTCGTATTTATTTTTATTAATAAACGCTTTATTATTCATTCAGCAGAAATTTCTGAACGCACGATAACTTTAATCTTTGTTACCATGCAGATGATTTAAATAAGATCCTCACAAGCTGATAAGTACGTTCTTACAAATTCCACGATGAAGGTTTCTTGATAAGTGAAATCGAAATAATAAAAAAATTATCGGCATTAAGTGGAACTTTCACGCAAACCGGCTACGAACTCTCGTCCTGTTAATGAATCAATAAACTCGCCGAGCGTTCAAAAAATTTATGGCTTAATTTACCTTTACCAAAAATGAGCAAAAGATGAAAAAGTTGCGCGTGGACAACGGCGAACTCAGGAAAGTGGCACTTTCGGCGTAAATTATTTTAAATTTGCGAAAATTGTGGCCTTAACGGCGAGATCACTGTAATTACGATAACTATAATGCGGTTACAGAATACTTACGAGGGTTTTATGCTAAACGCATACTTTTAGCGATCGATTATATTGATTCGCACTTAATATGCAATTGTCGTAACGAGGGGTAAATTATTTATTGTTTTTCCATGCAGTGATGAAATCTACCCATCTCTAGACTTTATTTTTTTGTAGTTATATTTAAGTAACTTTACATTATCAAGAATAAGAGTATTTTTAGGTATTATTTATTTTAATCAAAATGCTATCAAAAAGATTCTAATATTATATATAATGAATTTTCTACAGAAAATTTGATAGCAATTGGAAAAGCTTCAATTCACAAATAATTTGTTCTTGGATTCTCGCCCTCTATTCTTCTTGTGACAAATGCTGCACAAAGATTCTTTTGATGACGATTCATCAAATTATTTACCAAATCTTGCCTTTTTGTCATTTAAAAAGATATTTATTTGAAACTGTGTTGTCTGTATTTGTTGGTTAGTTTAAGTAAGATCAATGGAAACATTAGAGGATGTCATAATATAATGCTGAAGAAAAGTGAAGGAAAACCATGGGTAGTGTGTACTTGATACCATGAAGAAGTCAACTCGCACAGACAATTAGGGATTGCATACAGAGCGGAGAGGGAGGAAAGCATGTGACGACAGCTAGAATTAGGAATAATGGTATATGTCGAATAAAAATTATACAGGCGCTGGAAAGAACTAGTGAAGATGTAAGAATGTGAAAGCGTAGTAGAAATGTGAAACATGACTAAAAAGGAAATAAAAGGGAAGGGAAAAAATGAATCGAATATGATTTTCGTTATAAAAATGGACAAATAAGTTTTAAGGAAACAGCGGACTTCTTTGTGAGAGGGGAGATAGAATTATAAGAGAAATGAATGAGAGTTTCATGAAGAAAAACGCTTCTGGTAAAGTAAAACAAAAAAGAGCAGCAAGTATAGATGATCTGAGGGCTGAGATTTGGAAGAAGAGAGCAAAGAGAGTAAAAAACGATTTGGAGAGCTGCTAAATCGGATATGAAAATGAAAACTAAAATACTTACTGCTTATGTAGATAACTACTATTGGGCATAAAATTGTCATGATTATGGCGAAGAACCGGCTAGAGAAGAAAGTTAATAATAGTTGTATGATAGAAGAGGAAGTTTGACAAGAGACCAGATCTTTACTCCTAGAAAAAGTTTGCTAGAATGTCTGAGGGGATGGAACTGTTGAGTGGATAATTCGAATGTATGAAAAGACGTGGATCATTGCAAAACTGCATAGATGAAGATGCCCGTTCTCTTCACTTCTTCTAACTCATTAAAATATAAAATAAATAGAAACGGGCTCCTATTCTTCTATAGTAAAGATGATGGGAAAACAAAACGTGCTCCACCCTATACTCGAGACGAAAAAATGTAAAAGGTGTGATTCTATACCTCTAGACTTTAAGGTAATTCATCAAAATGCCAGGAGCATCATAAATACACTAGATGATAATATAAATATATTTTGTGTAAAAAATTATATAGAAATTGCCGGGTGCTCCGTAAAAATTAATAATCGTAAGTTTTTAAACTACTTTTTAAATATTACTGACCAAAAACTTTCATCAATGTTTTTAACTCCAGTCATGAAGGAATATATATTGGATGTAATAAAAATGTTTAAACAAATTAAAGATATATGAAGACTTGTAATGAAAACCGTGGCTAACCTATAACTTTGCATTTGCGGATAAAATAGTCTGCAAAATTTAGTTCAATTAGTGACGCAATAAATTATTTCTAACACTTTTTGGTTAATGTACTTCGAATTGTATAAAAAAAATTATTATTCACTTTCGGTTTGAAAATGATACGTGAATGTATTGAAACCATTGGTCACCGTTTAAATAATAACTGTTATACAAAACAACTTTCTTGTTATACCACTTGTAACTGCTTTTCAAATGAATGACGCACCGTCGTTACCTCTTCTCCCAGATATTTCCTCATGTCATTAATGCATGTGCCCTTTATTGGTATCAGCAACGTGGATGCCAAAATTATAGCAAGAAAGTTGGCGTAAATAATACATTTGGTTGTATGTAAGGGCTGGTAGGGAAAATAGTTGTTGAAGGTCCATAGAAATGGTACATATGTCACTTAGGGGAAGCTGGGATTGGGCATGATCTTCTTTCATTACTTTCATCGCCTTCTCACCTTTCCTTTGATGAAGTTCTTTGCATCTATATCATTGGGATTGGATTTGTGTTGCATGTTCAATAGATCACACGTTTGGCACGTATCAGTGCGTGGATCGTGAATTCTTAACTTTGGAATTTGTTTATTAAAAGTTCTTTGCTACTCTTCATCCTTCCATAGTGACTTTCCTCTCTGGGAAACCTGGTAATATGTGCTACTACTAAATTTTCATCTTAGATTGAGTTTTGTTGCCTCTTCTTTCGACATAAGTAACTTGGCCCGCTTTTTTTGCTTTCACGAGAGTTTCAACACGTCTTCAGCTGATTCCAAAAATTTGTAAAAAAAGTGTGTTTACAGACTTGCACGACTTTCCCAGCTCCATCAGGTACGGTTAAATAAACAGTTGCTTGCCTTCTGCTTCTGGATTCTTATTACCGGGCACACATTTAATAGTCCCATTAAATATGAATTCTGTTTTACATTGTCTTGCAACTTATACAATTGGTGAAAGAGCTGCAGCTTTTGGCCATGTGTAATGCTTTTGCATTTATATTTACACTTGCAAATCGACTAAAAAAATCGTTATACTTTATTTTATAAAGTATTAACTTTCATTACTTTTGTTTAATAATTATTATAAGTTTACTTACTGTTGCTGCTGGTTCTTGTTTAGATTACTTTGTTTTTGTTTTCCACATATTTTTGTTCTTGGCCTCTTCTCAGTTTATTGAGAGTTTTATTGCTTCCTTCTCCATTTTTTCTTGGTTCAGCGGTGTCAGCCTTCATGTATCCAGCAATTTAGTTGAAACACCTAACGCACGTTAAACAAGAAATACTAATGAGGTTATAATACGTCTGGCACTTAGCACGGCTTTCTTTACTCGAACCGCTGAAGTTGAGACATCCGCCATCTATTAAATTACTTTGAAACCATTTCCAACGATAGTGGCGCTTAGCGATTTTTACAGGTTGTTAATCTTGACACAAAACATACTTTTTAGGTATAAAACTAATTTTGATTTTTTTGGCACTGTTTTCATTACAATTCCAAGATACATAGTGGTTTAGGAAACTAAGCGAGTAAGTCTGTAGTGTAAGGCAATGACGAGAATAATATAATGTTTTATGAATTAGAGGAGGAGATATTAGTGAAATAACTCTAATGAAATGGGGGTAGGAGAATGAAACAAAGAAGGAAATTACTGTATTATTATTGTATTAAGAGTATTACATGCCTATTAAAGTTCCTTTTTTAAATTATTTTTCTGTATTCTTAGAAAGCGATAGAATGCTATATATCTTCCCAAAAATTCAGTTGTGAGTAGCAAATACCAAGACAACTATACATTTTTAAAGCTAGTCGACAAAAGTCGGCAAAGAGATACAATCAGGAGATCATTATCTAATATTTCTAGCTCTCATATAGATTTCTTCCATAATTATCTTATGAAAGTCAATTAAGGTCAATGTGAAGCTTTTATTTAATAAACATTTTAGAGAGCAAATAAAAATACTTTCGACGTTCCAATAACTTTTTTGCTTTTTTTCTAAAATTGCAATCAGTAAGTGTAAAAATTTACCATGGAAAAACATGACACGTTACAATGCACCAAAATCATTAAGTTTTACTGTGAGAACCAACATTTAATAGTGTAGCATATTGCATTATTTGAATATATCGTTTTAACGTTAGAGATGCACCCTCGGAGGCAATGATTCGTCGGTTAATGAATCATTTTGAGCAACAACGTTCGGTAGGTGACTTTCCACGTAGCGAGAGGCCACGAACAACTAGAACAGAAGAAAATGTGGATCATAGTGATCTGCAGTATTGAAGAAGGCCCAGAAACGTCGACTAAACTTAACATCCGTCGAACCTCATTACAGCGGGTATTTACGGTTTATATCTTTATCCGTACAAGATTCAAAAGGTTCAGGTAAACCTGGAGATTACCTACGAAGGCTGAACTATGCACTTCAACTTCAGACTTCAACAATTTGCAAGAGAGGAAAATAATTTTATAAATCGTCTGATTATGGAGGTATTAGTTTGCCCTCAATCAGAAAATCCCGAAGAAGAAGAGGAGGATGAGAAAGAAATGATGGGAAAACTAAAAATGGCCTATTTAACTTTTTTTCATTTATAGAACGGTTAATAGTTGAGCTCTGTGAGATAGATGGGGAGACGCATTCTATCAGAATGAAAGGATAACTGAATAATTTTGTAAACACACTAACTTATAAAGACGCGAAGTGTACGAAGCATGCGAAGTAGATCGAGATTGTCGTTATAATATTTAAAGAATTGATGATCAATGATAAGTAAAAATGATGTGGGATTATAGGAAATGGTTAATGTGTTTGTGAGGTAGACTCCAACAATTCCATCAATTCCTACACTACTACCATCACCACCACCTACTCCACCAACGCCTGCACCACTACCACCAACGCCTACAGCCACCACCATCAACGCTTAAATTTCCAAGGGGCATGTAACATAAATTATGGGATGCATGTGTGATGTCGATTATAATGAATGGAGTGGAAATATGCTGAAAAATAGTATTTTAGTGCATAGAGAGAGAAAGGGAGAGATAAGAGATAGAGAGAAGCTATGGTTCCTGAAGTATATGTTTATTTATTCTTTGTATTTGCATTTCAAATAAATAAATTACGAAAGCATACATAAAATTTTAGAAGCGCGGGCGGAGTTCATATTAAAATACGTTCTTCCACTCAAACTCTTCTTGTACCGCCATGTAAGAAGTGGGTATCATCCTCTACATCCGGAATAAATTATGATTTATTTTATTATTTTATTAATACCTTTGTACTCCTTTCTCACCAAATAGTACAAAATTTATATTGTAATTTGCTTTATATTGGTTAATTTATCCAATCTTTTGGAGGAAACTTGTGGCAATTAAAGCTGGTGGTTGAAAAGTCGACTCAAAGATATATAGTGATTAGAAAACAAATCGAAGAATAAAAAATAAACGAAAAGTACATCGGAAGTTACCAAGGTACTTGAATTACAGACAGATTAGTACGCAGGAAAATGTAACCTTGGCAAGACTTAGAAAGTTATTGTAAATGTGTTTTATATGTTAGTGGAAAGAGTGGTTAGACACTTTACAGAGAAGTGTGCTAAGAATGGGTGGAAGAAAACAAAAAGGTTACTGAATGAATGAAGAAATGTGGTGCCGGGGTAAAGACTCTGATGAAATTGGAATGAGAGAAAGAAAAAAGAAGGAAATAAATGAATTACTATTCTATTACGAATAGTATATGCCAATAAAGGTTCATTTTTATTAATTTTCTGCATTTTATAAAGCTACAGAATGCTACATATCTTCCCAAAACTCGTAGCCTCTATTTATTTGTCAGTTGAACGTTTTTTTTGACCTAGACATATTAGGTAATGATTTTAGGATTGCATCTCTGACTTTTTTCGACTAGCTTTAAAGATTTATAATTGTCTTGGTTTAGAAATATAAACCAAGACAATTATAAATCTTTAAAGCTAGTCGACAAAGTTCAGAGATGCAATCCTAAGATCATTACCTAATATGTCTAGGTCTCAGTTAGATTATTATCTTATGAAAGTCAATTAAGGATAATGTGAAGCTTTTATTCAACAAACATTTTAGAAAGTAAATAAAAATACTTTCAACGTTTTACAAGTGGCCCAAAAGACACGAAGTGTTAAAAATATTTTTAATTTTTTTTTTTTTCAAAAATTGCACTCGGTAAATGTGAAAATTTGCCATGACAAAATATAGCACGTTATAATGCAAGAAAACCTTTCTGTTATACTTTGTGAACGAACATTCAATTGTGTAGCATATTGCATTATTTGAATATATTAATTTTTGCGCAGAATCGTCTTTTATGTTCTCTTTTGTTACCTTTTGTTACAAGGGAAAATAAATCAGTTTATTACCGACCAGGTCCGAGAATATATATATAGATATATATATATATATATATATATAATTACTTGGATTCCTAAAATAGTTACTTGTGATCCTTGAGTTATTAATTAAAAACATATCAAATTGGAAGAACGCAGCAAGCATATCGTCATCAGTATTAACGTTAGAGATGCACCCTCGGAGGCTATGATTTGTAGCTTAGTAGATCGTTTTGAGAAATAAATTTCAGTAGGTCAGTAGGACAGGACAGAAGAAAATGTAGATCATAGTGATAGGTAGTATTGAAGAAGACTCAGAAACGTCGACTAAACTTAATATCCGTCGAACCTCACTATAGCGGGGTTTTCACGGTTTATATCTTTATCCGTACAAGATTCAAATGGTTCACGTAAACCTGCAGATTACCTACGAACGCTAAACTATACACTCAGACTTCAACAATTTGCAAGAGAGGAAAATAATTTTTGTAAATGGTCTGATTATGTCCGACGAAGCTAATTTCCACCTAAATAGAATGATTAATAAGCAAAACGCAGCTTCTGAGCCACTAAAAAACAGTTAACAGTTTGGTGTGGAGTAACATCACGAGACATAATCGGACCGTTTTTTTATTTTTAAAGATCACAATGGCAAAACATTGACCATAAATGAAGAACGATATAGGGCCATGCTTCATAATTTTGTGAGACCTGTAGTGGAAAGTAGACCACGAATGTGATGCCAACAAGATGGGACTACCTGCCACATAGATGAAGCTACATTGGTTTTTTTTAGGCGACCGAATAATCTCTAGAAGATGTGCCGTGGATTATCCATGGTGATCTCCGGACCTCACGGCCCCTGATTTTTTTTAGAGAGATACCTGTAGGGAAAAGTATTCGCAAATAAACCTAGGACAATTCCACAATCTGAGGAAAATATTCGTGCCGAAATTAGGGCAGTAGAGCCAGAGACATTAAGATCTGTAATGAACCATGTTATATTTCGTACTTAGTATAAAAGATGTGTTTTCTTTTGTGCTTTGAATTAATAAAAAAATTAAAAAACCAAACATTTAGTTAAATAGGTAATTGTGGAGGCCTCTACTTTGTGATACATTATTTATATACAGGGTGTCCCATTTTATATTACGGTCTCGAATAACTTGAAAAGAATGCAACGTAACGAAAAATGTGCCGAATGGAAACTTTCATAGTTTCGAGGGGGAGGGACCCCAAGGGGGGCCGGATAGAAACCCCTATTTTTTTATTGCATATTCGGAAAGAGCGTAAAAAAATATGCATTTTTTTTATCTGGCGACTTATTTCGAATTCCATACAGATGGCACTAGAATCGTAAAAATTCGTTCTTTGAAAGAAATGTTTCAACAGATTCAGATGAAATAAAACCGTTCTTATTTAAGAAAAAATCCACACACACACACACGTTTTGAGAAAGATATCTGATTCTGAAAAAATACCTTCCCCCCAAATTCTAGGAGGCCCAGGAAACGGGGCCAAATAGAGAATAAATTGAAAAAATACGTAACATTGTAGAAATATTTGTCTTCGTATCGTTGGTATTAGCGCTACCCAATTTGCACTACAAGGAGGTTGCGCGGTCGGAATTTGCATATCATTTTGTCCTGAAAGGGACTAATTCATTATCGCCTACTACCTACAATATCTGCTCGAAGTGAAGTCCGTTGTTGTTTCAGCATATTGTCAATCTTTTCTCGAAGCTATCCGTCGGTTTTTGCAAAAAAAAGTCGCCAGATAAAAATGCATATTTTGTACGCTGTTTCTGAACCCTAAATAAAAAATAGGGGTTTTTATTTAAGATTTTCAAATTGGGGTCTTGGGGGACTATTTTGTGAGAAGTTTCTATTCGGCACGTTTTTCTTTACGATGCATTGTTTTCAAGTTATTCGAGACGGTGATGTAAAATGGGGCACCTTGTAGAAATCATTAAAAATACCTTTTTAATATTACATACTTAAAAAATATTAAAATAGGTACATTTAGTGACTTATTAAAACCCCTAAATCAGCATGTACTGTTATTCCAAACCAAAATTTATTTCAGAAACTATAGCTGTTCTTCGATCGTATATATTAAACAATAAATAGTGGAATAAAAACGTCGCCACCATAATTTTCAACCAAAATCTTCATTGGAAAAGATGTATCAAGTTAAGGTTTATATATAGTAAATGAATAATATTGGACCATGAACAGCGATTCAGACTGAAAAACACAATATACCACTTGTAGACCCTAAACTCTAAGTTTTTCTTCGTAATTTTGATCTAGGCTCTTATAAGAGATATAAACGCCAATATCAATTGCTTAATTGTCGCTAGACTAAGAATAAAAATTTTAACTGAAGATTATTATTTATTAATTCTAGCTTTCTAGTTATAGTTTTACCCGAAAAAATTTCACACAATTAGTTTTGAGCAATTTAAACTATTCTTCAGTAAATTTGTACGATGAAAAAGAGGCACCGAGGCAAATAGAGTTATAATAGGCTTAATAACTACTGTCGGATTAAGAACTAAAATGTAGGTTAAAGTTGACTTTTAAGTCCTGTACTCTCACTTATAGTTATATTATATTTTCGTTAGTAAATGTCTACAACGATAAAAAGTTTCCAAGATAAGTAGAGTTATATAAGGTTATTAACTACTTACTTCACTATTAAAATAGTGAAGTAAGAAATATAACTGTGTTTATGTATTTATTAAATACATATTAACTACTTTTAGACCAAGAATAAAAATGCAGGCTAATGACCACATGCTACCACCATTAAATCCTAAAGTCTCACTTAAACCTTTCCCTGAAATACCTTGGAAAATTCAGTTATAACAAGATTTAACTTTTGATTGGCATATTTCTACAACCAAAAGGAAGCCAAATGAAGTTCTAATAAACTAATTGATTATTATTTGATCAGTAACAGAGATCTCACTTAGATATATTCTAAAAATATAGTAATTATGAATAAGAAGAAGCTTTCAGTCAGAAATTTCTATAATAAAAAAGGTTAACAACACATGCACAGTTCTAAAAAGCTGATAAAATATTCTTAGATCAATAACAGAGATGTATGATGGAAATTATTACATTACTTTAAGGCCATGGACTTTACAATTCTTTTTCGATAAATTTGAAGAACTAGGTTCTTATCGTTTTTTTAATCAATTATGAATAATATAATAATAACTTTCGGTGAGAAAATTTCTACAATGAAAAACGGTACAAAGGGAGGTGGAGTTCTGAATAACTTCTCTTAGATCAAGCATAGACAAATATTTCAAAACATTATTATAAGCGACTTCTAAGTCAGCACTTTTATTAATATTTCTATCTCGATGAAAGAAGCAAGGATAAACTTTTTTTTGTTATCAAAATTCTACAATGAAAAAGAGGTACCAGGGTAACTAAAGTTCCAATAAGCTGGTTAACTACTCTTAGATTAGAACAGAGATATAAGATGAAAATTATTATTATTCACTCTCTAGGTCATTTAAATTTCTTTTTGGTTAAAAGTAAGAATTGTTTTTTCGACAAATAATTTTGACAAAGAAACGTAGGTATCAAGTTAGATGAAGTTTTAATAAGCACAAAAAATAGAGATGTTTGCACGTAATTATAGTTTTCTAGGCTTGAACTCTTAAAATATTTCTCAAAAAAATCTTAACACAGAAGATATAAGTGAGATAAAAAATTTTATTAACAATTTTTGACAATAAAAGAGAAGTACTAAAGCAAAAGAATTGTAATTAGTTGGTTCCCAATTGTTAGACCAAGTAATAATGTATACTATATATAAAGCTAAATTTAACAAGAAATATAAAAGAACATCAACAAAATTTTCTGTAAAGGCAGCAGCACCATCAAAGAAAAAATTGGATAAGATTTTAAGAACTTAAGCATCTTCTCTACGAAAGCCAACAAAATTTGGTAGTTCTCGAAGGGTTAAGAAGCAAATGGTGGCGTTTTTCTTCACGAAAACCGGTTATGTGGCAACTGTGGCTTTCGAAAATGAAAAGACCGTTAATTCAACCTGGTATACAACCATTAGTTTATCTAACGTTTTCGGTAAATTGAGAGAAACCAACCCAAAACGTCGAATCATTTTGCATCAGGACAATGCGAGCTTACACACATATCACATGCAACAAACAAGTATTTGGATACACAAAAGATCAAATTGATGGGCCTTCTTCCTTACAACCCCCACTTGGCACCTAATGACCTTTTTTGTTCCCAGTAATTAAAGATAAACTGCATATACATTGATTTTCATCGCTTGAAGCGGTTGAGGTCTTCAAAACGCTTGTTTTAGAGCTACCTGGACAAAGTGCTTTGAAGAGTAGCTCAATCGCAGGAAAAAGTATATATATCTTAAAGGCGATTATTTTGAAAAGCAATTCATTTGTTTATTCTTTCGATTCTCAATATTTTACCCTCGTACACCGATTATTCTCACTGATAGTACCAAGAATAAATCAAGATCATTTTCTTGACACATTCAATAATCGTTATTAATAACAGTCAACGTCACCATTAATCATATAGGCAAACGACGGATTAAATTCAAATACCATAAATGACACCTTGTAAAGCGTGCGGATAATTATCGAACACAGTTTCCAGACAGCACTTATGCAAATCGCGCAGAAATGTCACAGAATATTTGCATACATTTTTATAAATTCGTTTCCAGTTAGCCAGCCTTGAATAAATCACGCTAAAATACGTTTAATTATTTATTAAACGCCTTGCCGGCCGTTTGCCAAGTCTCGGCCTATTGTGATTTCCTACGAGCTGGTTTATTGAGGTGGTGATTTATGATCGATAGTTAAATGCTCGGTTAATAGCAATGTTTTTAACAATTTCTTTTTATAGAAACGATTGAATTTTAATGCGTTTTCTTAATCGATTAATATTTTAGAGCCAGATTTAAAATGGAATTAATATGTATATTAATAAAAATATATTCTAATAAAATTAGCATGTAGATTCTAATTCAGTTAGAAGAAGTTGGAGAAATCGACGTTCCTCAAGGATTACGCAACGTCAAGCGAAAACGTTCGTTGTAGAATCAAGGTGAGCTGGCGGAAACGATGGCCAAGCCAGGATTGACTGTTAGGATAGTTTTGCTCTGTGTTTGATGTGATTGGCAGGAAATTATCTACTATGAGCTACTTGCCTACGGCAACACTCTTAACTTAGAACTGTACTGTCAAAAATTGGTTCGTCTGAAGGAAGTAATCGCCCAGAAGCGGCCAGCTTTGGCCAATAGGAGAAGAATTGTGTTCCATCAAGACAATACCAGACTACACACATCGAAAGTGACTCACCAAAAGCTCCAGGAGCTTGGTTGGGAGGTTCTTATGCATCCTTCTTATAGTCTGGACCTAGAACCAAGTGGTTACCACCTGTTCTTGTCCATGGCGAATAATTTTCTGGTGAAAAATTCGCTTCAAGTGATGAAAATTCACAATCTCAATTTTTGGCCAATAGGGACAAGGGCTTCCATGAGAGAGGAATAATGAAATTACCTTCAAATTGGCAACAAGTTATCGAAAAGAAAAGAGTTAATTTAACCTAAATCGGCTCATTCTAATATTAATAATTAAATCCTTAAATTTCATGCAAAAAATGGTTTTCATTTTACTACATCTTATATAACAACATTTTAACACTTATTACTATTATAAGTATGTGTAGTAAACTAATTAAACTAATCAAGAATTCTAATAATTAATTCAATCATAACGAAACAATTTGTTATAATATTGAACTCAAAAAAAAACGCAAACTGTACTAAACTGTTGTTATTATTTATGTCATCGAATGAACAATGTTAATACTCTGAGTCTACGCAGGCCATACATATTCGTGCAATTACATCACGTAGATAAGTGTTTCGCCTCGTGCGTCGTCTGCCTTGGACGTGAAATAATTTTTTCGCGCATAATTTAAATTTATATCGGACATAAAAGATTATTAATAAGCGGACGTCGCGAGGATTTAAAGCCGCTGCATGAATTATCGCCGTGCCTTCAGTCATTAAATTCGCAACAATCAAATTTTACGCCCGTAATAAATATAGCGCGGCTATAAATAATCTAGGCATGTGGAGAAAAAAGAGGGTTATTCTGAAGAAAACGGTGGAGGTAATGTATTTCCGTATGTTAAAGGTGATGAGTTTTATAATGTGGTTAATTAATTAATTAATTGACACTTAATTGAAATATTTTAGGGATCCTAAATTGTTAAAAAACAATTCCATACTGTATAGGAGTGTCTCTCCAAAATTTTAGACCTAAAATATGTCGAAACCAGTTAGTGGGGTATTATTGATGGAGAAAAAATTCTTCAAAGAAACTTATAACGGGTGTCCAACAATTATTGCAGTCCCGGGTGGCGTTGGAATCAAAAACGTAGGTCGATTCTTACATGTGCCAAATAAATGAACTGACATTTTAATTGTCAAACATAACCTAAACGTGCATTTAAAGTGTTTAATCAAAAACGTAGGTCGATTCTTACATGTGCCAAATAAATGAACTGACATTTTAATTGTCAAACATAACCTAAACGTGCATTTAAAGTGTTGTTTAAATGCACGTTTAGGTTATGTTTGACAATTAAAATGTCAGTTCATTTATTTGGCACAAGTAAGAATCGACCTACGTTTTCGATTCCAACGCCACCCGGGACTGCAATAATTGTTGGACACCCGTTATATAACAATAAAAAGGATGCAGATAAATTTACAGATCTTTCATATATTTTCAGATATATATATATATATATATATATATATATATATATATATATATATATATTGGATAAACTATAAGAAAGAGAAAATACATGTGGTGAAAAATTCGTTAACTATTCAACCAATGAAGATATAAGTAACTATTCAACGGTAGGAATTAAATTTGTAATTTATGCCGATTTAATAGCCACTATGCATAAGTGGTCTAATTGGTAGGGTAGACCAGAAATCCATAAAGAGCAGGTTTATAACCTATTTCAAGTGCATTTAAGAATTTTAGTTATTTATTTTTAACTCACTCAATAATGTGTTTTAATACATTTAAATATACTCACTGTTTTCAAATTTGAACATACCTGAAACAGAAAAAAAATTATTAATTATATTGCTAACAATAACAGTAACAATTATATTAATCTTATGATTTTAATAAATAAATAGTATGAGAAAAATAAGACCTAGTTAGGAAGTAAAATAGTAAGAGAAAAGTTATACAGAGCTGGAACGCGGTTATTTCACTCTTCAGAGTCCATTTTGAAGGGGAAATCTTTAGAATTATTATGAAGACTATACTGAGTACCTTGTTGGGAAGATTTACTTTACTACGTAACCAGAAGAATTTCTAAAGGTGATTAGTGAAGAATAACGTGTTCCGATCCAGAAAGTATACACCAAGCAGTGGGATCCCTCAAGGTTCACACCTAGTTCCCCTGCTGTTTCTTTTTTAGTTCAATTCAATTTGCGATAATTCAAAATGTAAACTGGACTCCAGTCTGTTGGGTTTAAAATAAAAAAAATTAATAAAATACGATGTGGTTCAGTAAAACCCCTTGTCATGATATTGCCAATTCCTCTATTTTAAATTATGTTTAATTTACCTTGTTTATGTTTAACAGCACGTTCTGGTTTTGTCAAAAAATACATTATTAAAAAATTCACTAGTCTGAATTCACTTTCTTCATGTAAATTATCCAAAAATAAAAATAAAAAACTCCAGAAAACCCAGAGAAATCTTTTTAAAGCATTTCCAAATGTCTTCTGTGAGAAATATGATAAATACAGTTAATACTCATTACATAACATTCCGAGAGAATTAAGAACTTATTGAAGAAATAAAATTCTTATGTACCATGATTTCATTTTTGTGTCCTGGCACTCACTTTAATCTCTATAGAACGTTATTAACTTATATAATAATCTCTAGAGATTTGAATAGGAGCTATGAAACTGAAAATAAGATCATAAAACCTAGCAAGTGTTTTTGTTTCGACAAATTTCTACTAGATACATTTGGCATTTCTCTACAACATTATTTCCTATTTGTAGTTCTTCAACTTTCACTCAAGCATCCAATTGCATTTGTAACTTTCTATCTAGGGAAAAGACGTGTGAAATTAATAGCGTCAATTACAGCATCACACAAAGTTTATCTTCTTTTTAGAATAACTACAACCTAGAAAATGATGACTGCATGAAGCCATTTTCTTCAAATGGATTTAGGTTTTAACGATATCATTTAAGCTTCTACTCTTCATCGTTCACCTTTAACTATTCGATAAGTTAAAAATCATCTCCTTTGATAATAATAACTAGTGATCTGAACAGGAGCTAACAACTGAAAATAAAATCGTGAAACATAGCAAGTGTTTCTCTTAGATAAATTTCTACTCGATACAAAGGTATTTCTCTCCGACATTATTTTCCATACGTAGTTCTTAAATTTTAACTTAAGCATCCATTCACATTTGAATCCAGGAATAGTTCCGAAAACATCACCCATCAAAAGATTTTTCCTAGGTACAATCGCCCAGTATATAGGACAATGTCTTACTTATCCAACTATTTTGGATGATGACTTGTGAAGCAAGGAATTTTATTAAAATACTTCATATTGCTTAACCCTAAACTTAAAGAAACTATCTTGAAAACTATCTTTCCCTTTTACAGAATTATGGAATGATAGAATAATATAGTTGGCCAAAGGTCTCAGAATATAACCAAATACAGCACTCTGACAATTCTGAGGATGTAACATGCGAAAAATATTTAGATTTCTGACTGGAATTTTTAAGACGTAAATAAATAAACTGAGGTCAACTTTAACTGTAATTGAAAAGCACGAGAAACATAAATGAACACTGAAGAATATATTAGTGTGTGAGAAATATCTAATCCATGAGGAGAATGTCTGGGATCCAAAGTTTTTTTCCTCCAAAATCTGCCTTGTCAATCTATCATTACAACCATTTTTATTTATTTTAGAGTAAATACTAAATAATACACCTGCCTGCACACCGTTTTTGGCGATAAAACTAAATGTAGTGAAATGTTTTCAAGATATAAGCTTCGAAAAATGTTGAGACTTTTGATTTGAATCTATATGTAGAAGGTCCAAAAAAATCAGGTATCCAAAGATTCTTTCGTGGTATAGACACCTCATATATCAGCCGTTATCAACCTAACTATTTTTAAACTAATTTTGAAAAGTTATCAAAATACAATCTGCAAAAATGTTGAGACTCTTGATTTAAATCTATGAGGACCCATTCCTCATAGAACATCAATCATCCAAAGATTTCCTCTTAGTACACCTCATATGTGGGTCGACATCTCCCTTGTTTAATTATCTTGAAACTATTTTTCTCCACTACATAATGTTAAGATTAATAAAGTATATACCTGATCGCAGAGATTTTGAGGTACATTTTGCGATAAATAAGAAATTACAGTGAAGAGTTTTCATGATATAAGCTGCGAAAAATGTTAAGGACTCTTGACTGAAACATTTATGACAATAAATAACCAAAGTAGGGTTAACTTACTTCTCTATTAAAAAAAAACATAAGAAATAAAAGAGCACACTGAAGAATATGTTGGTGTGTGCGAGATTTCCAATCTATGAAGAGAATGTCTAAAAATATAATGCATATAAAAACTTTCTTGTATCTACGCCAATATCTGTCTTGCCAAAGTATAATTAAAACAAATATTCTTACTTTAGAGTGATGAAACAATGACATTATACACCTAGCTGCACAGTTTAAATTTTTTTTTGCGATAAAACTAAATACAGTAAGAAGTTCTTAAGATATAAACTGCTAAAAATGTTGAGGCTTTTAATTTGAATCTATTACAAGAAGGTCCAAGAATATCAGGTGTACAAAGATATTTTCTTGGTATGGTCACCTCTGCCTAACTATCTTTAAATTATTTTTCTCTACAACATAATAATTAAATGACTGAATAATATATCTGATCGAGCATTTTTTACCAACCAAATTCCTTGAACAGTCCTTAAAATATAACCTGCAAAAAAATGTTTGAATTCTTGGCTGGAAAATTTAAGACAGTACATGCCTAAAACAGATGTTTTTTAGCTTAATCTGTAAATAATAATATATAATATTGGAGAGTGCGAGATATTCAATCACTCTAACAACAGCAGTCATCTAAAGATTTTTTCCTGGTTCAGTCACTCCATATTTAGGAATAAATATGCCTCGTTAAAATATCTTTAAAATAATTCTTTTCCTTCGAATAATGATAAAATAATTTAATGCTACATGTAAAAAAGGAGTACAACGATGTTAATAAATAATTTATTAAATCAGATAGTTTTAAAGAAATTTTTCGCTATAAAACCAAACACTAACGCGACGACTGCAGTCGGAGGTGCCCGTGGTTTGAATCCTAGCTTGGGAATGGATATTGTGATCGTCCATATATTTCAAACAAATAACCTAATTTCCCTATATCATTTTCCATCCAACATCCTTCTGTTTCTTAAGAAACAAATAGAGCAAACAGTTTTTCAAAATATAAACAGTGAAAAATTTTGACCCTTGATTTAAAATCTATGATCAAACTGAGATTATATCAGCAAAGCATGAGAAACGAAAGAGAAAACTTAGGAATCTATAATTTTGGAGTTTGCGCTATATCCAATTAATGAGTATTATGTCTAAAATATCAAGTATTTAAACCAGCGAAAATATTTGGTTCTTCTGACTGGAAAATTTAAGATGTATCACCAAACTGAGATTAAACCAGTAAACCATGAAAATAAGAAGAGCATACATAAGAATATATAATTTGGGACTGTGTGTGTGTGCGTGTGATATCTAATTAATGAGGAGAACATCTAAGAATATCAAGCAAATAAAGATTTTCTCACAGACCGATATCTGCCTTCCTAAACTATCTCCAAAATCATCTTGGCAGAATTGTGAGATAATATATGTCGTCGAAGAAAATCTAAGGATATTTTTGCGATTAAAACAAATACAGTTCTTAAGATATAATCAGCAAAAGTTTGGAATGCCCGACTGGAAAATCTAAGATAGTACACGACCAGACTTGGATTAACTCTAACCCAATCTATACTTGTAAAAGATGGTGAATTGATACACCTGATCGTAGAATTTCAAAGGTTTTTTCCGATAAAACTAAATGCAGTAAATATTTCCCAAAATATAATTTTTGATAAATGGAGACTCCTGACTGAATAACATAAATAAGCACCTAAGAAGATTGAGGTATATTCTAGTTTAACCTATAAAGGATGCAAAACTGAAGAAGTTATTGAAAAAAGTATAATTCTTGATTGTCTAGCAATATTCAAACTATTGAATTGACGATGCGGATACATGATAAAACTCCATGAAACACATTGAACTGTATTCTTTTATTTCAAATATTCAAACTATAATAGAAGAGAAATAAACATGATTTTCTAACAGTCGCTTCTCCTGTAGGCAACATTTTGTTTTAATATATACTTCCTCCAAAATGTATTTTCCCATTTCTGCAAAATGTGTTGGCATAGGAGAAAAATAACTATTTTTTATATAGGTAAACTTTTTTGTAAACGAGTTTGTTTCTGTTGCAATAAAGTCCCTCCAAAATATTATTTCCTCTTTTATCATAAAATTAAATACAATAAACAGATTTAAAATTATAATTTGTAAAACTTAAGACATATGACTAGAAAATCTAAGGCATAATGTGACAAAATATAGGCTGAAGAATGTATAATCAGTTTGAAAAGTCGTCGATTATATATCATCAGTCACCAAACTTCTTTTGAAATATGATTTCCTATTTTCTTGATAAAATCAGGCATTGTATAGAGTATTCCCAATAAATCCTTGTCTTGAAACTCCTAATTGGATAATTTAATAGAGTATCTAAAACAGACTGAACTTCACTCTAGCACAGGATTCGAAATTATAAAGGAAAATATCCTGAGATTTCTGATGATATATATTTCATAGGAAATAGTAGTAGAAAAGGAATATCTAAGAAAATCTGACACTTAGAGAATCTTTCCTGACATTATCTTGGATTTGTAATACTGCTGGTAATAATGAGAACGCAGAGTACAAGACCCCACCAATATTTTCTGCAGAAAATCTGTTTATTTCTTCTTCTTATAATTTTGAAAGGATTTATTCTATAATGCTTTTATAGAACTTAAATTAATAAAACGGAGATGTATAAAGAGTTTTGCTTTATTATGTAGATTGTTTCATATATGTTTGTAAATATCCTTAATGAATTTATTAAATTTAATCATTAAAACATAGTTATTCTACAATATTGTAACATTACATTTGTAACATTGAAACTCCCAAGTCAAAACGTGGCGAATAAAAACTTGTGCAGAAACGAAATTTGAACTGGCGGAGCGCCGCGTAAAACAAAATACATAATAATATTTTGATGTGTGTATCCGCGGCAGTAAACTTCTCAGAGTGTACGAGTCCAGATAATAAAGCCGTATTAAAACTTTACATCTGTGACGATCGCTCATATTCTACTTGACTTTGCGCCATTACACGTGCACACATTTGCGCACGGTGAATTAATTAAATGCACACCGTTTACACCCACAATAAAAATCCACACCAAGACTAACACACACACACGTACACATATGGAAATAATATAATTTACGTCTCGAGCTTTACGTAAATGTAATTTCATGCATATCACCCGTTCGTACCTTAGGTAGGTCGTGTTTTATGGCGCACTGTTGCTCGACAACTTTGGTTAGACTTGAGAGTTACTTCGAATTGGGTTTTTATTGTATCAATTAAAAGGGATTAAGTAAGTTTTACTACCACAAAGTGCTGTAATTAATTGTGTTAAATGCTTGAAGGTATATTTAAAAAAAATGACCTAGTGTTATATTAGTACGGAGAGTTGTTGTTTCAATTAGTCTTTCTAATGTATCAATCTTTCCGTAATCACTATTGATTTTGAGTTGAGTTTTGAATGCCGTAATTTTTAGAAAAATTAGAGTTATTATGCAGTGTCATAATAATAAATTAATTGAATTATACAATTACTAAAATTGGTCATACGGTCTCTTGTTCTTTTGTTTTACCAAGTGATAAATGAGAATCAAACACAAGATTCAAACTCTTTGTTTCTTCTTTGATTATCACGTTGAAAGATGATTAATTCTTAATATTGTTTTTCCTTCTTCTTCTTTTTCTAAAGCGTTTGCCATGTACTGTCTCTACTAGAGTAGCAGCTAGGACGATGAGCTCCAGCTTTCATACCGTCGTATGGGTGGGCGTCCAGGAGGTTTGTTAGATCTTGGGAGATCGTCCCTTGCGATCTTCGACAATCTGCTATCATCCATCCGCTCATCATGATCCCTCCTCCATTGGGGACGTCTGTTTCTGGACCATCTTACAATAACTGGGACGTCGCAAAGCCCTTGGATGTCTTCGTTTCTTTTATGGTCCCTCAAAGTGTATCCCGCTATGGATCTTAATGTTCTCATCTCAGCTGAACAGAGATGTTTAAAGAGTTTTGCTTCATTACGGATGATTCTCTTTTTGGCGCAGTTTTCAGCTCTTGTTTCCACTGCATATGTCATAACGGGTCCTACAATATTTTTTTGTACGTGAAATATCTAACAATTAGTACAATATGATATGGCTCTTCAAAAGGAGTGCTTCTTTTTCTTTAAAGCTGCACTTATAATTTTATGGCTTCCATAACAACATCTATAAAAATCGATCCGTACAATCTACGGCCAACATCGTAGTGGAAATGTATGCGGCCACGGATGATTATATTAAACACGAAACGCGTTTTATGACATTAAACTGCGCCCGTGAAAAGGTGAAACGTTGAAACGTGCAGAGCGTCGGTTTCAGCACGAACCACGGACGGCACGCCTGATCGGATTCAGAACGAAGAAAGGAGAGCTCTTCGGCCGGTGTGTTCGTGCATTTCACCCAGCAGGAAACTGCGAGCGCGCCGCCTGCAATTTTTCAGAAATTTATTGTTCGCCTTATCGATTTCAGTGATTTACGGCCGCGCCGAAGTCCACGTTAAAAATTAAACGCGCGCGCGCGCGCCGTTAACTTTTATTATTCGAAGTTTAAAGTATTGTAATTTCCAACAGTTATTTGTAAACACGGCGAGCTGTTAAATTGAAAATGGACGTGGATGTGGAATAATGGACGCGCGCTGGCTAAATTGAAAACTTGCGCTCATTTCGATAACAAATGTTTTGAAGTGTTTGTGTTTTGCACGCGTTATCTCAGAAAGTTAAACGTATGCCTTATTTTTATACTAATAAATACAGGACTTAATGAATTGTAAAAATAGATTTTGCATACATTATATCTCAGCGATCATTTCGCTTGAGACCAGACTGGAGAAGACCTTTTGGTCATGGACTAGTCAAACAACAGTGATAGCAAAGGAGAGGTTTTAGTCAGTACTACAAGGGTGTCCATGCAGAATTTTCCCTTCTCTTATCCAAACAAAAGATTACATTATTACTAAAAGCTTAATTATAAAGATATTAAATATAAGTGGTGATAGTAACGATCCTTGTGGAACACCTATAATTTTCATTTATTCATTCAATTGAACTATTTTCAAAGCCTATATCACTAATGACAGCTTGAAAAGGTTGCTTGTAAAGGTATTAAATAAGAGTAGAGATAGTATAGAACCTTGTGGCATACCTACTATCGAATTTTAATGTAATACAAATATTATTATATATTAAAATCTAAAGGATTTAATTAATAAAAATTTCAGCAGTAACGTGATGAAGAAAGAGTGAGAGGCACGACCTCATCATCAACTCCGAGCACCGCACATATTCTCACAGAGCCATCAAAGTAAATGGGCCGTCAACAAGTCCCATCAACGGGGCGACCCTCCGAAAAAATCCACAACCCCCTTCGGCTCGAGTGCTTAACTACGCACCATAACAATTCATGCGGTGTTCGGCTTGTAAATGCGCGCGATTCATATGCGACGCGGTTTTACGACGCGGATTGTTTTTTTTTTTTCTTGTTTCTCTTTTACTTTTGACTGTTCTGTTCCGTTCGGTCGGCCCGCGGGTCGTTTTAGTGCGCCGCGTCAGAGGGTCGTAAAACGGCCCAGATCCGTCCAGGTCTGGCGGTTCCGCTTTATCGTCCTCTCTCGGCGGCCGCCCCTCTCTCATTGTTAAATACGTCCACTGAATTCACCACAATTGCACCCCGAATATGACATAAAATGTTTATTATCTCGTGACTTAATTCATTGCCTTTTATGAATGTTATGTTATTGATTATTTTAATTAAATTATACAGTTGAAATTACTGTTCTTTATACTAAACCTTATAGTAATAAATTTACTTAGTTTATTTATTGAATTTGGTTCTCGATTATCTTGTGGTGATACATTTTTGAAATTAGGGGTTGTAAACATCCCCTAATATTACTTAAATTTAAGCCTTTAAACTTTTAATATTTCCACATTTTAACATTTTCAAACTTTTAAGTTTTATGATTTCACACGTTAACATTTTCACATATTAATGTTTTAACGTTTTAGTTATTTTTAAGATTTCAAGTCCAGTGTATGAATCAAATTCGTCTCCTAGTTCTCTTTCTACTCCTACTCTACATGTGTTGTTTAGCATTGTAGTTCTCACTAGTCTCACTAGCTTAGGAGAGATCGAGGTCAAGCAGGATAGAGTAGAACTTGTTTTTATCTGTTATGGGCCTGTTTAAAATCTACAAAAAGCTGATGAATATCGATGTCAAATTCCCATACGGTGTGTATTTGATGGACCGTAAACTCTCCTAGGTCTGAATCCTATCCGTTACTCCCGATAGTTTTTTCGGCGTATTGTTTAAGTTTGTTCTTGATAATCGTTGTATATATCTTGTAGGCTGTGCTAATCAGCAGTTTTTACACGCGATTTTGTCTCCCTTTTAATGTATAATGTGTATGAAGCTGGTGTTCCATCCTTGCTGCATTTTTTCAGAGTTCCAGGTTTTAGTTATTAGTTTATGGCTTTGGCTACTAGTTGTTCGTAAGAGTACTCTTGAAACATTTTTGACACCCCGTGCTTTATTATTCTTTACCTTTTTGAGTACTTTAGATATTTCTTCATAGGTGGGTGGCTCGTCAAATTCCTCGTGAGACGCAATCTGAGGGTGTCCTAGTGGGATTGAGAAAATCTTGGAAGTGCTGTTTCCATCTGTCTAGAATTGGTTGTTTTCCTGATAGTAGAGTCCCGTTTGTAGACTTGCAAAGTTGATGTTCTTTGCAAGTCTACAAACTCTACTATCGCCCTCTTCAGTTTTTACACTTTTGAAGTAGTTGGTGTCCTTGTATGCTTGTCAGTTGTTATTGTTTCTTAATGTTTCTTCTACCTTTTCCATGATGGTATTAAGATGCGCCATCTTCTGTTTTTTTTTCACTATTTTCTTAGCTGCCATGCAGGATTCCCCGTATTCCACTTTCTTCGTTCTTGCCTTTAATGGCAATAGTTCAAAATTTAAAAAAAACTACAATTTTGTTTTAAATTAGTTCAAAAATACCAAACGTTGCAGTTGAAAAATTCATCGAAATAGTATTTAAAATATAAAAGTTGTACATTGTTATTAACTTGAATAAATTAAAATCAAAGATTTGACATACAACAATTTAAAATCTTCACTATAAATGACTCCTGCCAACTGTAATTGTCACATTCAACTGTTGCTATAAATTGTCACTGTAATTCATATTATCAACTGCCACTATCAGTTTTCATTGTTAACTGCCAACTACAACATTCATTAATTTTCAACAATTACTGTCTCTGTCAACTAGAAATTGTCACTGTGAAAATTATCGAAAACAAAAGAAATATACAAAGCTAACCAAATCCCACCTATTGATTCACATGTAGTTTTAAGTTCATAGTAATTATATGTTGTAATGTGAATATGTGAATAAATATTATTATTATTATTAAAACAGGAGCAGCTATAAACAATTAAAATTGTCAAAATGAAAAATCAAGTAAGAAGCAATATAATTTTGATAAGAAAACAACAAAACATGTTTGAAAGAAGAGTAGAAAAACCTAGTAATTAAATATTATTAGAAAAAAGCATAATTGAAGAAAAATTTTTTCAAGAGATGGTTAACTGTTGTGATTACTCAATTATGAGTAACTGTCAAATGTCATCGTCAACTTTTACTAGCAACTGTTACTAAAAACTGTCACTATCAACTGTCACCGTCAATTGTAAATGTCAAATGCCTTTATCTGTCACTGTCATCTGCCACTTTTACTATTAAGAGATAAACTGCTATATAATCAACTATGAACCTTCAATTTTAACTGTCAACTGCCAACTGTCACTGTGAACTGTCACTGCAAACTGTCACCGTCAAATGTAACTGTCAAATGCTACTGTCAAATTTTACTGGCAACTGTCACAGTCAACTACTACTGCCAACTGTCATTTTCAATTATTACTGTTATTGTCACCATTGACTGCCTCAATCTGTCATTGTCAACTGTCAGTATCAAGTGTAATAAATAATAATAAAAAATAATAATTATTATTATTATTATTACTGTCACCGTCACTGTCAAATGCCTCTATCTGTCATTGTCATCTGCCACTTTTACTATAAAGAGATATCGTAAACTGCTATAATCAATTGTCAACCGTCAAGGTCAACTGTCAACTGTCACTGTCATGTGTCGCTATCAAATGCCACTGTCAACTGTCACTGTTAATTGTCACTGTTAACTGTTGCTGTCAACTGTCACCGTCAAATGTCACAAACAACTGTCACTGTCAAATGCCGCTATCTGTCATTGTCATCTGCCACTTTTATTTTGAAGACATACTATAAACTGCTATAATAAATTGTCAACCGTAAAGGACAACAGTCAACTGTCAACTGTCACTGTCAACTGTCACCGACAACTTTTACTGGCAACTGTCCCAGTCAACTACTACTGCCAACTGTCAATGTTAAATGCATCTTTGTCAATGTCAAATGCCTCCATCTTTCATTGTCATCTGCCACTTTTACTTTTAAGACATACCATAAACTGCTATAATAAATTGTCAACCGTCAAGGTGAACTGTCAACTGCCAACTATCAACTGTCACTGTCAAGTGTCGCTATCAACTGTCAATGTCAACTGTCACTGTTAACTGATGCTGTCAACTGTCACCGTCAAATGCCACAAACAACTTTTTCTGGCAACTGTCACAGTTAACTACTACTGCCAACTGTCAGTGTCAGTTATTACTGTTTTTGTCACTGTCAAATGCCGCTATCTGTAATTGTCATCTGCCACTTTTATTTTTAAGACATACCATAAACTGCTACAATAAATTATCAACCATAAAGGACAACTGTCAACTAACAACTGTGACTGTTAATTGTCACTGTTAACTGTTGCTGTCAACTGTCACCGTCAAATGTCACAAACAACTTTTACTGGCAACTGTCACAGTCAACTACTACTGTCAACTGTCATTGTCAATTATTACTGTCTTTGTCACTGTGAAATGCTGCTATCTGTCATTGTCATCTGCCACTTTTACTTTTAAGACAACATAAACTGCTATAAAAATTGTCAACCGTCAAGGTCAACTGACAACTGACAACTTTTATTGTCAACTGTCACCGACAACTTTTACTGGCAACTGTCACAGTCAACTACTACTGCCAACTGTCACTGTCAATTATTACTGTCTTTGTCACTTTCAAATGCCTATATCTGTCATTGTTATCTGAACCTTTTACTATTAAGAGATACCGTAAACTGCTATAATCTATTGTCAACAGTCAAGGTCAACTGTCAACTGACAACTCTTACAGTCAACTACTACTGTCAATTAATACTGTCATTGTCACTGTCAAATGCCTCTATCTATCATTGTCAACTGTCAGTGCGAACTGTAATAAATAATTATAAATAATAAGAATTATTATTGTTATTATTACTGTCATCGTCACTCTTCAATGGCTCTATCAGTCATTGTCATCTCCCACTTTTACTATTAAGAAATACCCTAAACTGCTATAATCAAATATCAACCGTCAATGTCAACTGTCAAATGCCAACTGTCTCTGTTAACTGTCACGGTCAACTGTCACCGTCAAATGTAACTCGCAAATGCCACCGTCAACTTTTACTGGCAATTGTCACAGTCAACTACTACTGCCAACTATCATTGTCATTTATTTCTGTCAATGTGACTGTCAAATGCATCTATCAGTTATTTTCATCTGCCACTTCCATTATTAAGAGATACCAAAAATTGCTATAATAAATCGTCAAAGGTCAATGTCAGTTATCAATTTCCAACTGTCACTGTCAACTGTCTCAAAAAACTGTCACTGTTAACTGTCACTATCAAATGTAACTGTCACCGTCAACTTTTAGTGGTAACTGTCACAGGCCAAGTGTCACTGTCAATTATCACCGTCAAATGCCTCTATCTGTCATTGTCTACTGTCACGGTCAACTATCACTAAAAACTACTACTGTCAAATGTCACTATCCAATGACACTGTCAATTGTCAATTATCACCTGTCAACTAGCTCTATACTGAAATTTTCGAAAAAATACTAAAACAGTAGAATAATAATTATAAATAATAATAATAATTATTATTATTATTTTCACTGTCACTGTGAAGTACCTCTATATGTCATTGCAATCTGCCACTTTTACTATTAAGCGATACCGTAATCTGCTATAATCAAATGTCAACCGTCAATGTCAACTGTCAACTGCCAAATGTCACTAAAAACTGTCACTGTCAAATGTAACTGTCAGCTGTCAATTATTACTGTCATTGTCTATGTCAAATGCCCCTAGCTGGCATTATCATCTGCCACTTTAACTATTAAGAGATACCATAAACTGCTATAATCAACTATTAACCGTCAATATCAACTGTCAACTGTTAACCGTCAATATCAACTGTCAACTGTCACTAAAAATTGTCACTGCCAAATGTAATTGTCAACTGTCACTACCAACTGTTACTGACAACTGTCACTGTCAATTGTCAAATATTACCTGTCAACTAGCTCTATTCTGATTTTTTCGAAAAAATACTAAAACAATAAAATAATAATAATAAATAATAATAATAATTATTATTATTACTGGCGTTGTCACTATCAAATGCCTCTATATGTCATTGTAATCTACCACTTTTACCATTAAGAGATAACGTAAACTGCTATAATCAAATATCAACCGTCAATGTCACTGTCACCTTCCAAATGTCACTCTCAACTTTCACTAAAAACTGTCACGGTCAATTGTCGCTATTAAATGTAACTGTCAAATGTCACTGTCAATTATTACTGTCATTGTCACTGTCAAATGCAATGTCATTGCCAACTGTCCCTGTTAACTATTACCGTCAACTCTTACTGTCAACTGTCACTATTAACTGGACTATTACCTGTTACTGTCAACTGTCATTACTAACTGTTACTGTCAATTGTCAATTATCGCCTGTCAGCTAGCTATAAAAATAATTTTGTTTAAATACTGAAACAATAGAATAATAATAATTATTATTATTATTACTGTCATTGTCACTGTCACTGTTAACTGCCACTGTCAACTTTTACTGGCAACTGTCACAGTCAACTGCCCTCGACAACTGTCACTGTCAACTGTAACTATCAATTGTCCACAAGTAAGTCAAGTTGAAAACCCTAATGAGAAAGAATAAAATTTCATATATAATTTTTAAACATTACTATAAAAAGTAAACACAACTACCATGAAAAAAAATACTACTATTTAAAAATTGATTTTCAAAGGGTGCATTTCAAAATTATTTATTTATGACACTGTCAACTGTCAGTAAAAACTGTCACTGTCAATTGTCACTGTCAAATGTAACTGTCAACGGTCACCGGCAACTACTACTGTCAACTGTCACTGTAGCATGCCTTTATCTGTCATTGTCATCTGTCACTTTTACTATTAGGAAATACCATAAACTGCTATAATCAACTTCTAACCATCAATGTCAATTGTCAACTGCCAACTGTCACTGTCAACTGTCTCGGTCAACTGTCACCGTCAAATATAACTATCAACTGTCACCGTCA
This sequence comes from Ontholestes murinus, assembly GCA_963969525.1. Taxonomy (NCBI): domain Eukaryota; kingdom Metazoa; phylum Arthropoda; class Insecta; order Coleoptera; family Staphylinidae; genus Ontholestes; species Ontholestes murinus. Next base: position 41,850,792 of record OZ018398.1, on the reverse strand, counting down.
ACTTTTACTGGCAACTGTCACAGTCAACTGCCGCCGACAACTGTCACTGTCCACTGTAACTGTCAATTGTCCACAAGTAAGTCAAGTTGAAAACCCTAATGAGGAAGAATAAAATTTCATATTCAATTTTTAAACATTACTACAAAAAGTTTGAAAATATTCGAGAAAAAATGTACAAACACAACTACCATGAGAAAAAAATACTACTATTTAAAAATTGATTTTCAAAGGGTGCATTTCAAAATTATTTATTCGTTATTTGTAAAAAAACATAGTTGAAGAAAAAATGGTCAAGTTTTACTAACAGCCACAGTGACGTTAACTGTTAAAATTTATGATAACGGGTAATGTAATTGTCACTATCAAATGCTGTTGACAACTGTCACTATGATAAAGGCCTCTGTAAACTCCTAATATTACCTGACACTTGTAACTATCATTGTCAACTGTATCTCTTACTTTTAAGTCAACTGTCAACTTTCACTACCAACTGTCACTGTCAATTGCTACTAACAAATGACACTATCAACTGTCACTGACAACGGTCACTGTCACCTGTCACTATCTACTGTCACTGTCAACTTTCAATAGTCACTGTCAAATGTCAACTGGCTCTATACTGAATTTTGAAAAAAATTAAAAACTATAGAAGTTAGAAATACTAAAACGGGCAAAATTAATAGAAGAATCCACCGAACCAAACTGGTGCTAATTTATAAAAATTAAACAGCAACATATAAAAACAAATTTAAAGTTGACAATTAAAAGTGATAATTAACAATAACCGCTGGCAGGAATAATTGACATTTCACAGAGATATTAAACATTAAATATCTCTGGAAAATGTCAATTATTCCTGCCAGCTAATATTGTCAATTATCACTTCTAACTGTCATCTATTAGTTGTCATTATCATTTGTCACTATCAATTGTCAACTTTAAATATTCACTTTATCTTTAAACAGTCAGTAATTTTGAACAGTGAACTGTCAAATAGTATTACATTTGTCAAGCTAAATTGTCAATATCAGAAAATTTTCGAAATGAAAAATAAACAGACAAAAACGAAAGCAGCTATAAATAATTAAAGTAAAAAATAAATAAATAAATTAAAATAGTCAAATTGACAAATCTAATGAGAAACAATACAATTTTGATAGGCACACAAAAAGAAACATGCTTGAAAAAACAGCACAAAAAATAAGTTTGAACATTTTTAGAAAAATCAACTGTAATCAATGAAGAATAACTGTTACAATTACTGATAACTGTTAATGTAATTGGTACTTTCAATTAATATTTGAAGCTATTAGTTAACAATCAACTGTTACTGCCGACTGTCACTGACAATTTTTGCTCTCAATATCAGTGCCAAAGGTCTCTGTCAAGTCCTATTATTAACTATCACTGATATTATCAACTGTCAGTTCTACTTCTAGGAGTCAGTGTTAACTGTTACAAATAAACTCTCAATCGACATTGTCAACTGTCTCTGTCACCTGTCAGTAACTAAAGTTATTTCAATTATCACTGTTAACCGTCACTGTCAAATGTTATTGACAACTGTCAACTGTCACATCAACTGCAAGTTTTCTACTCTCTAGAAAAATTGGCGTAATTTATAAAAATTTGAAATTCTTCTGCCTCCTGAATTTGGTTACTTTGTTACTCTGAATAGCTGCGTGGTAGTTTTGGAGAACCATGTTCTTAAATTTTTAAACCATTCTTTCTGGTCTTTTTTACCATAGACATTCCCTTGGATAACAGATTTTATAAGGTGGTATTTGGTCTGTTTCTCATAATATGCCCAAGGTCATGGAACTAGGTTTTACAACTTATTATTGAGACTTTTTTTATTACGTATATTAATAAAAATTAATAATTATTATAATTGGTTCATCATATGAAAGTGATTTTATATCAAGTTTTTAATCCCTGCAACTTTTAACATAACTTAATTTTTTGGATGTGTATGAGCGAATTTTAATGAGTCTTCTTCCTCGTTCGTGTTCCTTTATTATAAGGTTTCACCTATTTAGGGAGTCTGGTCAGGTAGGTGGCTCGAGTGGTCGGAACAGGGGCACGCTTTGCAGGAATGCGGTTTCGTACATCATTATTAACCGAGCCGGCAAGTTTCCAAAATGACGGCCACCTCTCGCCTTAATTAAAATTCTGCACTTTGTGATTAACCGTAATTAAAGCAAAACGATCGATTCTTATCAAATTTACTACGGGGCGTTTAATGTCTGGCATTAAATGGCGTTTTAAGATCGCACAGTGTTTAATTCAGTTATTGAAGAGATTCAAAGATAAAAGCAAATTAGCTTGAATCCAAATTGAGATACTTTTTTGTATCGCTTGTAAAACTCTATCTATATAAAAATGTTTTTTTGTGAAATTTTTTCAGGAATTGATTTATTCAGGGTGTTTGGAAATATTTTCAAAACTTTTAATATTAAGAGACATTTATGTAAATTCAGCCAAGAAATTGTCTCTAAAACGCTTAATATAGAGTGGTGATAAAGTGAAACCTTGAGGAACGACAAATTACAGTTGCTTATATTCAACATTACAATAAAATGTACGAAATATTATAAATGTAAGTAAAATTATTGTTTTTTTGGCCTCGGAAACAAGTCAATATGGCCAGCTTAGGAAAAATTATTATATAAATAACTTTTAATGCTGTGTTCCTCAAGGATCGGTTTTATAACCGCCGTCTCATATGTAAATTATTTTTTAAAAACAAAACATAAATATTTTATGAACAATCATTTTAATATCTTCACCCTATTAAGTGGCAATAATGTAAATCATAAATAGAAAATATCGAAGCCACAGCGTACGTTTACAAGCTCGATTTCGTACCGTACAGGTGCGCCGGGGGCGTCGTAAAAGACCCGGCTGGCAAAAGGGGGAGCAAAAAGACCGGACGAGATGGATCATAAAGATCACAAGTGCACTAACTCTCCACGTTACCGAGTATGTGTCACATTTGTGTTTTAAGTGATCTGTCTCAGACCGTTTAGCCCATCTGTTTTGCTCATAAATATATTAGGTGTTGGGCACGTGTGTGAACAGTTACGCTTTCATCTCGAATTAGTTGAAAGAAAATAGCCCATGTTTTATTCATAATTACGTTAACAGTTTCCTACCTTAGAGTTTGTCGATGGTTTTTGTATATGTCGAGATCTGGCATGGTGATGTAATAGCATCGCGGAACGTTAAACGAAATTAATTACTAAATGCATGTATTATGTTCGTCGAATCTTTATTTCTAACGTTTTGTATTGCCATATTAGTTGGTTACGTAAAATTAATTAATTTATGTTGTAATTATTTTCTGCGCAATAGTCATACAAATTATAACTATTATTTTCCGTTTAATACTAAATACAATTTTATAATCCAATTTTACAAATATTTTTGTATCCATTATGAATTTTTATAATAGTAGATAAGGAAAATGTTATGATAACGTTAACACGTTATGTGGTAAATAATTTTAAATAAAAAAGTTGTAACTTTAGAATGTTAAAACTTAAACACCCTTAAATTATAAAATTTTTAGTTGATGGGTTTATTTAAAAAGATGAAAATGTGAAAACTTTTAAACGCAATAACGTTAACGTTAAAACGTATTAAAACGAAAACGCCTACACGTTAAAGAAAAATGGAAAATTTTATAAGTGAAACGTTATAAGACCTAATTAGATTGTAAAACGTTAAAATATCTAAAGGTGACAACAAAAAAAAAGGATTAAAGCATAAACATGTTAGAAACGTGAGAACGTTAAATTGTAAAAATATTCATTGAAAAATAAATAAAAGTCAAAACGTCAAAGCATTCAAATCTGAAATTGCAAAAATGTAAAATGCTTAAAATGTGTGAATATTAAAATATTAAAAAAAAAACATGTGTAAACGTTAAAATGAAAAACGTTAATATAAAAAACCTAAAATTCAAACAATATCCAAATTTAAATAAAGCGTCGTTGAAACATAATATGACGTACTTAAGAATAAGCAATTTTTGCTAGACTGACAAAAGATAACCGCTTAGATTTTTAATTAGGAATCCTCGAGCTTTCAACGATAATTTTTCTTAGAACTTTTTCTCAGTGAAACTTTCTATAGTAATAATTAAGGTAGTAACTTACTTCAATCCGAAATAATTACTTCGTTATAACACATTTTTCTTTATTAATTAAAAACAATCTTTAATAATACATATAACGTTCTTATTGGTTCGTTTAATTGATGTAACTACAACTAAGCTAAACTGTGCGGATGTCAACAATGTACACATGGAGAGTGTGGAGTTCAAATGCCTAGACACAGGATACGGACGGTCGTTATGCGCGAATGCGATACTGAAAACTGATCAGCTAATTATCGATTGCGGCGAACGGGGAAACGATTGGGAATCATCGAAATTCTGTTTGTCATCGCCATACGAGACGTATTGTCGTGCCAATACAGGAAGAAGAAGCGTCGCTCTTCTTGGAACGCGAAAGCTGTTACGCGGTCACAGACACAAGACGCACGATAAAACGTGTTATGCTTTATTCCGTAAATTATGCGCGCGCGGAATTTAATTAAGTGTATTTACGTCCCGCCCACGCATACTAGTAAGAACGTGTAATTTTATGGGCTGAACATGTTACGTAAAAGGTGATGGTTATTATTTATAAACAGAAAATTGTTATTATCGAAGGAAAACCATTACTATTAGAGTAATATCTATTTCCTAAAACGTTACGTTACGCTGATGCGATTCAAAATATGTCGAAACCAGTCTATGGCTATTGTTGATAACGAAACAATCATTCATGATTAATATCTTTTTAAATCAATTCTTAAATTATTTTCTACGAAAAATTTATATTTAGAATAAACTATATTAAAGTATTTTACATTGCAGATAGTTAAATAATAATTAGATGATTAGAAATATAAAATTTTGAAGAAGAAGGAAGGATAATACCTTTAATTATAATAATAATAACCTCTTAAGCTTCAGAAGATATGATGAATTTATTCAAATGATTGGCATAACTTTTGATAGAATGCATTTTTTTCTTAACAATTTGAAGAGCAAAAATCATCTATTTATTTAATGTATAAGTCATTATGCAATTAAAATATATTTATATTGAGATGCGTAAGAGTTAAGGACATTAGGCTGGAAGAATATAGTTATGTAAAAAGTTCAAAAGAATTAATTCTCAACGTAGTTAGTTTTACAAAAATATTTATAATAAGATTGTATCGTGAAATAGTGTGCACTATAATAATATAACAGAAAAAATCTGATTTTGGTCTAGTGACCAGACACATCAAGCTTAAATGAACCAGATGCTGGAAATAAGAGCTCCAAAACAGCTCAAAGAGGAATTTCTTGGAAATGCTTCACCTGATTTAAGAGTGCCTAAAAATGGGAGCAGTGCGAAACTTTAATTTCTAATAAGAAAATAAAGTATGAAGAAAGAATACAATCAAAAACACACATCGACAAGAATGGAAGCCAGATCAGATTTTATTATCAGAAATAAAATTCTTTCTATAATCTTCTGCGTCATGCCAGATACGTAAAATATATTCAAAAGAAATAGGCAATGCTATAGTTCTAGACCAAAAGAGCTGGACATTCTCCCAAATGTGTACGATGCAAAAAGGCAAAAGATTGAAAAAACCGCGAATCTGCCTGAAAACTAAACACGTGAAAGGTAATGCAATTTTATTTTAGGAACCGCGTAGGAATTTATACGACCGTTCGTTTGATCTTATCAAGGCATTAATCTTTAAACTGTGCGCAGATGACAGAAATACTTCTATCAAAGAGCGACAAGCCCTTAATAAGTTATTGAAAAACAAAGCAAACCCAAGCCATACACCTTGTTGTCATCCCAGAAAACTCGTACTGAATAGCGCAAAATCATATCATATGCCATTGTCGAAGAAAAGAGTGTGACCCCGGCAAATCAAACAACTTTTAAAGGACTTTTGAAAGATCATCATGGATAACATCTGATATGATAAAACTTATTAAAGAACAAGTATCTTCGCTTCTGAATTAATTATTGTGCTCTTAACGTCACCAGTGCTCTCGATGATAAATGATCACATCTGTAATGGGTTGTCATTATGATATTTCCTCTATTAACCTAACAAGCAAAAAAACATAAAATAATGCATTCACATATTTAAACAAATACCTTTTGGACTATGTAACTCCAGCCATTACAGTAAACAATAGTCCTCCTTCTAGCAAAAGTTTTCTCTGTTAGCTACAGTTTTCTATCCTCATAGCACTCATCCAGAATTGGTAACAAATATCATTTTCTCTGTCAACTGCAAACAGTGTATTTCTATCATTTTCTCAGAGCATGTCAAATTACTTGGCTACGTCATTTTGCAGTAAGTTATCACCATATTTAAACGTTCTAATGGTGCAATAACAAAACAAAATGACGCTGACTTAAAACAGGCAAAGCAGCAGTAGGAAGTACAGAATGTCCTCGAGCAAAAAAGCTTTATACGAAGAATGATGTAATGCAAGCGATTTCGCTCTGGGTACCATTTTCAGTTTCAGGTCTCCTAGAGAACATTCAAAAGACATAAAACTTTTCTAACAAGAAAAAAATTGACTGCAAAGTTATAAAAAAGAGACATTTCTAAAATAAGAAAGAAATTCTAAAAATATCTGTAAATCTGGAGAAAAACTTATATGTAATTGAAAATTAATGTTAAATTGTTTTAGAATTCTGGAGAAGAAATTCCTGAAAAAAATGTAGAAATTTCACAGAAATTCTTCGAAATCTTGTAAAAGAAGTTCCCCGCAATGTTTGATTAAGTAAAATAAGAAATGCTGCAAAATTAAAGAAATATCTCAAAAGAAAAAATCTCTCTAGAATCACCTTTTTTACGCAAATTGGAAGATTTGGAGAATTTTAGAAATGCTGCCATAAAACTTAGAATATTAAGCATCCACTAAATTTCTAGAAATCTGTAAGAACAATTAAAAAAGAAAGTAGAAGTTTTAAACGTAGAGAAATGGTTGCAAATTATGATAAAGTCAAACAAAAAAAGGATGAGAAATTATAGAAATTCAAAAGAGATATTAGTAGCAAATTCTAAAAAATAAAGCTAATATTAGTTTAAATTTTTGACAATTAGAAAAACTTACTAAAATAAATTTAATGAGAGCTATGGATGAAAATTCTTAAAATAATGGAAGAAACCCCAAAAAAAATTGTTAAAATAAATACTGAAAATTATAAAATTCTCACGTATATGGAAAATTTTTGAAAAATGTAAAAGTAACCAGAAAATCTAGATGTATAAAAGTAATATTACTAGAAACTTCTAGAATCCTTTAAAAAAATCCTCAGAATTTAAAAGCGACTTTTCTGTAAAATTTAAATTGTTCAAGAAAATCTGAAATATAATTTGGTTTTAAAAACATATTAATTTTGTAAAAAAAAAACTTGTTCGAAACCAAATACTAAAAAATTCAAATAAGAAATTTTCAAACATTGGGGCTCGTGTAATTTAGTTCATTTATTTTAGAAGATCTAGTAAAAATTACATAAAAATACGTATGTAGATATCAAATTACTTTAAGATTTGGAGAATAAATCTTGAAGGCGAAGTTCTCGTGTTTTTCCACTCGACCCATTACCATCGTTAGCTGCTGATGATTCTTATAAGGCGATTGTAATCACTGAGGAAATATTTTGGCCATTTCTGGCAAATTTAGGTCCAATTTTTGAATACCTCTATTATTTTATGGGCTTATGTCACTATGACCTACTAGTGATTAGAATCCTTCAAAAATAAAAACTTTTAGAAATTCAATGGAAAAGACTATTAATCATACACTAATTTTCTAAAAATCTATAAGATCTGAACAGAGAGTGCAAAATTCTTCAGAAGTAGAAAAAAATCCTGAAAATTATTAGAATATAAAACAAAATGCTGATGAACTATAAAAATCAAATGAAATGCTTTGAACATTTAGAAAAGATAAAGAAAAATTTTAAAATTAGGGAAAAGTGACTGAAAAATTTTAGATATCTAGAAGAGAGATAACTTGAAAATTCTATAATCAAAATTGTAGTAAATTTTTATTATTAAGATAGGAAAAGTTCAAACTTTAGAAAATTTGAAAATGGAACTTTAGTTTGTTTCTTTATTATACATTAGCTTCCTTCTCATACCAACAATCAAATATATAAAAATTTTGGATGGAAAAAGGTTTCGGAGTTCATGCGGCTGTGATGATCTTCCACTCTAACCCATATTTCTGACAAGCAGTGAGAATCCAAGAATTCTCTATTAATATTTGTCTTATTTTAGGATTATCTTCCATAATTTTAGTGATGGAGATTTGATATATCGAAGGAAAATTACTCGGAAATTCTAAAATCATTGATTGAAATTTCTATAAAATGTAGATAATACAATTAAAGAAAATCTCAAATAAAGAAATGCTGATAAATTATAGATATCAAAAAAATGCAGATAATTCTCGGAAGTCAAAGCTAGAAAAAATCGCTGCAAAATTTAAGAAATCTGAAAGAGAAATTATTCAATTTAAGAATCTTCCAGAAAAAAATTAGTAAAATAAAAAACCAAACAAAATTTCTAGAAGCCTGGAAAATTAAAAAGCAGAAAAATATCCAGAAAAAAATATTTCTCATACATTGAAATAAAACATCAGAGTTGAGAGGATTTCACTTTCATTGTTGAACACTGCAACAGGTTTGACTACACAGTGGCTTCATTAGGCAGACGAATCTCTAACTGAAATAAAAACTAAACAGATGTCAATTGATAGACTGTAAAAGGCAATTGACAATTGGTAGTAGACAGTTAGCAGTTCACAGATGACAGTTGGCAGTTGATAGTTCGTAGTTGACAGGTGACAGTTAGTAGTTGACAGTTTGCAGTTCATAGATAACAATTGACAAATGACAGATGACACTCGGTCGTTAATAGATAACAACTATCAGTTGACAATTCAAATATGACAGTTGACAGATGTCAGTTGCAGTTGACAGATGACCGTTGGCAGATGTCAATTGATAGATTGTAAAAGGCAATTGACAGATGGTAGTAGACAGTTAGCAGTTCACAGATGACAGTTGGTAGTTTACAGGTGACAGGTTGACAGTTTGCAGTTCATAGATAACAATTGGAAGTTGACAGATTACACTCGGTCGTTAATAGATAACAATTATCAGTTGACAATTCAAATATGACAGTTGACAGATGTCAGTTGCAGTTGACAAAAGACCGTTGGCGGATGTTAATTGATAGATTGTGAAAGACAATTGAAAGATGACAATTGGCAGTTGTAGTTAGTAGATAATAATTGGCAGTTGATAGATGACAGTTAGCAGATGATAATTGACAAATTGTAAAAGACAGTGGACACATGCCGGTTGGCAGTTCACAAATAACAGTTGACAAATGATAGTTGTAGTTGACATATGTCAGTTTGCAGATGACAATTGACATATTGTAAAACACAATTGATAGGTGACAGTTGACAATTCACAGATGAGAGTTGACACATAGTTGTACTTAGCACATTTTAAAAGACAATTGATAAATGACAGATGACAGTTAATAAATAACAATTGGCAGTTGACAGATGACAGTTAACAGATGACAATTGTTCAATATATGATAAATTTTATTTAATTAAAGCTTCTTATATCCTTAAATTTTAATGATTTACAAACAGTTGGCAGTTGACAGATGATAGTTGGTAGTTGACAGGTGGCTGTTCAAAAATGACAGTTAATAAATTCTAGTTGGCAGTTAATAGATAACAATTGGCAGTTGACAGATGACACTCGGTCGTTAATAGATAACAATTATCAGTTGACAATTCATATATGACAGTTGACAGATGTCAGTTGCAGTTGACAGAATACCGTTGGCAGATGTCAATTGATAGATTGTGAAAGACAATTGAAAGATGACAATTGGCAATTTACAGTTTGTAGTTAGTAGATAATAATTGTCAGTTGATAGGTGACAGTTAGCAGATGATAAATGACAAATTGTAAAAAACAGTTGACACATTCTAGTTGGCAGTTCACAGATAACAGTTGACAGATGATAGTTGTAGTTGACAGATGACAGTTTGCAGATGACAATTGACAGATTGTAAAAGACAATTGACAGGTGACAGTTGGCAATTCACATATAAGTGTTGACACATGATATACTTGGCAGATAACAATTGACAGATTTTAAAAGACAATTGATAAATGACAGATGACAGTTGGCAGTTAATAAATAACAATTGGCAGTTGACAGATGACAGTTAACAGGTGACAATTGACAGATAAGATGATAGTTGGCAGTTAATAAATAACAATTAACTAGTTGGCAGTTATCAGATGACAGTAGTTGACAGATGACAAATAGTCAATATATGATAATTTTTATTTTATTAAAGCTTCCTATATCCTTAAATTTTAATGATTTACAAAACCTAAAATTAAATGATATTTTTTTGACGTGTGTAAAAAATCTACAGTAAATAGATGACAGTTGGCAGTTGACAGATGGTAGGTGGTAGTTGACAGGTGGCTGTTCAAAGATGACAGATGGCAGTTAATACATTCTAGTTGGCAGTTAATAGATAACAGTTGGAAGTTGACAGAAAATAGGTGACGGATGACAGTTCACATAAGGCAATTATAATTGACATATGACAGATGCAGTTAGCAGTTGACAGTGGACAGATAACAGTTGTCAGTTTAATAATGACAATTGACAAATTGTAAAAAAATATTTGACAGATGACACTTGACGATTCACATATGACAGCTGACAGTTAACAGATAACAGTTGGCAGTTGAAATGACAGTTGGTAATTGACATATGATAGTTGACAGTTAATACATGATAGTTGCAGTTGACAGATGACAGATGACAATTTATTGATTGTAAAGGGCAACTGACAGATGACAGTTGACAGTTGATAATTTAAAGATGACAGTTGACAGTTAATAGATAACAACTGGCAGTTGAGAAATGATAATTGATAGTTTGTAAAAGACAATTAACATATTTAAGTTGGCAGTTCACAGATGACAGTTGGCAGTTGACATATGACAGTTAGTAATTGACACATGATAGTTGACAGTTCAGAAATAACATTTGGCAGTTAATAGATAACAGTTGACAGACGATGGTTACGTTGGGTAGTTGAAAGATGACAGTTACTAATTCCCAGATGACAGTTAGTAGTTGACAGATTGTAAGACAATTGACAGTTTCCCGAGTGGCATTGGACCTCTCTTAAATCCTTAAACAAAATTCTAACAAATTGCAAGATATATAGCTGGAAATTTTATATTAAAGAAAACAAAGAAAACAAAAAATTCTGCAAAATTATATAAGCTTAAATGAAAAATGAATATTTTTTAGAAGATAGTTTGCGATAGTTTGGAAACCTTTAAGACAATTTAAACAAATTTGAAGAGAAATTGCTACAAAATTCCGAGAAGAAAAAATTGCAAACCAAGGAAAAATAGCTGACAATTCTTGAACTTTTGAATAAAATTATTATAAGGTGAATTGGTAAAAAACTTCAAAACATCAAGGAACAAATTTTGGAAAAATCTTTTGCAACAGATAATACTGAATATCAACTTTGTATAAGTTTAAAAAAAAAAAAAAAAGAACTACTAGACATTTTAGAGACAATAAAATAATAAATATATATTTCATAGAACATTGAAAATCATAGGAGGTTTCTTTTTTCAAATGAATTAACACTAGTTTTATTTTTTGTTGTATTTATGTGTGTTGATCTCGTACTTTTACTTCTAGGATTTTGTGTTTATTCTTCTTTACAATATGAAAATTTGATAGTCAAATCTTTTGCTCTAATTCTCTCAAGCAATTCGTGTCAGAAAATACCATAGACTCTACCATTGCATAACGATGCAGCAAATGTTCTAAATATGGTATAATTTGTTGTAAATTTACGAAATGTTTTCGTGTTTTCTCTAATTATTAAAGAATAGACTATTTCAGTACAAGTAAATCCTCTTACACGTTCACTTAATATTATTAGCAGTTACAAATAACCGCTGATAAGAGCCAGTCGTAAATATATTTCCATCTTTTTGACCCCGATCTATGATAAGGTAATCAATCGCGTAGGAATTAATATAAATATAGTGGTTATATTTCCTCGGAAATTATCGATGGCGCGTAATTGTTTTAGATGGGCCATTAAGGCGACAATGCGGCTCTGTGCGCTTCTCGCAAGACATGTCAATAGATCCGTTCCCGTAAAATTGTCACATGAACTCTGATAATCTCCATTAACAAGTCACGAAAATCATTAAGGAGTCAACTTATCGCGTTTCTGTAAAACGGATTAGTGGCGCGCTGTAATGGAATTAATTATTTCTTTACAGATTATGTACATCAGAGTATAGCAGAATGATGGAATTCTTATAAATCTGTAGTTCTAACCTTTATTTTATTTAAAATATTTAAAAATAATCAAATCAATAACTATAATTTCAATGAAAATATTACTTTAAGAAAATTTAGATACCTGCAAAACCAGCATGTCTATTCCAACCAAAAATTAAACTCTCGCTTTGATAAAAACACTTAGAACCTTTCTTCAATATTTTGATCTAAAATATGGAAGTTTTTATCAAAGTGATAATTATCTATAACCCAATTAATCTCTCGCCTTTAAAATAGTCGTATATAATTCGCCATTTACTTTCTTCTTTCCATATCCATTAATACAACAATTTATCCTTTTTGTTTTGTTTTTTGTTTATCAATTCTTCACCTATTATTTTATCTTTCCTTTATTAGGTCAAACACTTTTATTTAGTTTTGGTTAACACTTCTGTATACCCTTGATGGGCAATAACTCATCGCCGGTGACGTCTTCGCGTGTGCGACTCAATTCTGGTTTGTCTCCGATACAGAGAAGTGATTACCGCACGCACCCACCCACCCACCGTTCGACCCCTTTGCGCAGTGAAATCGTAAACGGCCACCATAAACTGGATGCGCCGCTCGACGCCGGAATAAAGTGCACATTCGCGAAATATTTCCGTGCCCGTAAATTCATACGTTTTAAACAATGTATAATAAAAATCGTGATTAAACCGGAAAGTGGCAGTAACGCGTTTAAAACCGTGAATTTATACGCGTAAACGCAGGCCGGCCGAGTATCGATTTCGCGCCGGAAATGGACTTGTTTAACAACGACTCTTTGATTATCTTGCCTTTCCGTGCGATTCAATTAGATAATAATGTGTTTAAGCCAACTAATTAAATTTTTGTATTGTTTTGGTATGGGGTAATTTTAGTTTTAGCCACTATCAAAAAGAAGACTTAACATTCAGAGACGTTTTTATCAGGCATAATTTACAAGCTGACTCTTTCTGGCGTCTGATTAACTAAAATCAGAGCCTTAAAGGAAGTTAATCCTTACTTGTTGTTGATTATCTTTTTCTTAATGTTATCAATTATTCCTATAAACTTTCCTTAAAACACAAATACTTTTAGAAGGAAAAAATTGGTTCTAAAATTGCAACAGTCAAAACTAATATTTTGTATAACATTTTTTTTTTCTAATAAACAATTATTAAAATGCTAGTAATTATAGAGAAAGACATTTCGGACCAAAATTTGCAAAAGCTAAAACTTGTTTTGATTTTCAACTTGTACTTCAAACTCTGATTTGCTGTTCTCTTTTGTTCTCTGATGTTATCTACTATTTTCTGCTGTTCTCTAATGTGACAATAGAAAACATTAGAGAACAGCAGAAAATAGTAGTTCTGTTTGCTGATATTCACATCTGTTCTCTGATTTTCTCTATTGTTATCTTTTTGTTCTCTTCTGTTTTCTGCTGTTCTCTGATGTTCTCTAGAGTTCCCTTTTTTTATTTTTTCTATTCTCTGCAGTTCTCTGACCTTCTCTGATATTCTCTTCTGTAATCTGATATTCTCTTCTAGTATCTGCTATTATCTAATGTCTTCTTCTGTTTTCTGATTTTTGTTCTCCTCTGGTAATTTCTCAGGTTCTCTTTTATTCTCTTCTGTCCTTTAATGTTAAATTGCAACAGTGAAAACTAATATTATGTATAACATTTTTTTCTTATAAACAATTATTAAAATGCTAGTAATTATAGAGAGACATTTCGGACCAAAATTTGCAAAAGCTGAAAATTGTTTTGATTTTCAAATGGACTTCATATTTGAAATGTTTTTTTTTGCTGTTCTCTTTCGTTCTCTGATGCTCTCTGATGTTATCTGGTGTTATCTGCTGTTCTCTACTGTTCTCTATTGTCCTGTTCTGTTCGCTGATATTCTCTTCTGTTTTCGTCTGTTCTTTGATGTTCTCTAGTGTTATATTTTTTGTTCTCTTCTGTTTTCTGATGTTCTGATGTGGTTTTGTGCAACAGAGAGCAGCACAAAACCACACAGAACATCAGAGTTCACTAATATTCTCTAGAGTTCTCTTTTTTAATTTTATTATGTTCTCTGATGTTCTATGTGGTTCTGTGCTGTTCTCTTTTTTATTTTATTCTGTTCTCTGCAGATCTCTGATATTCTCTTCTGTAATCTGACATTCTGTTCTGGTATCTGCTATTCTCTAATGTTCTCCATAATGTTTTCTTCTGTTTTCTGATTTTTGTTGACCTCTGTTGTTTTCCGAGGTTCTCTTTTGTTCTCTTCCGTCCTTTAATGTTTTCTTCTATTCGCCGTTGTTTTCTGATGTTCCCTGATGTTCTTTTTTATCCTCCTCTGTTCACTTCTGTTCTCTGATTTTTTTTCTGTTCTCTGCTGTTCTTTGGGGTTATATCCTGCTGTTTTCTATTCTCATATGCTCTCTTTTTTATTATATACTGTTTTCTGTCATTATGTACTGTTCTCTGATGTTTCTTTTGTTTTTTGCTAGTTTCTGCTCTTATCTTCTGTTCTCTGATTTTCTCTTTTGTTCTCTTCTGTTCTCTGATATTTTTTTGTTCTCTGCTCTTTTTTTATGTTCTCTGATGTTCTATTTTATTTTACTCTATTTTCTGGTATTCTTTTATGTATTAACTGTTCTCCGATGCTCTTTGATATTTTTTGATGTTATATACTGTTCTCTGCTGATTTCTGTTGTTCTCTGTTGTTCGCGTCTGTTCTCTGATATTGTCATCTGTTCTCTGATATTCTCTTCTTTTCTCTGCTGTTCTCTGGTGTACTCTCATGTTGTATTTCTTGTTCTCTTCTATTATCTGCTATTCTCATTTCACTGACATTTTCGGATGTTCTCTTCTGTTCTGTAGTATTATTTTACTTTCTTTGTTGTTTTCTTCTGTTCTCTCGTGTTTTCTTTTATTATTTTCTGTTTTCTGGTATTTTCTTATGTTTTAATTGTTCTCTGATGCGCTTTGATGTTTTTTGATATTATCTACTCTTCTCTGTTGGTTTCTGCTGTTCTCTGATGTTTTCTTCCATTCTCTGCTGTTCTCTGATATTCTCTGCTGTTCTCTGATGTTCTCTTCTGCTTTCTGCTGTTCTATAATGTTCTCTAATATTCTATTCTGTTCTCTGATGTTCTCTCATGTTGAATTTCTTGTTCTCTTCTATTCTCTGCTATTCTCACTTCACTGACATTTTCTGATGTTCTCTTCTGTTCTGTAATATTATTTTCTGTTCTCTGTTGTTTTCTTCTGTTCTCTCATGTTTTCTTTTGCTTTCTGCTGGTTAATGCTGTTATCTTCTGTTCTCTGAGTTTCTCTTTTGTTCTCTTTTGTTTTCTGTTGTTTTTTTGTTCTCTGCTCTTTTTTAATGATTTCTATTTTATTTTCTTCTGTTTTCCGGTAATATCTTATATTTTAACTGTTCTCTGATGCTCTTTGATGTTTTTTGATGTTGTTTACTTTTCTCTGCTGATTTCTGCTGTTCTCTTCTGTTCTCTGATATTGTCTTCTATTCTCTGCTGTTCTCTGATATTCTCTTATATTCTCTTCTTTTCTCTGCTGGTCTCTAATGCTCTTTTCTATTCTCTAATATTCTCTGATGTTCTCTCATGTTGTATTTAATAATAATAATAATAATAATAATAGACTTTATTCTCTCTCAAGTTACATGTATATACAATGGAATATACAAAATTAATTATTGAGAATTTTGTTTCTTGTTCTTTTCTGTTCTCTGCTATTTTCTCATGTTCTATGTGGTTCTGTGCTACTCTCTGCTGTTCTCTGATGTTATCTACTCTAAAGTTCTCTTTTTATTCTATTATGTTTTCTGATGTTCTCTTTATTACCCTCTTCTGTTCTATGTGGTTCTGTGCTGCTCTCTGCTGTTCTCTGATGTTCTCCAGAGTTCTCTTTTTTTATTCTATTCTGTTCTTTCTCTGATATTCTCTTCTGTTCTCTGATATTCTTTTCTGGTATCTAATGTTTTCTTCTGTTTTCTGATTTATTTTTGTTGACCTCTGATATTTTCTGAGGTTCTCTTTTGTTCTCTACCATCGTTTAATATTGTTTTTCTATTCTCTGTTGTTTCCTGATGTTCTATTATCTTCTCTTCTGTTCACTGCTGTTCTCTGATGTTTTTTATGTTCTCTGCTGTTCTCTGATGTTATATCTTGTTTTCTGTTGGTTTCTACTGTTCTCTAATATTCTCTGATCTTCTACATTTTTTGTCTACTGTTTTCTGCTATTCTCTGATGTTTTCTCTCATTCTGTGCTGTTATCTGCTGTTCTGTCATGATTTCTTCTGCTTTCTGCAGGTTTATGCTGTTTATGTGATTTTCTCTTTTGTTATCTTCTGTTCTCTGATGTTTTTATGTGCTCTGCTGTTTTTTTAATGTTCTCTTATGTTCTATTTTATTCTGTTCTGTTTTCTGGTATTCTTATATGTTTTAACTGTTCTCTGATGCTCTTTGATATTTTTTTAAGTTATCTACTGTTCTCAGCTGATTTCTGCTGTTCTCTCATGTGTTTTATGGTTTTTGTTGACCTCTGCTGTTTCCTGAGGTTCTCTTTCGTTCCCTTCTGTCTTTTGATGTTTTCTTCTATTCTCTGTTGTTTTCTAAGGTTCCCTGATGTTCTATTTTGTTCTTTTCTGTTTACTGCTGGTCTTTCATGTTTTTTTTTGTTTTCTGCTGTTCTTTGATGTTATATCCTGTTCTCTGTTGGTTTCTGCTATTCTCTAATATTATCCTATGTTTTCTTTTTTGTTCTCTACTGTTTTCTGATATTTTCTGATGTTTTCTGTTATCCTGTGCTTTTCTCTGATGTTCTATTTTATTCTCTTCTGTTTTCTGGTATTCTCTCATGTTTTAACTGTTCTGTGATGCTCTTTGAGGTTTTTCCATGTTATCTACTGTTCTCTGATGTTCTCTTCTGTTCTCTTATATCGTCTCCTATTCTCTGATGCTCTCTGATGTTTATGATATTCTCTTCTTTTCTCTGCAGTTCTCTTCTGTTCTCTACTGGTTTCTGTTGTTCTCTACTGTTTTCGGCTGTTTTCTGATATTAGTTGATCTCTGCTGTTTTTTGAGGTTCTCTTTCGTTCCCTTCTGTCCTTTGTTATTTTCTCTTATTCTATGTTGTTTTCTAATGTTCTCTGATGTTTTTTTCTGTTCTCTGCTGTTCTCTGTTGGTTTCTGCTATTCTCTAATATTTTTTTTTTTGTTCTCTACTGTTTTTCTGCTATTCTCTGATGTTTTCTATCATTCTGTGCCATTTTCTGATGTTTTTTCTGCTGTTTTTCGATGTTCTCTTATGTTCTATTTTATTCTCTTCGGTTTTCTGGTATTATTTTATGTTTTAACTGTTCTCTGATGCTCTTTGGTGCCTTTTGATGTTATCTACTGTTCTCTGCTGGTTTTTTGCTGTTCTCTGATGTTCTCTTATGTTCTCTGATATTGTCTTCTGTTTTATGATGCTCTCTGATGTTCTCTGATATTCTCTGATGTTCTTCCCTGTTCTCTGCTGGTTTCTACTGTTCTCTTCTGTTCTCTTGCATTCTCTCATGATGTATTTCTTGTTCTCTTGTGTTCTTTGACTCTCTCTGCTATTCTCTTCTGTTCTGTAATATTGTTTTCTGTGTTCTCTTGTTTCTTCTGTTCTCTAATTTTCTCGGCTGTTTTTTTTCTAATGTTCTGTTCTATTATCTTCTGTTGTCAGCTGTTCTCTGTTTTTCTGTGCTGCTCTCTGCTGTTTTCTGCAGTTCGTTTAAATCAAAGCTATTTCAGTTATTTAAGGCAATTTCAAGTCATCCAATGGCCTTTTAATATTATTTAAAGTAACCCGACCAGATTCCATGAATATCGTAGTCATTCAAGGTTACTTAAGATTATCTAATGATTATACAAAATCATTTTAGGTCACGATAATTAAATATCATGGAAATTTAAAATTATTTTTTGTTCTCTGCAGTTCTCTGATGTTCTCTTATATTCTCTTCTTTTCTCTAATGTTCTCTTCTGTCCTATTCTACTGTATTCTATTTTCTTCTACTCTCTGCTACCCTCTAATGTTCTCTGATGGTATCTGCTGTTCTCCGCTGGTTTCTACTGGTCTATGCTATTTATAATTTATTAAAATTAAAAACTAGGAACATTAGTCTCTAACTATTTGTCAACAATACCATTTAAAGTTATCGAATATTGGCCATTCAATCGTTATTCAAATTATTTTAATATCATATAACCATAAGATCTTTCGACGTTGATTCAATCTTGTTTAAGATTACCAAACTATAATTTATAGTCATTCAACGGTGAACTGAGAAAATCTGTTATACATAAATTATTCAAAGTTACCTAAAGTTATACAAGGTCATTCCAAATTTTAAAGTCTTTTAAGGTTATTTTATGATTATTTTAGGGCATCCAATTAAAGTTAATAGTATTACATATTTAAATCAATACATTTAATAATCATAGGACGTTGAGGATTCGTATATGCTGTATTGAATTTTGATTTTGAAATTTAAAAAAAATGGGTAAAGTAATAAAAATAATATGAAGCTCTCATAGTGGTTAAATTAATTTTGAACATCATTTAAAGTCAGAAACTGATAATTCAAAATTATTACAAGTTATCTAAAAAGCATTCAAGATCATTTACGGACATCCAGTTATAATTTAAGATAACTTGTGATTATTCATAGATCATTCAAGGTCATCCAATAATCATTCTGTTCTGGGCAATAGTTTTCATGTTATTTTTCCACAAAGTAGGTGTGGCCGAACTCAAGATCAGGAAACTGCGCATGAAATTCTTCTTCGCATTATTGATAAGAATAATTCCAATTTCTTCTAAAGCACGAAGTACCGCAATGACACTTGATGCACTTACGCTAATAATTAAACAAACAAATTCGCAGACAAGAACCTTCTAACCGAATATCTATTTTTGTTAGAAACTTGCCTCTAAGTTACGAATATCTTTTCGATCATCTTCTCCTAAACGTTATCAGAAGACGTCTAATATTTAAATACATTTCTAAATGTCCCTTCATATATTTAAATTGATTTTTTAATGTTCTATTTATATATCTCTACCCAACTATTGGCTTAAAATATTAGTATAATTAATTAACTTGATTTCCTTATAATTTCTAGTAAGACTGTTTTCTGATTTATAAATGTCTCCTTTTTATCTCTCGCTAAAATACTTTAATCTACTTTCTTCTAAATAGCTTTCCTTATCATTTGTCAGAAGCTGCTAAGAATTTTTCTGCTTCTCATGAATGTTTTTATCTTCCTACAGATGAACGGTTTTCGTCAAATTAATGAAAGTCATTTCTGTAATAAAACTTTGGTTTTATTGTTGAATGTCTTTTTTCATAATTCTACAAAAGAGTATAATTTGATGCCAAAAAATTAAATATTCGAATGATTTTCTAAATGTCTTTTTTATATTTTTGGAGAAAAAAAGCCTTTTGTATAATATTTACGTAAGGTAGAAAATGTTTATCACAAATTCTTTCTTTAGAATTATATAACTATTCTAGAGAGAGACAAACATTTTTATTTATTATTTTTTACATTAGATATTTACAATAATATTCGTAACTAATTTACTTTACGGCTATCGACCCATGGTCTTTCTGCCAGTCTATTCTAGAAATCACAAATTTCTAAAATACAAAACCGTGAGAAATTCTAGAAGTAAAGAATAGAAATTGCTAGAAAATTGCAATGAAATAATGCAGATTTTTTTTCAAAAGGTAAGAAAATTGTCTCTGAAATTCTTTCTTTAAAATTATAGAAATTCTAGAAATATTCAAGAAAATTTTAACGTAAATTCAAAAGCTTCTTTAAATATCTTTTATTTTTCTATCATTTGTCTAGTCTTTTGCAAAAGAGGATTCAGTAAATAATTAAAAAATCAAATTAAAATTTCCCAATATTTTCTTTTACAAATGTCTTTACTTAATTTCGAGAGATATCTGTTTACTTATACATTAAACGCCATTCATTGTATCTCAATAGCACATGGTACCAGTAAACCACACTAATAATGTGTGTACTAATGTATGTAATAAGCGTGTCAATATTGGAGAATTGCTTACAGTTTATAATAATCAAGCCCAACAGACGATAACACTTGTTAACCAATTTGAATATATGGCTTTTAAAATTAAGTTTAGAGTCAAAAATCATACCCAGATCCTTTTCATTCTAATCATTTATGTTAACTACGACAGAGAATATTACCTTAAATATCCCTTTGATGTTTTTGAAAAGACTTCTAAATAATTTCTAAGTGTCTTTTCCTAACATTGGTTATTGGTTATAATTTCTAAGTGTCTTTTCTTAACATTGGTTATTGGTTAAAACTAAAGTTTTACTAACTTTTACCATTTTTGTCTGTTTATTTCATGTTTATTATTTTTCGAATAACTTTTTCTATATAAACGGCTTCCGTCCAACTTCTAGATCTCTTACTAACAATTACCAAAAAACTTTAGTGTGTTTACGGATCAAGAGGCCTTCGTCTGAGTTTCTAAATTTTATTTTCTTTCTTTTTGTCGAACGAACTTATTTTTTATTATACGTCAAGAGTACAGATTTGTTTTTGGTTTCCGAAAGCTTAAATGTTCTGCCGAAAGGTTTTTCTATTTCCTATCAAAAGATTTTTTGTCTCATACCTCTAAGGATATTCTGTATTTCATGTCAATTTTCTTAGTATATTTTTTCTACAGCAATTTTTTTGATTGTTCTACCTTTTCAGCTTTCCCTGCCTTTTTTCAAAAGGTTGTTTTGAAGTTTTCTTCTCCTATATTTTGTCCGATTTTTAAATGCCTTATGTGGCAGGTTAGGAATGAAAACACTTTCCTAATTTTACGATTTTTTTACTTTTCATTCCTATTCGGACATTGTCAAACAAATACTTAATAATGCCTTTAATATAATTTATCAAAAGACTATAATTTGATTTTTAAATATGTGAACGTCTGAACCGAAATAATTTCCCATCTTTTATCTAAAGACTTTTGGGGTTGATATGCTACCGTTATCATATGTCCAGAGGATTGTTCTATTCTATTATAAAAAATTATCTCTTACTTTGGTAAAGAAAATGCTGTATTTTTTTTTCAATCTAAAAATTCCATTAAAGATTCTCCAAAAAAATTTGTAAAATTAAAAAACCTCAAAACAAATTTTTAAAATCTAGAAGAAAAAAGACTAAACATTTTTAAAACTGGAAGAAATTGTTGTTGAGTTTTGAAATTTTAAAGATTATTCCTTCAGTGATTATTGTTTAACAACTTTTCAAACCGCCGAATTCAATTTTATTTCCTTTAATTTAAGTTTTGAAAGCCGCCATTTTGTTTCTAGCTACGATACATCAATTGTTTTGGTGAAATCACAAAGACCTGTCAATCATTAGTGAATTTTGAAATTTTTAAACTTATTCCTCAAGTAATTATTTTTTAACAATATTTTAAACCATAATGCAATTTTATTTCCTTCAAATTAGTTTTGAGAGTTGCCATTTTGTTTCTAGCTAAGATACGTCAATTGTTTTGGTGAAATCTCAAAGACATGTCGATCATTAGTGAATTTGGAAATTTTTAAACTTATTCCTTCAGTAATTATTTTTTAACAATGTTTCAAACCTCAATTCAATTTTAGTTCCTTCAAATTGGTTTTGAGAGTCGCCATTTTGCTTCTAGCTAAGATATATCAATTGTTTCATTAACTAATGACATGTCAAAGACATGTCAATCGTCAATGAATTTTGAAATTTTTAAACTTATTCCTCCAGTAATTATTTTTTAACAATATTTCAAACCACAATGCAATTTTATTTCCTTTTAGTTAGTTTTGAGAGTCGCCATTTTGTTTTTAGCTAAGATACATCAATTGTTTTGGCGAAATCTCAAAGACATGTCGATCGTTAGTGAATTTTGAAATTTTTAAACTTATTCCTTCAGTAATTATTTTTTAACAATGTTTCAAACCTCAATTCAATTTTAGTTCCTTCAAATTGGTTTTGAGAGTCGCCATTTTGCTTCTAGCTAAGATATATCAATTGTTTCATTAACTAATGACATGTCAAAGACATGTCAATCGTGAATGAATTTTTAAATTTTTAAACTTATTCCTCCAGCAATTATTTTTTAACAATATTTCAAACCATAATGCAATTTTATTTCCTTCAAATTAGTTTTGAGAGTAGCAATTTTATTTCCTTTGAATTAGTTTTGTAAAATTGTATTCGGTGCTTTGAAAAAATGTAAAAAATTAACGACTGAAAGAATAAGATTTAAAATTTCAAAATTCAATATCTTTGAGATTTCATTAAAACAATTGATGTATCGTAGCTAGAAATAAAATGGCCACAAGATATTGAATTTTGAAATATTAAATCTTATTCTTTCAGTCGTTAATTTTTTACATTTTTTTCAAACCACCGAATACAATTCTATTTCCTTCAATTCAAGTTTTGAGAGTCGCCATTTTTAGAAAAAGAACTCTTCCAAAATGGAATTCTAGAATTTTCCAGAAATTTCACTTGTAGATTTGAAGAATTTTTAATGAATTTTTTTACAATTTCTTTCAATTGCCTTAGAACATGAAAAATTTATAGCGGTTGCATAATTTTTCTTTCAGATTTCTAGAATAACAAAAAATAAGACACTTCAACATTCTAGAAATTTTTAATAATGTTTCTTTCATCTTCAGCGTTTTCTTCATTTAAAATACAAAAATGTATTTCAATGTTCCAGAATTTTCTAACATTCTTTTTTAGATTTTTGAAATTTACCATTAATTTCTCATCCAGATTTGTATTATTTTGCATATTATAGTTTGTGAAATTTTTAGTAAAAGTCTCTTCCAAAATCCTAGAAATTCTTTTAAAGGTTTAGAATTTTAGAAATTTTACATGCATATTTCTAGAATTTTTAATGAATTTTTCTTATCAATTGTAAACTTTTAGTTGCCTTAGAATTGTCCAGATTCTTTTTTACAGGTTTTTAAAAGTTCTTCTGCTTCAAAAGTGAGATTTATCTTTTTATTGATCAACAAATTTTCGTATCAATATCATAAATGTTGTTTCTGTAAAAAGTAGGTGATTACTCCTATTTACTAATATTTTTTGCATTGATTTAATTAAAAATTACTTTACATTTAATTCTCAAGAAAGCAAAATTTATTGCAAATTATTTTATATTCTTGATACAGAATTCAAGTTAATTTTTTCATTAACAATAAGCAAACCACCAAGAAAAAAAGAATGTACTACTCACAATCGCTAAAATACAGCAATTAATAACATGCCATTCGCCCTATCCTTCTCAGTTTAATTTCTCCCTCTCTTTTTCCCATTATCTGGCTATCTTGAAACAGAAATTATGTCGGAACGTGTTTGGTAACGGTCCCCGGTAATTTTAGGTGAATGACTCTAGTTCGTCATTTGCGTTTATTTTCACACATAAACCAGATCCCTTGACCTTAACACTACTTTCGGTTTCGTTAAATCATTCCTTGACCGTGCGCCGCTGCCTCCGTCTCTGTCGCCGTCCGTCCGGCCAATCTTGCTCGTCCATTCAAGACTTCTTCGTCGCAACGCGCTGGTGTTCTTTACGCCGCCGCCTCAATTTCTCGCTCTACTAAAGTATGAAATTTCGCTAATTAATCGAATACGAAGGCGTCGTTGCTGTTTACATACGATTAAATTAAAAAAAGAAGCAATAGAGAAAAAAATACATGAACTAATGTTTGATTTAATTTACATAATTTGCATAATTTCTCAATTTATATTCCAGTTTGATTAAATTGTACCATTAGAAATTAACTATTGTAATAAGCATATGTTATATACATTTATAATAAGTGTTTAATTAATCGATAACACAAATCATTAACACTAAAATTAACAAATTGGTTTAAAGCTATTATAACCAGCTGAATGAATATATGATGAATTTTTCTGTACAAAAAATAATGTAGCTGAACAATTGAGGTTGTTAGTTGTTAAAAGTTTGGTAACTTTCTTCGCCTGTGTTGAAACAATTGTCGCGAACAACAAAATTATTATTTGAATTTCAGCGACGAAATGTTACTAAAGTGAATAACAATGAATGTTCTTGATAATAAATGTATTAATACAAACAGGTTTTTCCCTTTCAAAATTAAAACAGCTGACTGAACTTTCACCTTAAAACACTAAGTCTTCGGTTCATCAATCACACAGTCAGTAGTTTCTTATTTTTGTTTAATTTTAAATTTTCCCTAGTAGTTATTAATAATTCAGTTATGCTTTTTGTTTTTGTTTGTTGTAAGTAAATAAATAACATGTCGTATCTAGGTGAAGCCATTTGATCAATCAACATTTTATTTAATCTTCTGAGTAACGTTCTGCCATATCTTGTGAAAGCAGGTATACCACAAGGTTCAAATCATCATCTGCATGATGAAACCATAATGTAGTGTAAAAAATTGTAGCAGTATCTCTATAGAATAAAGAACAACTCTTTAAACATCGGCATTTTATAAATTTAAGTGTATAATGGAGTAACAGCCTTATCAATCCAATATTGGAATATTTGTTTCAAATATTGCTATTAGTAATATTATTCCTTATTTTTATCAGCAATAATTTACTGCAAATGCTTAAGAGAGAAGGAGATAGATGAAGAGGAATGGAGAAAATAAAGAAATATCATCTCTAAGAAGATAAACTGGGTAAAATACATCTATCTACATTATAATTATTGATGTAAATTAAGTCACGACATATGCCGTATTGCTACAGTTGTAGCAGAATTATGCAGTGCAGGGCATCCTCTCGCATGTATTACCAGCCTTTTACCACTCTTTCGCCATTAGAGCTGTCTTAGTTAACTAACGAAAAAGGAAACAAAAGCGCGGCAAAATTCAGACGTATGTTGCGTGCTTAAACAATATTAAAAATTCAGCACCTGCCTCATAATTTATTTCGCATTATCTTTGCGCCACTAACACATTTTAATAGGGTCAAATCTAAAAGGTGTGCTGATTTGATTTTATTGCAGAGCTTCGATGACTTTAATGTCGTTAAATTTTATTGTTTGTCAATTAATTTGGTATCGGAATAATTTATAAGGTGAGTTTTATATTTAATTGGGACTTATAAAGCAAATTTACAATAAAAATACTTCTATGATTTCAAGAATTTTGACTGAGAAATATACGGAATTTTGTTTCCAACCTTTGAGAATTTTTAACTATTCCTTGCTTAAATGAAGATGATTGTGGTGACCGTTACTAAGTAGTAGTTCATTTCATTAGTTTTTCTTTTAAATTTCTAATTTTCTTTAAATTGTAACAATTTTTTGAGTCAACTAAGTTTTTCATCATTTTTCATCTAAATTTCAGTAATTTTCAAAAAAGTTGTTCCAGATTTCTATAATATTACATCGACTTTACTTTCAGGTTTATTTAATTGGAATATTTAAAGTTCAGATTTTTCTAATCAATTTTTATTTTGTCTTAGTGAAATATGCCAGAACGAGACAATATCATTCCACAATACAGTTTAAGATTTATTAAATTTTTCTCCAAATATTATTTTATATATTCTTGAAAATTGCAGTAATCGAGAGGTAAAATTGGTAGAAAGTTTGAAAATTTTGGAAAATGTGAAATCCTTGACAACAATTTTGGCGAATTTTTTAGAAATCTAAAGGAGAAATTGTTAGAAAATTGGTTTTCATTTTTAGAGATTTTTATCAATCGTGGTTTTAATAATTTAGAAATGTGTCATAAAGCCTTCACAATTCCTTATTTTAATTTTAAATCATTTTATTTCTAATCTGGTCATATTTTTGGCAATTGCTCTTCTAAGCAAAAAAATATTTGAAATATTTGTTCCACCAACATTTCTTCCATTCGTTGTAATATTTCGACCGTTCGCTGTTTTTTTATCATTGGATTATTCAAGGTTACACATATTACACTCAAAAATTGTAGAATTTTCTAGTAATTTTTCTTCCATTTTTTTAAGAATTTAAAGATCTTATTTAATCAAAAATTTCCAGCATTATATTTTTATGATTTCTAGAATTATACTCATCAACTATTTTTCATTTTTTGATCATTTACTGTTTAATACTACCAGAATTTCTCGAATTGCGAAATTTTTTATCAAAGTTTCTAAAAATCATTTTTACTTTAACTTTTAACCATTTCTAATAATCCTTTTTAATTTTGTTAAGTATTTTTTACCATGTAATGTTTTATCTTATCGAAATTTTAAAGACTACGAGAATTTCCTATCAGGATTCTAGAACTATCCAGAAAAATTTCTTAAGTTATTTGATTATTTTTTAAACTCTTTTTCTTTTAATCCCATTTCTTTGTGATGTGTAGAACTTCTCACGTTTTAAAGAATTAAAATGTTTTCTGCTTAATTTTATCAAGTCTAGGAATGTTCAGGATATTTCACCAGATTTTCTTTTAAATTTCTAGAACAAGCAATTTTTTGAGTCATTTACATTTATTCAAAATATTTAAAGAATATTTAAAGTTGAGATTTTTCTAATCAATTTTCATTTTTTTCTTAGTAGAATATGCCAGAAAATTCTTTTTAATTCTTTTTTTTCAAAATTTCTGTTTAAAACCTTATGAATATTCTCAACTTCGAGAATTTTCTTAAAGAATTTAAAGGATTTTCTATAAACTCTAATTCAATTTCTTAACTTAACCATTCTTAATTTAACCATTTCTTGTATCCTCTTATCGGAATTCTGATAAGAATTTAAAACCATTTTATGTATTATCTTATCTACTCTTTTAGAATTTTTTTTCACAATTTAATAATAATTTTAGTTTAGTTTTATTTAGTTTAAGATATTTCACGTATATATTTAAGTTAATTTTTAATTTTACTTTGACAGTTGTAATACATATATTTATGTCCTACTACACATCAATAAATAAATAAATAAAATAAATAGAATAAAAGCATCCTTTAAGGATTTTCGATGATAAAAATTGATTTTCAAAGTTTTATCATTTTATGGATTTTTTTCAGAAATATTTCTTTATAATTGCTAAATTATCTATTTAAAGTAAATTTTCTTTAATCCTTTTCGAGAAAATGATTGAATTTTTTTACTTCTTGTCTTTCTTTATTTTTCTTTTTTTTCCTTCTACATTTTTTAACTGTTTTTTCTTTTTTGCAAGAATTTTCCAAGAAAAAAAGTGGGAATATGCTTTTTTAGTACTTTTTCTTTCAAATTCCTAGAATTTTTTGTAAATTTTCTTTTCATGAATTTTTCAAAAAGGTATTCCAGAATTTCCAAAAAAATATCTTCCAAATTTCTAGAACTTTTGAGCAAACGTTTCTCTCATTTAGATTTTACTCTACAAGTTTCTACACTTATTCAGCTGTTTTTTCTTTTTTCAAGAATAATATTCCAATTTTCCAGTAATTTTTTTTTTCCCAAATTTTTAGAATTTTATAGCAACTCTTCTTGCATTTTTTCCAAATATATATTCAGAATTTTCTAGTAATTTTTCTTCCAAATTTCTAAAATTTTCAAGCAACTTTTCTTCCATTTTTCAAGAATTTTCGATCATGTTTTGTTTTATCTTAAATGAGGATTATTAAATTTTCCAGAATTTATTCTTTCAGAACAAAAAACAAAAAATAAACCAATATATATCTAAGTTTGTAAACAATTTCAATATTTTCTTTTCTAGAATTTTACAAGGTCTCAATATTTTTTCTTTAAATTACAAGCAACTTCTTTAAAGTGTTTTCCTATTTTTAGAAGTTTCTATTATTGGGAAAATTTCTATCATTTTTATTTTAATCTAATCTGAATTTAACCAACTATTGCTTTTTGAAACTTTAAGAATTTTTTCAGCAACTTTTCGTAATGTTTCAAAAGTTCCTGTTTCGTCTAATTGCGATTTTCCAATTTTCTAGAACTATTTTTGATTGTTCTAAATATTATTGAAATTCTTTCACATTTTCAGGAGCAAATTTAGTTCCTATTTTTGCAATTTTTCTGTTTTATCTTATAGGTTCTTCTAAATTGCTACCTTTTTTTGAGCTGGAAATGAATACATTTTTTTTCTTTTTCTCTTCAAAGAAACTTATGGGACTTGATAGAATTTATTTTTCTATTTTTAGACCATTTTCAACTATCTCCTATTTCATTTTATTCAAATTTTCTTTTCTATTAGATTTCTAAAATTTTACATCAAATGTCCGTCTATTTTTAAGGGTTTGGACAATTTCCTGAATTATTTTATCAAAATTTTCAGGTTTCTAAAATATTCAACAATTTTATTTTTCTAAATTTATAGAAACTTAATGTTAACTTTTTAAATTTGTGAAAAGCTTTTTAAGTTAAAATCATTTTTAATTATTTATTTTCATGTCTCAAGAATTTTTAAAAAAGCTTTTTTAGTTAAAATCATTTTTAACTATTTATTTTTATGTCTCAAGAATTAAAAAAAAGCTTTTTAAGTTAAAATCATTTTTAACTATTTTTCATGTCTCAAGAATTTTCAGATATTTTAAATCAGTTTTCAGTTAAACTTGCAATTGAAATTTACCTTACGTATTTTTATAATTCATTTTTGTTAAGTTTTCTTTAAGAATTTTGAAAATTTTATCCAAAATTTTCAATTTGCAAAAAATGTCTTTAAGGATTTAAAAATTTTCCAGTAATTCCTCCAAGCAAAGAAAATTTTCTACAAATGTTTTCAAAAATTTTATTTCGTTTGTTTGTTTAGCACTTCTATGTTTAAAATCCTAAAATTATTCAGTAAACCTTTTCTTTAATTTTATCAAATTTTATATTTTACCTTACAATTTTTTTGATTTTAGAATAGTTTGAAAATGTTTATAATTGCTCAAGAATGCTTGAGAATATTTAAGAATGTTGGAAAATACTTAAAAATTGGTCGATAATGCTTGAAAATGCACTAGATTATTTAAGATTGCTCGAGAATACTTAAGAATGCTCGAGAGTATTCGAGAATGATCGAGAACATTCGAGAAAGTTAGGGAATTGTCAAGAATATTTAAGAATGCCCGATGATGATAAGAATTTTCATGAATGCTTAAGGATGCTCTAGGATAATCGATAACACTCGAGAATGTTCAAGAATAATTGAGAATGAGCGAGAATTTTGAAAGAATGTTCAAGAATGTTTGATAGCGCTTAAATCTGTTTAGGGAGCTAATTAAACTACACAGAATTCTTTATGATGTTTGACAATGTTCTAGAATGTTTCAGTAAGCTCAAGAAAACTTGAGAAAGTTCGAAAATTATTGTGAATACTCGAGTGTGTTCAAGACTGCTCTAGAATTATAGAAAAATGCTGAAGAATTTTTGAGAACGCTTGAGAATCTTCAAGAATGCTTCTTGATAATGCTCGAAAATATATCAATACTAAAAAAATGCTCAAGAATTGAAAATATTCAAGGAATGCACAAGAATGCTCGAGAATGTTCAAGGATGTGCGGAAATACTTGATAATGCTCACGAACGCACAAGACTGCTCGAGAATGATCGCGAATATTAAGAGCGCTCGAAATTGTTTGAGAACGCTCGAATATATTTGAGAATGTTTGGCAACGTTTAAGACTGTTTAAGATTGCTCTAAAATGCTTGCAATGCCTACGAATGCTCGATATTGCACGATAAAGCTCTAGAATATTTAAGAATGCTCAAGAATACTCGAGAATACTTGAGAATTGAAATAAAACAACACAGTTGACAGGGTTTCGTATTTATTCTTAAACACTGCAACATGTTTCGCCACAGAGTGTCCTTCATCAGGCAGATGTGTGCTGTTTTATTTCAATTTGTTATGGAGTTTCATCATGTATCCGCCTCATCAATTCAATACTTGAGAATGCTCGACAATATTCAAAAATGCTCATGAGTATTCAAGAATGCTGCAAAATAATTATAGAATGTACTCTAGAATGTTTGAGAACGCTCGAAAATATTTGAGATTGTTACATATCGCCCAACACTGTTTAAGAATGCTCGATTATTCTCGAGAATGCTCGAGAATAATTTAGAATGATTGAGAATACTCGAGAATAAAAATTTTAGAACGTTCGAGAATGTTCAAGAATGCTACTTGAGAATGCTCTAAAATATATCAGAACGCTTTAGAGTACGAAATAGTTCTCGATAATGCTCAAAAACGCTCCAGAGTGTTTAAGAACGCTCAAGAATGTTCAAGATTGCCCGATAATGCTCGAGAACGCTAGATAATATTTAAGAATGTTTTAGGATGCCTAAGAATGTTCTAGGATTATATCGAGAACGCTCAAAATTAATTAAAAATGCCCATGAATCATCGATAATGCTCGAGAACGCTTTAGAATGTTTGAAAATGCTCGACAATTTTCAAAAATTCTCAAGAGTTTTCAAGAATATTGTATTATTATTGAAAATAATTGAAAATGTTTGAGAACGCTCGAGAATAATCAAGAATACTTCTTGACGATACTAGAAAGTATATCAAAATTTTTCAGGAATACTTGAAAATACCCACTAATATATGAAACAATGTTCTTCTTGAGAATGATAGAAAATATTTTAGAGAGCTCGAGAATCTTTGAGAACGCTTAAGTATGTTTAAGAATGTTTGATAATGCTTAAGACTGTTTAATAATGCACGGAAATACTAAAAATGCCCACGAATGCTCAATAATTCTCGAAAATAATTGAGAACGCTCGAGTATTCTCTACAATGCCCGAGAGTGTTTAACACTGCCCTACAATTATAGAAAAAACTCAAGTATCTATGAAAACGCTCGAGAATGTTCAATAATGCTTCTTAAGAATGCTTGGGAATGTTTGATAATAGACTTTTTCAAAATTCTTAAAATTAAAAAAAATGCCCACGAATTCTTGATACTGCTCAAAAACGCTTTAGAGAGTTTAAGAATGCTTGTGAATACTTGAGAATGCTCAACAAATTCTCAAGAGTGTTCAAGAATGCTGTAGAATTATAGAAAATACTCTAAAATGTTTGAGAACGCTTGAAAATGTTCAAGAATACTTCTTGAGTATGCTCGAAATTATATCAGAACGTTTTAATGCTCAAAAATGATCAAAAAAGCTTGAGAATGTTCAAAAATATTCAGGCATACTTGAGAATGCCCACTAATGCTCGAAAGAATGTTCAAGAATGCTTGAGAATCATCGAGATAATTTTCGTGAAATGTTTGAGAACGCTCGAGAATGTTTAAAAATGTGTGATATCGCTTAAGACTATTTAAAAATGCTCGAAAATACTTTAAAATGCCAACGAATTCTCGATAATGCTCGATAATGATTTAGAATTTTTATAAATGCTCGAAAATAATTAAGAATGATCAAGAATACTCAAACAAGTTAAAAAATATTCAGGAATACTTCAAAATGTCCACTAATGATCGAAAGAATGTACAAGGATGCTTGACAATGATCGAGAATATTTTATTTCGCTCGAGAATGTATGGGAACGCTTGAGAATATATGAGAATGTTTGATTTCGCTTAAGAATGCTCGAAATAACTTGGAAATGCCAATGAATGCTCAATAATTCTCGAGGATGCACGAAAATAATTGAGAAGGCTTGAGAATACTCGAGAATGCTCGAGAGTTGTTAAAAATGGCCAAGAATTATCGATAATGCTTGATAACGCTTTATAATGCTCAACTGTGTTCATTAATGCTCTAAAATTATAGAAAATGCTCGATAATTTTTAATTAGGCTTCTTGATGATGCTCGAAAATATATCAGAACGCTTGAGAATGCTCGAAAATGCTCGATAAAGCACAAAAATGCTCGGGAATGTTTGAGAACGCTCAGGAATCTTCAAGATTGCTCAATAATGCTCGAGAACGCTTATTCGGGAATGCTTTAAGATGCTTAAAAATGCTATAGGATTATAGAGAACGCTCGAAAATGTTCAAGAATATTCGTGAATGATCGAAATCGCTCGAGAATGCTTGAGGAATGTTTGAGAATTCCTAAGAATTCTCGACAGTTTTTAAAAATGCTCTGGAATTGTAGAAAATGCACGAAAATATTCAAGAATACTTTTTAAGAGAGCTTAAAAATATATCAGAACGCTTGAGAGTGTTCAATAAATGCCCAAGAAGTATTGTTAAATAACTTTTGCAGCATGATTTAATTAACATTTTTAATTTGCCACGAATCTGTGAGAATATATAATAATCATTGTCACTAACAATTTGTTTATATTTTTTTTGAATATCGTATAATTTTCTTGTAGGTGACATTTCTAAAATAACAATATCAGAATTATAATAAAAACGAGTCTAAAAAAATATTGATTATTTGTAAAAGTTGTGCATTTTGCTTAGGTTGTAAAATTATGATAAATATTTTGTCTTCAACTTTAAGAATATATTAAAAAAGTATCTTAAGCTTAAATATTATTTTTTACTTATTGTTGTTTTGATAAGTCTATTATATCATTATAATGTTAAAAAAATTAAGTTATATAATTTTAAACTTTATTAAATAACATTATTTCCATTTATATTTAACAAAGCAGTAGAAAATGAAGGCGTTCCACTTTTTACTAAATATCACATTTTAACTTCAAATACGAACGTAAATTATAGGTGCACTATCTACCACACGACAGAACATTTCTTCATTATGCTAAATATTCAAGCAACGACACGTATTTATAACGAATAGCTTCTAAATTATGAACTTGACCTTGGGATATTTTCTTGTTTAATTGCCAAGATAAAGGCGAAGTGATGTTAATCCGTCGAGGGTATTTTTTTAAAAATGTACTAATTTCAGTATTTAAGGATTAAAAAGAATATTGTTAAAATTCCTATTTTAATTACGAGCTGTAAAAGTGCACTACAATTAAATGCGACATTGTTATTAATGACTTAGCGTATATTTCGTTAGAAATGTTCTTCTGATTTTACAAATTAAATTAAAAATTGTAATAATTGTTAAGCTTGTTACATTATTTATAATATTGGAAAATATCAATATTTAGTTATCGTGTTAAAAACGCATGCTATCGTTAAAATCAAATGTATCCGATTGATTTTTAACCACAACGCTAATGATTTTATAATCTATATTAGGGGTTGAAGGTGCACGCGTTCCCCATTTCCACGTGCGCAACATCAATATATTATGGTAAATACAGAATTTAAATCTAATACAGACGACCTTGGTGTGATTAAGCAATTAATCGTTTCCATAATTAAAATACGCAACAGTCTGCTCTGTACTATAAAAAAAATGCTTCAATCAGACATTCATATGGTATAATAAATACCACGGGAAAATCTTATGACATAGTGTAAAATGCATTTCCAGTATTCATGTCCGAGCCGCACGTGGCTACTTTGAATATTTCATACTCGGCTGACCTTAACATTGAAAAACTCGTGTTGAACTCTGTTACTAGGGTATGCGATTCGGTTGCACGGCATGTTCGTACTGGTAATAATTGAATGAATCAATGAAATTGCATTACGGGTAAATGAGTAAAGCATTAATATCTATTTATATATTTTTTTCACTTGAAATCCGATCTGTTCAATCTATTCCTTTAAAGAATATCGATTGATAGGAATTCATGTTTAGGAAATGCGGTTGATACAGGAATTGTAGCCAACAAGGGCATTTTGTTCTTAATAATATTCATATATATGAATATCACAGGCGCAGATTATACAGGGTGTTCCAAAAAATAGTTTATATTTTAATTCCGAGCGTTATGTAGAGAAGTTAGACAACTTTTTGGTGCCTGAATTGCAAAAGTTTCATGGCTATGAACAAATAAAATGCTTCCAGCAGGATGGAGCAACGTCACGCACGTTCAACACGTAGGTTAATTGCATCAGCACTTATAATGAGCACAGAAATCTTATCTCTTGGCTTAATTCGAGTCTTGAGCGATCTCCATGAATTATCGTCTCAAGGTCATTATCTAGGACTCATTTTGGTACTTTCATCATCTTCAAGCTCGCTGAAATTAGGAAAAATGCCAGACAAGCTATGTTTAAAAATTGTGTTAATATCAAGTTTTCCATATAATGTTTCTATTTTACTCTCGTTCCAAAAGTTACAATGAGGACAGCTTTCCTGATTTGTGATTTCTCACAACTTTGGAAAGAAAATGCTCTAAGATTAAGGAAGCTCTCAAAAAGTACTGTTACAATTTAGAAAAGAGATAAAAGATTCTTGATGCCTGAAAAAAATTTGCAATTCAAAATAGAGATTAATCAAAAATCCTACAAATCTTGAAGAAATATTTCTGAAAAATATTGGAACTCTTGGAGAAAATTATCGGCTTTAAGGAGAGAAGGAAAATTGTAAACAACTAAGAGAACATTTGTAAAATATAAACCGACAGAACATTTTAAAAATCTGAAAAAAATTTAAAACAAGTACATTTAAAAATATGATGTTAAAATTGAAAGAAAAATTTAACGAAAAATCTGGAAGACAACTTACTGAAAAATTCTAAAACCTTCGAGACGAATGTGTAATTTAGAATGGAAAATTCTAGATATAATTATTTAAAAGAGATATTAAAGAAAATCTTACAAATATATAAACAAACATAGAAAAATAATAAAAAATTAAAGCCAATTAAAAGTAAGCAACAATCACTTTAAAGTCAGACAATAGAGAAGCAAAATATTGCTGAAAAATCCAGAACACGAATTGCTGGAAATTTTTTAAAATTCTAGAAGCGTAAAAACTTACTGATAATTCTAGAACACTCGCGACAAAATTCTCAAAATATCAGAAAGAAAATGCTCTAAAAATTCTAAACCCTTTAATAAAGATTATCTGCATTTAGAAAAGAAATCCACAGATTATTTTAAAGTAGAGAATAATCAAACAATCCTACAAATCTGGAAAGAATATTTCTGAAAAAATTATAACTCTCGATGAAAATTACCTGTTTTAAGAAGAGAATAAACATGGTAGATATAACTTCAGAAGGTAAATGATAGAAATTTTAGGGACCTCAATGTTTTTATTTTTAGAATTTAGAAAGAAAAATCTATAGAAAATGTTTGAAATCTAGAAGAGAAATTGCTTAAATAATACAATTCTGAAATAAACGTTACTACGTGGTTGTATGGATTACCACGTACTAACGGTTTTTTTCAGAATTGTATTTAAGCAATTTCTCTTCCAGATGTCAAACATTTTCTATCGATTTTTTTTTCTAAATTCTTAAAATAAAATCATTGAGGTCCCTAGAATTTTATATTTAAAATATAAAATAATAATTTGTGGTCAAGAGAGTGAATTGAAAATATGGAAGAAGGAACATTTTTGCAATTTCAAAGAAAAAATAAAACTCTAAAAATCTAGAATATAGCTTACTGACAACTAGGGAACAAAAATGTCACAAATTTAGAAGTAATATTGCTAAAAAATTTCTCAACTATCGAAGTAAATTTTCAATTTTAAGCAGAGAAGAAAAAGTGTATAAATTTAGAAATTTTAAAAAAATTATAAAAGAATTTACAATTGTAGAAAGTAAAATGTTAATAATTCAACAAAAAATATCTCCCTTTATAGAAAAGAAAACTAATACATTCCAGAAAATGTAGTCAAAATTTTAGAAATATGGATAAAAATATTAGAAGTAGAAAATTTGGTTATTTTAAAACCCTAAACTATATTTTCACAATTCAGAAAAAAAAAGTTCTTAAGATCTGCAAGATAAACATCGTCATTTACAAAAGAAATTCGAATTAGTTTTAAAAAAATTAAAGACGAAAATCTAGATTTTATAATTAGAATTTCTCTTTTGATCTGATCATACAGATCTGAATGAAATATTGCTGAAAAAATTTCGAACATAAGCAAACAGCTTTGAGAAGGCAATGGGAATTGTAGAAATTGCTGGAAAATTTTCGAAATTCTCAAAATATCGGAAAGAAAATGCTGTGAAAATTCTAATAAAGATTTTCTGAATTTAGAAAAGAAATCCATAGAAAATTCTTTGAATTTAAAAAGCCGCAAAATTAAACAATTTAAAATAGAAAAATATCAAAAATTTTGGCAAGAATATTACTTAAAAATTGTATAACTGTCGATGAAAATTATTAGTTTTAAAACGAGAATACAATAGACAACAGAGGAGCTAAATATGGTATTGTTGAAACATTCAAGAACTCTCGAAGTAATTTGTCACAGTTTTAAGCAGAAAAGGAAAACTGTATAAATATAGAAAATTATTTTCTGGAAAATTTTAGAACTGTTATAGAGAATTCTTATAACTGTAGAAAGTAAAATGTTGAAAATTCAAAAAAATCTATTTATACTGAACTGATATATTCTATATATTTAATTAATTGCTCACTTAATTAAAAACACTTGGTTTGTTTCACAGAATATAAGTGTTTTTAATTTCTAATCAAGATGATTTATTCTAGACATAGAGGCTATGACATTCTGATTAGTTTTAGAAAAACTAAAGGTAAAAATCTAGATTTTATAATTTGAAAGAGAAATTCATCGAAAATCTTTGATCTGAAAGAAATATTGCTGAAAAATTTTATAAAATAATAAAACAAACAGTTTTTTTTGTAACGAATACATTCTAGAAATATACCCAAAATTTAGAAATATAATAATGCTAGAAGTAGAAAATTTTCTAATAATTCTAGAACACTCGAAAAAAGTTGTCATACCTGCGAAAGGAAAATTTTAAAGCCCTCAAATTATATTATATTTTCAGGATTTAGAAGAGTTCGATATTTATTTATTTACGAAGTGCATTCTTTATAATGTATGGTTATTTCATTATATTATTTTGTGAATAAAGACATATTATTATTATATTATTCATAAAATCTGCAAAGAAAAACCTCTTAATTTAAAAAAAAAATTCTGATTAATTTATTTTGTATTAATATTTACTTTCTTGTATTATGAATATTTGCTTAATTTGTATATTTATATGATTTGTCTTGTAACTGGGATTCGTTTCCTGTATGGACAATAAAGATATTATTATTATTATTATTATTAGTTTTAGAAAATTTAATGATAAAAATAAAAAATTTTAAATTCGAAAGAGAAATTAATCGAAAATCTGAATGAAATATAGCTAAAAATTTTAAGAACATTACCAAACAGTTTCGAGGAGGGAATGAAAACTGTAGCAATCTAAAATACAAATTGCTAAAAAAAATTAGAATCCTAGAAGAGTAACAATTTACTGATAATTCTAGAACACACACGAAAATAATCTCAAAATATCAGAAAGAATTTGTTGTAAAAATTCTAAAGCCCTTAATAAATATTTTCTGAATTTAGAAGAGAAATTATATAAAATTCTTTGAATCTAAAAATTTAGGATTTTAGAAATTAGAAAAGAAATGCATAGAAAATTCTTTTAATATAAGAAGTCGTGAAATTCTACAATTTAAAATAGAACAAAATAAAAAATCTGGCAAGAATATTTCTTAAAAATTTTAGCACTCTTGATGAAAATAATCAGTTTTAAAAAGAAAATAAAAGTTGGATTATAGATATTTGGAACATGAATTGCCAAAAGAAAAATATAAAATTTTGAAAACTTTAGAAGTAGAAAATTTGTTAAAAATTGTGGAACAAAATCTTTATAATTTCAGAAGGTAAATGCTCGAAATTCTAAGAAATATTTACAAAATTCATTGAATCAATTAAAAGTCAGACAATACGAAAGCAAAGTATTGTTGAAACATTTTAGAACTCTCGAAGTAAATTATCACAGTTTTAAGCAGAGAAAGCAAACTCTATAAACATAGAAGATTAATTTCTGGAAAATTTTAGAACTTTTATAAAGAATTCTTAAAATTGTAAAGAGTAAAAAAAAAATTTTAAAAAATGTCTTCCTATTTAGAAAAATTATCTGATATATTCTAGAAATCCGGACAAAAATTTGGAAACATGGATAAAGATGGTAGAAATAGAATTTGCTCGTAATTCTAAAACACTCGAAAAAATTGTCATAATTTCAAAAAGAACATTTTAAAGGCCTTACATTATATTTTCGGAATTTAGAAGAGTTCTTAAAATCTGCAAAGACAAATCTGTTATTTACAAACAAAATTCTGATTAGTTTTAGAAAAATTAAATATAAAAATCTAGATTTTATAGTTTCGAAAATTTTAGAATCCTAGAAGAGTAACAATTTACTGATAATTCTAGAACAATCGCGAAAAAAATATTCTCAAACTATTAGAAAGAAAATGCACTGAAAATTCTAAAGCTCTTAATAAATAATTTTTGAATTTAGAAAAGATATCTATTGAAAATTATTTGAATCTAAAAAATCTTAAAATTGCACAATTAAAAATGGAGAAATATAAATTTCCTACAAATATGGAAAGAATATTTTTGCAAAATTTCACATCTCTCTATGAAAATTATCAGTTTTAAGAAGAGAATGAAATTTGTAGCTATAATTTCAGAATGCTCGAAACTCTAGGGACCTCATTTTTTTAGAATTTCGAAAATGTTTGGACTCTAAAAGAGATATATCTTAAAAAGTTTTGCAATTCGAAAGAGAATTTAAAGAAAAATTCTAACTAAAAACTAAAGAAAATTGGAGAACGAAAATCGAATAAATGTAGAAGGAATATTGCTGATAATTTACTTCGAGAGTTCTATTTTTTTAGCAATATTCTTTTTTTAGATTTTCGATTAATATATTTTTCTAATTGTCAAAACTAGAATTTTATTTTTAATTTTTCTAAAACTCATAGGAATTTAGTTTGTAAACTGCGAGAATTGTTTATGAAGATTATAGAACTTTTTCGTAATTTTCCTACAGTATTTTTTTATCTTTGAAATTGTGACAATTTTTTTTTCTAGATATTCAGAATTTTCTAGTATTTCCTCTTCACATTTATGAAATTTTCTTTAAGCGTTTCTTTCAAGATTTCAAATATTTCCTATAAATTTCTTTTCTAAATTCTATGGATATTTTTGAGGCTACTATATAATTTTAGAGCATTTTTAGTCTCAAATTATGAGAATTTTCTTCAAGGGTTCTAGAATAATCAAACAAATTCTACATCTAAAATTTTTTACGCATATTTTATAAATTTTATCTAGATTTCTAGAATTTAACTTTTTTTTTTTAGTTGAAATTTCAACATTTTAGTTTCTTATTCACTTGTATAGCTTTTCGTAAATGAAATACGATAAGACTTGTCGCGAACAACAAAAAAATTTAAAATTGTTATCGTATTTCATTTATGAGAAGTTACCAAAATGAATAAGAAAACAAAAATGAACTTTCAAAAACAAACAGTCTTAACCATTCAGTTATTTTATTTTCTAAAATTGTAAGAAATTTCTATTAGAGTTCTAAAATTTGTCTTCTATACTTCGAGAATTTAAATTGTGACGTTAAATCTGTTATAATTTACTTCGAGAGTTTTACAATTTTTCAACAACATTTCTTCTAGATTTGTGAGATTTTCGTTTAATCTCCGTTTTAAATTGTCACAAGTTTCTTTTATAAATTTCGCGATTTAAAGTTCTAAAGTTTTCCTTAATTTTTCTTCCAAATTTTTAGAATTTTCCTTTAATGTCTCTTTGAAATTCTCAAAAATTTTCATAATTGTATTATTTAAGCAATGTTTCTTCCAGATTTCAAACATTTTCTATGAAAAAAATATTTTTAGAATTTAAAAAAACATTCTAAATTTTCAAAATATTTTTTGAGGTCCCTAGAATTTCGAGCATTTACCTTCTGAAATTATAAAAATTATTAGCAAATTTTCTACCTCTAAAGTTTTGAAATTTTTCTTATTTTTCTTTCTGTAATTCATCTTCTAGATATCCACAATTTTTATTCTTTTCTTAAAACTGATCATTTTTATCTATAGTTATAAAATTTTTCAGAAATATTGTATTCGGATATTTATTTTTTTTTTTCTATTTTAAATCGTAAACTTTTAATATTTTTTTATTCAAATAATATTCTATGGATTTCATTTCTAAATTCAGAAAGTGGTTATTGAGTGGTTTAGAATTTTCTTTTTGATATTTTGAGAATATTTTTTGCGAGTGTTCTAGAATTATCAGTAAATTTTTATTTTTATAGAATCCTGAATTTTTCCAGCAATTCGTATACTAGATTTGTACAGTTTTCATTCCTCCCAAACTTTCAGCAATATCTCTTTCAGATCTGTATTATTTTCAAAAGGGAAATTCAAATTATAAAAACTAGATTTCTATTTTTAATTTGTATAAAAGTAATCAGAATTTTGTTTGTAAATTAACAAGTTTGTCTCTGCAGATTTAAAGAAGAATTCTGAAAATATAATTTGAGAGCTCTAAAATGTTATTTTCGAATAAATAAATCTAACCAGAATTTTGTTTGTAGATTAACAAGTTTGTCTTTGC
Organism: Ontholestes murinus; assembly: GCA_963969525.1. Taxonomy (NCBI): domain Eukaryota; kingdom Metazoa; phylum Arthropoda; class Insecta; order Coleoptera; family Staphylinidae; genus Ontholestes; species Ontholestes murinus. The sequence continues at coordinate 41,809,875 of OZ018398.1, read as the reverse complement.
ATATTTTAAAAACTCTTCTAAATTCTAAAATTATAATCAAATGTTTTTATCGAAGTTATGACATTTTTTTAAGTGTTCTAGAATTACGGGCAAATTTTCTACTTCTAGCATTTTTATCCATATTTCTAAAATTTTTGTGGACTTTTAATGTTTCTCTATTTTAAATTGAACACTTTTAAGATTCTTGAGATTCAAAGAATTTGAATTCCTAATCTAAATTCAGAAAATCTTTATTAAGGGCTTTAGCATTTTTAAAGCATCTTCTTTCTGATTTTTTTACTTCTAGCATTTTTATCCATATTTCTAAAATTTTCTCTAGATTCATAGAATGTATTAGTTTTTTTTTCTAAATAGTATCTCCCTTTTTCCTTCTAGAATGTACCAGTTTTTGTTTTTCTAAATGATAAACTGTTTGTTATATTATTTTCTAAAAGTTTTCAGCAATATTTCTTTTAGATTTGCAGGATTTTCGACTAATTTCTCTTGCAAATTATAAAATCTAGATTTTTATCTTTAATTTTTCTAAAAGTAATCAGAAGTTTGTAGCCTAGATTTCTAGAATATATCAGATTTTTTTTTCTAAATCAATAGATTTTTTTAAATTTTCAACATTTTACATACTAGAGTTTTAAGAATTCTTTATAAAAGTTCTAAAATTTTTGAGAAATTATATACTTTTTTATACTGTGAAAATTTATTTCGATAGATCTAAATTTTTTAGCAGTATTCGTCTAGATTTGTGCGATTCTTTCAGTTAGAATTTTCGTTTAAATTCTCTTTTGAATTGCAAAACTATTTTCCATATTTTCAGAATTGTATTATTTATATTTAAGCAATTTCTCTTTTAGGCTTCAAACATTTTCTATCGATTTTTTCCTCGAAATTAAAAAAAAAAAATTAGGAGTTTCGAGCATTCTGAAATTATATCTACAAATTTCATTCTCTTCTCAAACCTGATAATTTTCATCGAGAGTTATAAAAGTTTTCAAAAATATTCTGTCCAGATTTGTAGAATTCTTGAATTTTCTCTATTTTAAATTGTACAATTTTATGACTTTTTAATTTCAAAGAATTTTCTATGGATTTCTTTTATAAATTCAGAAAATCTTTATTAAGGGCTTTTTTAGAACAAATTATTTCTGATATTTTGAGAATTTTATCCTGAGTGTTCTAAAATTATCAATAAATTGTTACACTTTTTGAATTCTAAAATTTTTCAGCAATTATTGTTCTAGATTTCTACAGTATCCATTTCCTCCTCAAAGCTGCTTACTTATGTTCTAAATTGTTTCAGCAATATTTGTTTTAGATCTGTATGATTTTTAATTTCTCTTTTAGATTTCAAACATTTTCTATGGATTTTTTTTTTAATTTAGAAAAAAAAATTAGAAAAACATTTTAAATTCTAAAAATATTTGTTGAGGTCCCTAGAAGTTAGAGCATTGACCTTCTGAAATTTTAAAGATTTTGTTCTAGAACTATTAGCAAAGTTTCTACCTTTCTAGTTTCAAAAATTTTCTATTTTTCTGTCAGCAACTTATCTTCTAGATATCTACAAATTTTATTCTCGTTTTAAAACTAATAATTTTTATCGAGAGTTATAAAAAAATTCAGTAATATTCTTACCAGATTTTTGATTTTGTCCTATTTTAAATTACATAATTTTGAGATTTTTAAAATCAAAGAATTTTATAGAAATTTTATTTCTGAATTATAAAAATCGTTATTAAAGGCTTTAGAATTTTTAAAGCAATTTCTTTCTGATATTTTGGAAATTTTTTCGCGAGTGTCCTAGAATTATTAATAACTTGTTACTCTTCTAGGATTCTAAAATTTTCGACCCATTCAGATTTTTACAATTTCCATTCCCTCCTCAAAACTGTTTGTTTTATTAGGTTCTAAAATTTTTTAGCAATTTTTCTTTCAGATTTGCAGGATTTTCGACTGATTTATCTTTGAAATTATAAAATCTAATTTTTTTTCTTTAATTTTTCTAAAACAAACAGAAGTTTGTTGTCTAGATTTCTAAATACATCAGATTTTTTTCTAAATAAATAGATTTTTTTTAACATTTTACATTCTACAGTTTTAAGAATTCTTTATAAAAGTTCTGAAATTTTCTAGAAATTATACACTTTTTTGTCTGCTTAAAACTGTGAAAATTTATTTCGATACTTCTACAATTTTCACAAGTATTAAATTCTTTTACGTTGTAGAAATTAAGTCACCTCCTCAAATAGGTGAGTTTCCTTAATCTATTGATACTTTTTATAAAGTCGTTTTCTGAGGCGGTACGTACATTCAATAACTCTCTATCAGTAAAAGTTGTTTGTGTGTATGAAACAATCAATTGCTTGTGGTAAGGGGAGTCTCATATCTTCATGAATTGGCTGAGTAGGAATTTTTGAACTATACCTTTTCTTTGTCGGATAAAGTTCCAAATGCCTTTACGTTTACACCTACGATTTTTCTCAATTTTGTATGAGAATATTTAGTAGTATACATCTGAAATTTGAGATTTAGTCAGGCTTCTCATTCATTTGAACTCAGAGTGATAAAAAGAGTAATTTCTGGATTTCCATTTTTTATAGTAATGGAGTTTCAATTTAGTGTTCTTAATGATTTCTCGGGTAAACCATGCTTATTGAAGTTGATGAACGAAACATTTGAATACAAAACTCTTTACGTACTAAATTGAACCAGGTATATGATTCTTAGAATGTTATTTAAGTCATTACTATTACAGTAAGAGTAAAAGTATGTTTGAAATTTAAGTATGTGTTGAAAATTATTATTATTATTAATTTATAACACTATGACTTGCACGAATAACAGAAATCAACATGTATTATTATATTAAGCCCCCGTGAAAAATACTTTATAACAAATCCGACAATCGCGCCGCTAATGAAGCAGACGTTTTTCCTTTTTCGCATCGCATTAAAACCCGGCTCGTGTTTTCCCGGCCGTAAATTTCGAAATTTTCCGCGTTTCTTTTTGCGTCTGTCCGCCCACGGCGTACAATATTTAATAAATATTCCTCACGTCCACTTCGCGGCAACAATTTAGCATTTCAGCATTTCGCAAAAACGAAACATCGAAGTTTAATTCTGCCGAGATGCTGCTCATCAGGTATTATGCAAATTTTTCTCGCTGCCGTGTATATTATTCTGCTTATTTTTATTTTACTGTTATTATTTGCCTCACATGTGTAAACAAAATCGATAAATGCTGTGGACTTTATTTAACGTTGTGGAATTTTTATTGTTAGTCATTAATTATACTTGAAATGTTTTAATATTAATATGATAAAAGGGGTTCACTATTTTTATATTTCTCGGACTAGTTTTGATCGTTGGTAATTACCAAAGAGATATGTACAGACATTTAGAATTTACTTTATCATACATTATTTATCTCCTTGAGAATGATGGTCGAAACCAGTTGGAGAAATATAAAAATAGTGAAACCAAGCCATGTATTTAATTAACTTTCTAATTAACGTAAAAATGTTTCACCTAAGTTTAAGTGAGAATTTAATTCATCGTATGATAAAAGTATCAAACTATTTAGGTATAAATATTTGACGTAATTTTCATAATTTCTATAATTTTAACACTCGCTATAATAGAAATGTAATTAAAAAAAAACAATATTTATATTCTACTTATAATAAAATTTTCAGATAATTAATCATTTATAAAACATAAAACGTATTTAAGCTAAATTAAAATTCTATTGGCGTCTATCACGAACTTGCGATTAGAGCGTATCAAATATTCCTCAGTATTTTTTTCGTCTTATCTATTAATAGTTAAAATGGCTAATAACTTTGTCATTAATTTGTACTTGAAAACGAGCGAAAAAAGAAGATTGTACCCGAAATTCGATAAGCGAGATTAAAGATCAAGCAGAAATAAACTATTATCGTGGCTCTATAAAAATGCTCGGATTACTTAATTCGAATTATAATGTTTTATTAACATTTTAATTGATATGCCGGGATGTTATCGAACACTGGTTTTACAAGGAAATAAAGTTCGACAAAACTAAAATTTTTATCATTGTTTTCGTAGCAGAAATATTTATAAATTCTTAATCACAGAAAATAAATGTGTTTATATAAAATTCTACAGTTTCTTCTGGATATGTAAGACTTCTATTCTCATATGAAGAACTCTTTGAATCCTAACAATAAATGTATTTTAATGATAATGTAATTAGCAAAAATTATCCAAAACACGCTTATTATTTTAAAGTAGAATTCTTAGATAAAAAAACAATTTTCGAGTATTTCATTTGACTTTATTATTTGAGCAGATAAAGAAAATTTGTTCAGGCCAAGTGATTCCTCTTATCAAAACATATTTAAAGATGTATAGCTAGCTATAATTTTGAGAAAAAATGTTTTTGTGTAATTTTGTTATTTTTCAAGTAAAATTCCTAGATTAATTTTTTTTAGACAGCTAGGGGGAAATTAATTAGCGCAATCGATACGTTCTTTTAAACGTTTAAAACAATTACAAAAAAAAATATAAGCATCTTTAAAAATTTTCGTGAATTTCATCGGTTTTCATGAATAAATGACGAATTTTGCTGTATTTTTAATTTGTTATTTAGATAGATAAAGATAAATTGTCAAGGTCAAACCATTCCTCTTCCAGATGATTTCGATGATGTATAACAATCTATGTTAAAATTATGAGAAGAAAAGTTTCTTGAAAATTTTGGACATTTAGACAGGAAAAATATTTAATTCAATCGATTCATGTCTTCAAGACAATAAAAAATTATATAAATTAACAATTTGATGAATAATTTTTGAGTATTTATTTTTTTTTTATTCATTGACAAAGAATGAATTTGGGAAATAAAATTTTAGCAACAAGAGGAAATATTTTATAAATCTGAAAGAATAAAGCAGTCAAAGGAAGTATCAACAGAGCATCTTCACCTCACAACCAAAACTCTTCCCGCATCATTTCGCGGCCAGGAAATTTGCAAAGTTGTTCAGGCCAACCTAATTCAGTCTTAATGTTATGAGGTTAGGTTAGGTTAGGTTGTATAAAGTCGTTTCAAGCAGTTATTCTAAGCTCTCCAGTCGTATCCAAGTGACACCCAGCTGCTAGAAGCATTATCACCTGGTCCAATAAACCAGTGGACGTATGATGGCCTAAGACCTAAGACAAGCGATGGGGGAACCCTGCAGACCTTGCCTAAGAGGAAGACCAACCGTGTCGACACCTTCAGCCAGGAGCCACTACGGACGCCATCATCGCCGCACCACCTAAGATATCCCACCGCATCTACCCTTGTAGATAAGTTAAATGTACTGTTTTAAAAATTACCACGAGAGAAACACAAAAAGCACATTCTCTAAATGTGGTAGCAAAATTTCCCAAATATTCTAAAACTCTCAAAAGGTGAAATAAAACAACAAAATTGGGAGGGTTTCACATTTATTGTTGAACACTGCAAAATTTTTCGTCACAGAGTCACAAAAATTAACTGTTGAAAAATTTTAATTCTTAAAAGGATATTTTTGTAGCTTGTAAGGAAAATTCCAAGAAACTCCGATAAGATTATCAAAAAATGAAATTATTGAAAATTTTAGAATTACTTAATTAGTTTGAAAACCCATAAAATCTAAAGTCTGAAGTATAATTTGGAAGGTAAAAAAGAAAAAGAGATTAGAAGAAGAATTACCATTAGAAAATTTAAGAATCCTTCTTTCCGCAATAACGAATTTCTTGGTAAATTTTGATAAGAAAACATTTCCTTTAAAAGTTCAAAACCCTCAATAAAAATTCTTGCACAATAGAAAACCGTGAGAAAACAACCAAAGTAAAAATTTTTTTTCTTCAGAGATAACGTTTGAAATTTAAAACCTAAAAATTCGAAAAACCTAAACATATTCTTGAAGTATGAATTAGAAATATTTGAAAAATTTTAGAAAGAAAGAGAAATTTAAAAACTGGAAAAGAAACTTCTAAAAAACAGCGATAAAATTAGCACTTTAAAATTTTTGTATCTTTGCAACATGGAAGATAAATTGCTGAAAGTTTTTGATAAGATAGAGCAAAAATATACGTTTTTGAAAAATGTAGGAAATCTGCCAGAATTTTTTTATAATAATTGTAAAACCTTTAATGAATATTCTTGCAATTAAAAAGAGCAAATTCTAGGATCCCGTGAGGGAATTTACTGAAAATTTTATAATCATCAAATGTTTTACGATAAGAAAATTTTAAAACCATTGTTTTTGCATAAAAGGAAATTCCTGGAAAATAAGATAATATATATTAATGGTTGAGGCGTTCACTTCGTGATACATCTTGAATATTTAAATAAACTTTAAGTTTGAAAATGATCAGCTGTTGATCGAAACTCGAGTCACTTTTTAAATAAATAGTGTGATATTAACAAAGTGAGTTTTACTTTATTTAAATAAGATAATATTTTTTTTAAATTCTAAAACACTTAATGAAAATTCGAAAATTCTTGCAATTAGAAAGAGAAAATATAAATAGTAAAATAAGATAGAAAATGCTGGAGAAAACACAGAGAAAACTGCCACTGGAAAATTTTAGAATCTTCGGAGATAGAGTTTTCCCTATAAATCTTTAGTAAATGTTACTTTAAAAAAATGAAAATATAGAAATTCTGCTATAGAAATTGGTAACAATTATAGAACTACAAGAAAATATGCTAGAAAACAATGTGAAAATTACTACTAGAATTTTAGAATCTTACAGAAAATTATTGCAACTCGGAAGAGAAATTCTTGGAAAATTTAAATATAGAGCAAAATGAAACACTTTTGAAATATATGAAAGATATTTTTTATAAAAAATGTAAAACTTTTCACCTCTAAAAAAATGGAACGAAAATAAACATTGTTGAAAACTATTACAAATCAGTAAGAATTTTTGTAAAAAATGTAAAACCTTTGATGAAAATATTAAAACTATAAAATATCTTTAAATAATTTCTAACTTAGCCCGTGGTAAAATTTTTGATTTGAACTAAGGATTTTTGTGAAACGAACTAAGTGTTTTTAATAAAGAGAATGGTTGCGACCGTTATTCCCTCACCCCAAAATAGTTAGTATAAAATCACAATTTCATCAATTTATAATTCACTTGATAATGACGATAAAACGTCGAAACTCGAGTCGTGCTGTGTTGTTTAGATTTATATAATTGTGCCTACACGTTATATAATATTTTTACAATAATTATTTGTGGTTAAAATATAGTGAATTTTTCAATTCAGTGTAAGTGTTTTTAGATCTAATGAAAATAGGAGAAGGAAGGTAAAAACTGAAAAATTTTAGAATCCTTTGAGAAAGTTTTCGTAAAAGAAATTCCTGGAAATTTCTGATTGAATTATATTTTCTTAAAAACTTAAGAACCCTAAATGACAATTCTTACAATTAAAAAGATGATAAATATAATTCAAAATAAAATAAAACGAATAACTTTGTTTGATAAATATAAAACAGAAAATAGCGAGAAAACTACCACTGGAAAATTTTAGGGTAAGAATTTGTTAAAAATTTGAAACCTTAGAAATTGTTGGAATCATTCTAGAGACCGGTACCAACTTTTATCCGAAAGGTATTTTTACTGAAAGAGGGTTATGCCAGATGCGTCGAGTGGTGGAGCATTTATGAAGACTGGTGATGATAAGTTAAGAGCTGCTAAACGTCTAGCTAAAGAGACGATGCGTAGGATTTGGAAAGATTATGAGTCGACAACACCGCAACTCACTGGAAAGGAGAAAGAGGTTGTTGATGGTGACATTTTGATGATTAAACGGCAAAATGGTGGAGAAGATCTTATCATCCATTTACCTCCAAACGAAGCCTGCCGTGTTGCTGATGAAGAATGAAAACCTATCCCAAGGCCTAAAGGATTTCGTCCATTCAACGACATTACATGGATTTTCGAGGCGCGTGAGTTTCTACGCAAGAAGCTCATCGACAAGAAAGTTCACGTGATAGTGGACTACATCCAAGAAGTGCGCGACAACTTCCTTGAGAAGACCTGCGCCCTTAGCGGAATTAATGTGGCTGAGGCCATTATCTCGAAACGATACGCCAGTGTCGTTAGGTACATACAGACCCACTACAACGAAGGAAAACAAATCACAGAAGGGCCTCCACGCCAAGAAAAATATAACTTCCCGCAGTATTATTGAAATTGATGTAGTCAAATCTAAGCAAAATCTGTACTCATTCCAACGCGCTGAGCGTATAAACTCTATAGTTGAATTCGTTGCAAGTGGTTCAAGGCTGCGTCTGGCCATACCAAAGGAGCATTATCTTTGTGTTTTCTTATTAGGAGGAAGTAACTGCTCTCGTACTACCCGACCCGCCATTGATAATCTACCAAGTGAGGTTGAGCCTTATGGTGATGAAGCTCTTTTTTATCAAAGAGAAGTGTCTGCAAAAGTAAGTATCCTTTAAATATAAAATCGAGTCCGCTGATAAAGCTAGTAATTTTATTAGTTGTATCTGATTTAAAACACTAATCTTTCTGTTGCTCTTGTACAAGAAGGACTTGAAACAATACACCCAACAGCAGATAGGTCTAAATACTTCAGAGAACTTAAAATGCTGAGAATAGTGCCAAGCATTATATAGTGCGTAGATGGAATATTTATGTAGAAAAAAAAGAAGAGGAGCAAAAGATAGAGGAAGACAGACTTAATCCAGACAGGGACGTTAATTGTGAAGAAGTTGACATAACCGAAATCACTAAAGAATGCGCATTCTAAGCCCATATTTATCAAAACGGTAAAAGTAGAGACTCTTAACGCGAAAATGAAGCAAGAATTCCAAGCCAACCCATTACTCCCTACAATTAAAAACAAGATGCTCTCTGCGCTGCCAAATACATCGTCGACGATGAATAGTACCGTGCTAAAGTTGACAAAGGTCAGGTATCAAATGCCACAGTTCTGTATATTGATTACGGAAACATGGAGACATTAAATTCCACCCGCCTAGCAAGTATACCCGCCGCATATGTAAGTAAGAAACCTTTCGCTTCAGAATATTCCTTCGCCTGAGTCACATTGCCAAACTATCCAGAATCCAGAGTAAAAAGAGGATGAAAATTTTTCACTTTAAATCATGGCTAAAAATAGCATACAAATGCTAAAAAAAGAGCGAGAAGAAAAGCACTAGAAAGTTTTTAAACTTTTGCAGAAAATAGTTGCAACTAAGAAGAGAAATTTCGGGAAAAGTTTGATAAGGTAGAAAATAAAGCATTGTTGAAATACAGCAGAAATATTTCATGAAATTTTTAATAGAAATAAAAAAAGCTTCAATGAAAATTCTCATAATTAGAAAAAGAACATTTTAGAAATCTGCAAGACGAACTGCTGAACTAGAATCATCAAATTTTTATTTTGCTGAAAGAAAAAAAAGTACCATAGAAATTTTTAGAATCCGTAGAAAAAGTTTTCGCAAGAAAAATTCCTCGAAAATTCAGATAATATTTTCTCAAAAACACTATAAGCCTAAGTAAAAATTCTTGCAATTAAAAAATGAAAAACATGAAACAAAAAATGCTGAAAAAATAGGAAGAAAACTACAACTGGAACTTCCAAGATAATTTTTGAAATGCAAATCTTTGGTAAAAATTACATAAAAATTTGAAAGCCTAGTAATGCTAGAAAACCTAAATAGGAATTGCTGAAACATTTAATAATAGACGATAATTTCAAAAACTGGAAGTTAAATTATTGCAAAAACAACCAAAGGATCATTTCTGAATCAATGAGCAAAATTATTGCAAGAGAAGAGACATTCCTGAAACATTCGACAATTGAAAAATTATTCAGAAATCCGAGAGAAAATGTTAAAAAACAAATTGTAAAACTCTCAATGGAATTCTTGAATTTAGAAATAAAAATTGAAACGAACCTGTAAGGAAAATCGCTGAGAATTCTCTAATCTTTTTTTCGTACAATATAGAAGAGAAATTGTTGGAAAATAGAGAGAAAACTACTATTAAAAATTTTAGAATTCTTGAACGAAACCTTCCTTTAAGAATTCTAAAAGTTTTCTGAAAAATAGCGATAACATAGCATTTTCTTACAAATTCTAGAACGCAGAAATTCGAATGAAGAAAATATAGCATATGAAATGCTGAAAGAGACTATCACTGAAACATTTTTGAACCTTATGGGATAATTTTAAGAATTTAAGTGCTGGGTAACAATTTATAAACATTTTGTTATCCTAAAAATCTGAAATAAATCTTATAAAAAATCTTAGAAGGGAATTTTTTCTAAATTAATATATAAAATGTTGAAAAACAAGAAAATTACCACTGGAAAGTTTTTAAACCCATAAGGAAAGAAAGAAAGATGAAAATCACTGGAACTTTCGATAAAATTAAATAAGAGTAAGTAACATTTTTGAAAAATTTTAAAAATCTGTGATAAACTTCGACAAAAGTAGAAATTCTTACAATTAAAAAAAACTTTTGAAATCTTTAAAGCAAAATCTATAATCGTCAAATTTTCTTTTTTTTTGTAAAATATAAAAGGAAAATTGCTGGGAAATAGAGAGAACACTACAGTTAGTAAATTTTAGAACCCTTAAAAAATATTTCGCAAAAGAAATCTTTAAAAAAAAATCTTTATAAAGAAAGGTCTCAATTAAATTTTTTGAAAATAAATAAGGAAAATCATAGAACAGAAAATGCTTAAGAAAACTACCACTAGAAAATTTTAGAACCATCAGGGATAACGTTTGCATTTTAAATCATGGGTGAAAATTACTTAAAAATTTGGAACCCTGGTAATTCCAAAAATTAAAAAAAAATTAAAAACTGAAAGAGAAAATCTAGAAAAAATTATATGAATTTTATAAATTTGAGGTAAATTACTATAACTAGAAATCTAGGAGATATATTTTATAAAAGTTGTAAAACATTCTCAAGAATAAGAAAATTATAGAAAGAAGAAATAAGTGAAATTTTAAATAAACATTTTTTAATTAAAATGATTTAAAAAAGACGAAAAATTGCTAAAAATAAAAAAAAAAAGTGTATTAAAATCCTTTAGTTCGCAAATTAATTTGTATTATTCAATGTCTGTCGAAGTATTAGCTAGAGAAGTAGTTGTTTCAAATTAATTTTTTTTGTAGTCTTAGTAAGACTCATTGTTGTAGATTCACGAAATGTTTTCGTATTTTTAAATTTATTAAAAAAGAAAAGTATTATTAAAACTCAAGAATCTTTAAAAACAGTTTTTGCCGCATAATTTCCTCTACAATTCAGAAAATATAACATTTTTTTAAATATTCTATAACCCTCAATAAATATATTTACAATAAAGAAAAAAGAAGGGGAGTAAAAGATAGAGGGAGGCAGAGTGAATTCAGAGAGGGACGTGAATTATGAAGAAGTTGACATAACCCAAATCACTAAACATGGCACATTCTATGCGCAAACATATCAAAACGGCAGAGAAACAGAGAAAACAATAAGAAAACTATCACTGGAAGATTTTAGCACTTTTGGATATAATTGCAAATAGTATCTTGAGTAAAAATTATTTCAGCACTTGAAAATAATTTACTACATTATTGAATTTACTAGAAATTCTGAATAATTCTAGAATAGAAGAAAAATTGAAAGCTGAAAGAGCAACCTCTACAATAAAACAACAAAAAATACCACTAGAATATTTTAGAAACCTTGGAGAAAACTATATCTACCTGGAAGACCAATTCTTAAAAAATTCTTTAAGATAGAGCAAAAATAAACATAGTTGAAAAAGTATAGAAATCTAGGAGAAAATTCTGAATATTTTATAAACATTTAATTTTTTAGTTTGTCAGAATAGAAGAAAAATCACAGAAAATACCTAACATTAAAAATTTTTGAAATAAACACTTGGGAAAAAATTTTGAAAGAAAGAAATTACTAGAAAATTTCTTAAAAAATATTATCTTAAATACTCTAAAAACCTCAATTAAAATTTTGAAATTATTGAAATTACAAAAAGAACATTTTAGAACATAAGTGTTCACTAAAAAAATTTGGAACCTTTAGAGATTTGCAAGTATAATACAAATTCCTAGAAAATTCAATAAAGATAAAGCAAAAAGACAACTTCCTTAAAAAAATTTTAAAATTTTTGTGAGAAATTGTTTCAGAATTTTTTGTATAAACCTAAGACAAAATTATCGCAAATTCAAAAATTCTAAAACAAAACTAAACATAAATTTTATAAGAGAAAAATTATCAAAATTTATTCAATAGTGTGGCTTACCTTTGAAGAGAAACTGGGCTTAAATTGTCCAAACTTAAGTAACTACAAATTTCTTTCTTTTTTTATAAAGTAGGCAAGATTAATACAAATATTCACAAATTAATTAATTAAATACATGATCACGTTCATTTTGTAGAAAGAAAGGAAACGTTTAGGGCTTGGGATTAAAATCGCGGTATAACGAATACCATGCAATTAATTTCGATGAATCTTGATAAACAGGCAGGTAGTTAAAGTAAGAAGGGTAATGATAAAGAGGACCACGCCATTATAATTAAAAGCAGATCGTAATCCTAAATATCGTGTCAGGGGTTCACACATGGTTTACTGTTAACAGCAGTTCTAACTACACGCGATGATATTGCAAAGGGCACCATCTTTCAACATCCGGTGATATAATCCATCACTCAAAAGTATAACAAGCTCGCAATTCATTCAGATTAACAAAACATATAAACTAATTTATGTTTATAACCTTCTAACAAAATTTAAAGATTTTTGAGTTGCTAAGTTGCTGAACTGCTGACAAATTTAAAAGATTAGAATTTACTAGAAAATTCCATGAGCCTAAAAAAAAATTCAGAAATTTAGAAGGAAAATATTCAAAAATTAGAAGAAATAATGAAAACTTTTTTTTAGAATATATAAGAAAAGATGCTAAGATGATAAAGATTAGGAAAATAAATCCAAAAAGGTATCTCGGATAAATTTTAAAAAAATTCTAAAATGAAAGACAAAAACTTGAGAACTGAAAGAGCAAAATTCTTAGAATTCTAAAGAAAAGTTGTTAAATATAAAGCAAACAATAGTAGAAATTCTCCTGAAGAACAAATAAAACATGAGAACTTCTCAAAATTACTGAGAAATTGAAAAAAATCTGAAAGAAAATTCCAAAATATTTTAGGAAAATTCTTAGATTTTGTACGAAACATTGCTGAAGTTACAGTCAGAAGTGAATAATTCTATAAAAAAAGATATTTTGTACATTTTAAAAATGGAGTTTCTGAAAGAAAAATTAATGAATAATTATAGAAATCTAGAAAAAGAAAATTCTAAAATCTTGTAACAAAGTTCTGAAATATAAGGAGAACAATTGTTAGAGATAAAGAAGAAAATGGTACAAAATAAAGCAGAAATGCTAAAAATTCTAAATTAATGAAAAAAAATATGTATAAGAAATTATTAGAAAATTGAGAAGAAATGAGATTACATTTGGAAATGTGAAAATCTTCCAAAAACCTCGAACAAAAACCTCAAAAACAGTAAAAAAAAATTAAAAACACAAGACAGAAACTTGGAAACTTTTAAAAAAAGAGGAAAATTCCAGTACCTTCTTAAAATTTTTTAAGAATAGTTGTTCATAATATAGCAAAACATGTTAAAAAAAAGGTCTCCTGAAGAACAAATTAAACATGAAAACTTCTCAAAATCTGAAAAAATATTTTACAAATCTGGAAGAAAATTCTGGAAACTTGTAGCAAAATTCTTACAATTTGGAAGAAAAATTGCGGAAGTTTTATCAAGAAGTTGTAAATAGTTCTTTAAAAAGGATACAATTTTGTAAATGGATCAAAAATTTCTAGAAAATTCGAGGTATCTGAAAGAGAAATTGATGACAAATTATAGAAATCTAGAAAAAGAAAATTCTAGAATCTTCTAATAAAGTTCTCAAATATTAGAACAATTTATTCATTTATTCATTTATTTATTCATTTTTACTTTACAATATCCTGTTAAAATATGGTAAACAAATTGAGATACATATATTAAAAAATACAAAAATTTAGGTCACAATTGTTAAAGATAAAGTAAGAAATGGTAAATAATCGCAAAAATAAAGCATACAAAACTAGAAAATCTATATAAATGAGAAAAACAATGTTAAAAAATTATTTAAAAATTTCAGAAATCTAAATGAGATTAAATTTGGAAATTGAAAATTTTCAAAAATATCTACCAAAAAAATCCTTGAGAACAGTAAAAAAATCTAAACATAAAAAACAAGAACTGTAAAAATCAGAAAGAGGAAAATTCTAGTCTTCTTAGAATTTGAAAGAATAGTTGTTTGTATTTAATGCTTTATTTCTCTTACAATAAATAAAAGTATTAAATATAAAAAAATCTAAAACAAAATTGGAAAATTTTAGAAATCTGGAGGAAAACTTTAGAATATTCTAATAATATTCTTAGAACATGGAGAAGCAATTGATAGATAGATATTATTGCTAAAGATAAAGGAAGAAATGATGAAATATTGTCTAAAAAAATCTTGAATAAAAATTTAAAAGTGGATAAGAAATTACTGGAAAATTTTAGGAGTCTAAAAGAGAAATTAAGAAATGTAGGAAAGCAAAATCGTTGAACATTAAGCAATAAATCGTGAAAACTACTCCAAAATTAAAACAAAAATTGCTAGAAAATTGAAACTTAAACAATTAAAGTGTGATATTAACAAAGTAAACGTTTTTGTTTAATTTTCCAAAATGTATCACGAAGTTAACGCCTCAATCATTAATCAATGAAACTTAATGATAATATACTGAAATTTTTATAAAGCTGAAAGAGAAATTGCTAAAACATTTTAATAATTTTGAAAATAAATATTCTAGAATTGTTTTTCAAAATTTGCAAAATATAGAAGCAAATGAAAATTGTATAATGAAAAATTTTCGAAAAATAAAAGAGAAATGAAATGATAAATCATTAAAAATAGATAAGAACGTACTAAAACATTTTAGGAAACTGAAGGAAAAATTACTAAATCTTTTAGAAATCTGAATGAATATACTAACTAAATTCCCAGGTTTTAAAACAAAAATAACTAAAGATGAAATAAGAAATTAAAAAAAAAACTAAAAATAAAAGGAAATTTCTGAAGAAGATTGAAATAGTTATTTGTACAATAAGTGTGGAAATGTTACGCTTTTCTGCACGAGAGTGGGATGTTGGTGCATCAAGTTCCTACTCGAATGCGGAAAAGCGTTGTACACACTATTTTTTCACATACTGCATATAACATCAAATATAAAGGTGTTTGCGATTTCATTTTTGACACTGACATATAAAAATTAGGTTATAATTACCGATAGTACGTGTGTTGTATATATTACTCCATGTATGTAACTGACATTGACATTAATTAATAGTAAAAAAAGTAGTGCGAGAAAGTGTATCCATGCAGAAAAGTGTTGCTATGCGGAAAAGTGTTACTTTTTATATCAGCGAAGTATCTTTTCCATATAAGCAATATTTTGGTCATTATTGGCATATTTATATCCATTTTATGAAGAATTACTAAGAATTTTTTTTTCCGATAAGATATAGATAACTTTCCTAATCATAAATGAGAACAGAACTTGAACATTTTAGAAAACATGAAGAAGAAGATTCTAGAGACTTGTAGTTAAATGCTTATATATTGAAAGAACAATTACTAAAGATAAAGCAGGAAATTGTAAAAAAAATATCAAAAATAAAAGCAAAAGTTGTAAAAAAAATAAATACCTGAGATACTAAATACTTAGAGTAATGGAATTTGCGAAAAATGTTGCTAAAGGTAAAGACGGAAGTTTTCAGAAGTTCTAAAATTTTTTAATGGTAAAAAATACAATATTATTTTAAAAATATTAATTTTGAATTAATGATGCGAAAATATTCAATATTATCGATGATAAAGTAGCAGAAAATATAGTTAATTAAATTAAAAGTATTGTAAAAAAAATTTATTTTGACGCAAACACCAATTTAATCAGATATAAAAGAAAAACCTACAGTACTGATAAAAAAAGCAAGTAAAGTAAATAAACAGTGATCTGAATAGAAGGTTTTGGTTAGAAAATGATTGGATTGTTTCTATTTATTTAAGCTTTATCGGAAATGATTATACAAAATATAACTGATATGTACAAATTTAAGGAAAACCATATCATAATTCCTGAGAAAATGCAACAGGAACATTTCCAAATAAATATAATATAACTGAGCTCAGTGAAATTTTCTTGTCTTAAACCACGAAAGATATCATTTTAAATAAACGTACAAATGGCGACGATGATTCAGTAATGAATTCAGAATAATCACAATCGACATTAAACTTGAAAGCAAGGCCGAGTGTTCAACAGATTTTTCCCCTCATTAATCACGTGCAACGTTCAAAGGCAAATTGTTATTACTCTGAGAAAATTGAATTAATCGTGCGTTTTTACGATCGTAAAATGAAGTAATTTCGCAGGTAGTGTTACAAAGTTGGTCGGCCGAGCAATTAGGGCACACACTGTAGTGGAATTCTACAATTAAAATTAATTAGACAGTGGCAGTTAATAACTGGTGTTTAAGTGTGTACATAAAACCCATTCCTTTCAATACAAGAAAAATAAATAATGATTATAAAACATACACTGAATTGAAAGATAGTGAACTTTTCAATTCAGTGTAAGTATGGATAATTTTCTCCCTTATCTCTTAGTGAAACAGTATGAAATAATAGGTAAAGAACCAAGTGTTTATCAATTCTTTACCTACCTTTCATTGAAACTAATTATTATACGCAGGTATAAATTTACAGACTTAAACATCCACAAGAAGCTGCTTTAATATATTAAACTGACTGGCAACCATACAAAATCGTACTTATTAATGCAAATTATAATTTCAGTAGCTCGATTTGGTATTTAACAACTATAAAGAAAATGCGAGTAAGGAGATTATAAACTTTATCCCAGTAATAATAATAAAAATAATTTTTATAAGTTAATAAATTAATTTGCACATTTATTTTTCTCCGACCTTCAGCAGTTACAAGTTTTAACGTGTAATTTCGTTGTAACTCATATTTGCATCTCGCGTGAAGCGAAACTTGTTCCCGTTGACGAACAGTTTACGGTCATTATGTTTGTAAATATTTCTAGAGTGACTTGTGTGGAATGTATCTCGTATTTACACTAATTGGACACGTTGAACTCCCACAAACCGTCCGTATTATTGTTTTGTGTTTATATAAATAACAATCAATTATCGTCTGGAAAGAAATACGAGTTGTAAAATTACGACTGTAATGCGATACAAGTATTTCATTTCTTTAATCGGTGTTAATAAAACATATTGCCGCCAATTGTTTGCTAATTAGGTAAGCGGGATATTAATGATTGGTTTATTAAGTTCGTAATGAAGTTGTAACGATTGATTTGCATTTATAATTTTATACATGTAATATGTATTAGTTCCAGGAGTAGTTGTTTTAATGGGTTTATAAATAATGAAGCATGGCTTAGTTTAAAAGATGAAATGATGAATTTTAATATAATGTTTGATATTAACTATATTATTAATCTTTGTTCTAGCAAAATTTTATGGCTGAATCATTTGGAGACGTTAAACACACTGTTTTATGCAAAGGCAAGCAGTTTTAATGTTAATATCAAAGAATTGCGTGACAATATTGTTGAAAATTCCAGAACATAAATTTAGAGTTGTGTACAAGAATTACAAATTTCAAGGAGTTCTTTACAGTACATATACACACTAAATATGTGTCTCCGTACTTACAAAATTCAATTAATACAATAACTGAAACCTTATGACTATGCACATCGAAGAGAGTTTGTTGAATTGGTTATTGAACATCAACAAGTGGATGATAAGCAAAAGACTTTAGAACAATCACAAACATGGCAGTCGCAAGCGTTCTCTAATGAGTACAACATAAAGAAGAAGAAGACGTACCAAAAACCTAAAATTTATATTCAATATTACTTTCTCAAATAATTTTTGGGAGTTCAGATAAATTTGGAGAAACCATTTTAGAATTTAGTATTTTAAATTATTTCTTTCGTTTAAACATGCGCTCAGAACTTTATTTAATCATTAAAAGTACTCTCATGAAAACTGTTTTTAGATACAAATAAGTAAAGAGAATCAATGTTTAAATCGAAAAGTGCAAAAGCTAAAACAAACAAAATTCTCATATGGTAACCAAAGCCAACAAAGCCAAAATATTTGATGCATTTTTTTGTTTGTTAGTCATTGGCTTTTTTGAACAGACTGTAAAAACGTGTTCTTGATGTTTAAATTTAAATAGTATTAATATTTCTTGTGGTAGTAATTATATAAGAGGAACAAATTTGGGTACCACAATCAGAAAGGCTAAAACTGTTAAAATATTTTGTTCGGGTAAGATCTCATAAATCCAAAAAGAATCAATTACAGTAAAATTAATATAAAACTTGGTTAACCTGTTTCCAACGTTCAAAAATTTTCAGGTTAGATCAAATATAATCAAGCACTCAATTTAAGTCAATCCCTTATTTTTTCATTTGAATATTAATATTAAAAATTATTCTTATATACTTATCCTTGTATACAAATTATTTCAAAGGAAGAAGAAATTTTGGACCTAAATTTGCAAGCGCTAAAATTAATATTATGTACAAAATTTTGTTAAAGATATTCTACTAATTATACTTTTGATATTCTTTGATTTTTTTATATAATTTCTTGAAAAAAAGAAGAAAATCTTAAATTAATATTGTCTATAATCTATATGTATTTTCCAAAAAATGTATATAAAAGGAGCCTTATTATTAGAGAGAGAAAAAGAAAATCGAAAAGTATAATTGATTAATATTCTTTAATACTAGCCGCCAATTATAATTTTAAATTTTCTTTGTAAGAACACGTTTAAAAAAATATTTTGTTCTCACAAGAATAATTAAAACCAATTATTAAATGAACTTAAATGAAACTTTTTATTCACATTCTTTTGCTTAATGTTCAAAATTATTTTTATAAACATTATTTTAAACAAATAGTTTTAGAAGAACTAAAATTACAAAAGTTCGAATTAATATAATGTATAACATTGTGTGCTGGTATTTCAGAACATTCATCCCTAAGATTTTTTCTGAAGACCTAATTTCTGCACTTAAAAGTACTTATTATTGCTACTTATTTATTTCTGAGTTGTACTTTTGGATTTTTTCTAAAATCCTTTCCTGATGGTTAAGAGTATATAGTACTTTTAGTCCTCCTCTAGATTACTTTTTCCAATTCTTAGACTATTCTCATAAACATTTATAAAAATTAAATTTAAAGAAACGTTTTAATCCCAAAATTGCGCTATATTTGAAACGAAAAATCAATGAAATATTTTGTTATGGCACAGCTTCAATAGAAGTTAATCTTACCTTTGACTAATGTTTATCATCTTTTTAATACTCAAAATTATTCTATATGAAAAATTTTTAAGTTAGAGATAGCTTTAGAGGAAGAAATTTTGGTCTAAAATTTGCAAAAGCTCAAACTAATATTATGTATAATATTTTATTCTAGACTGTCAGCCAATTTTAACTTTGCATATTCTCGAAAGTCCTTTTTTACAATTCCAAGACTATTCTTATAAGCATTTCTTAAAGAATAAATTTAGAAAAACATTTTGCCAGCATTGCACTAAAAATTTAAAAAGAATTAATAAAATATTTTGTTCAGAGATCATCTCAAACCAAAGCCCTAATACAAGTTAATCTTACATTTCTTTAGAATAATTATTATCTTTTTAACGTTAAATGTTATTCTTATAAATAATACCATGAACTCTATATGAAGATATTTTGGATAAAATTTGGCGAATGCCTAAACAAATATTACATAATATTTAGCTCTTAATTGTGAGAAATTTTACTTTTAAAGTTCAAATGATTTTTATAAAGAATTCTTGAGATACTAATAATTATAAAGAAAACATTTTTAGTCCAAAATTTTCAAAACTTCTAAGTAATATTAAGTATAATATTTATTTCTAGACTGTTACTCAATTGCACTTTGGGTTCTTCTCTAAAATTATTATTTCTAATGTTCAAAAATACATAATTAACCCTTGGATATCTTCTAAAATACTGTTTTTAATTCTAAGACTACTGAAATCTTAATCCCAAATTTAAATAAACTAAAATTTGTATTTTGTTCTGGATTGTACATTTTGATAATCTCTAAATTTATCAAGAGTATTATAAACATTTCTTGAAAATAATATTTAGAAAATCTATTTAGTTCTGACGAGATAAAGAATTGCCAATGGGTTAATCTTACATTTTTTTTACTTGAAAACAATTTTAATGTTCAAAATGGTTATCATATACATTTCTTCGGATACAAAAAAAAATATGAATATGAAATTTTGATCCTCTAAATTCGTTTTTTTTCCTCAATTTTAAGCTTATTCTTAACATCACTTAAAACATAAATTTATAGAAATAATTATTAGTCTCGGAATTGCTCAAAAAAATGAACGAACATAAATAAATCTACATGTTTCACTTGGTTTTATAACTTGATTGCCTTTCTTTTTAATGTTTAAAATTATTTTTATAAACATTTCTAAAGACATTAAAAATCTTCGAGGAAGAAATTTTGAATCTAAATTTAGAAAAGCTAAAAGTAATTTCTAATCAAATGATATATTCTGTATTTTCAGCCAACTTCTTTTCAATTACAATACCACTTTTATAAACGTTTTTGTCAAAAATAAATATAAAGAAATAATTTTTCGCCTTAAAATTGCGCTAAAACTAAAATTAATAAAACATTTTGCTCTGGCTAGGTCAACTTAAACCAGAGCCTAAATTGAAGTTATTCTCACTTTCTTGAATTTATTACGCTCTAGTTAACTAATTGTTATAAATATATCTTATCACACATACAATTTTTAAGAAAGACATTTTGTTCACAAATTTAATATTCTGTTTATAGTCTGTTTGTTCTAGATGGTACCTTTACAAATTTAAATTACAAAACTACTCTTATAAGAGTTGTTTTCAATAATAAATTGGGAGAGATTATTTTTGATCCCAGAATTGCGGTAAAAATTGTCTTGATTTTATAAAAAACAAAAGTTCAACTAAAACTAGAAAATTGACGGAAATTATTCTCATATTTTTTTACTTGATATTCCTTCTCCTAAAGTTTGAAACAATATTTTTAGGCATTTGTTAAAATACTAATAATTTTAGAAGAAGTTATTATTTTTAATAAGTTATTTACTATTGTCAGTCAATTGTATTTGAGATATTCTCTAATATCTTTCAAAATTCAAGTGTATTCCTGTAAACCTTTCTTGGAAAATGAGGAACTATTTTGTAATTTAGAATTGCAGCAGCTACAAATTTTAAAATTTTGTTTTGGGAAGATCACATAAAACAAATGATTATCGAAGAGTTAAAATTTGTAATTCCTTTGAAAACGGTCGTTGTGATCGAAACATATGTCAGGAAAATAAATACAACAATGTAAAGCATAACAAAAGTAAATGTTGTTTTTTCAATCGATTGAAAAGTCTTTTTATTAACTTCTTTTGTATGTCATTTACCTTTTTTGTCATAAACCATTTGTTTTTCTTTTTCATACTATTAAAAAGTCCAGTCATAAGCATTTTTTATCCTAAATTTGCGAATACGCCCAGCATACCCAGTGCTCAGCCAACGGCGGATCACGATAACCAAGCCCAGAGTCAGTCACTAGCCCCTAACACTGAGCAAGATTGGTCATCTTCAAGGCGCAGGAGAAGAAGGGGCTCCAAGACACCAACGGACACTCGAGCGGTTGCGGCAGCCCTCGCCAAGTCCAAGAGGACTTTGTGGCGCTTGACCTGGCCAAGTATTCGGGTGTAGCTGACAGAACAAGGTGGATTGGGAACACTAGGGCGTTGATCAAATTGAAGTTCCTGGATGACATTGTGGGAGCCATCGGAATGGATATCGGGGCCACCCTAGAGATCAGGGTTCTCTGGATAAGGCACTATACAGCAACCCTAAGAGTCGCACTTCAATGTACTGATACAGCTGTTGAGAAAAATATTCTTTTAAATGGGGAGGGGTTACATTTCCTGCGAATTCGCCTAGAGGCAGCCAGGTGCTTTGGCAGTAAGGACACTAGATTTCAGAAAATTGGTCACCTTCTTCATATTCCCACATTACTATAGACCAATACCTATTATACCAATTGTAGCTAATATATCCGAAATAGTACTGGACAAACCAATGCTACATTATTTGGAAAACAATCATTTGCTCTCCGAAAATCAGTCTGGATTTAGACACGGAAGGAATACGGTGCAAGCGTTAGTTAAATTAGTTGATTAACTACTCTGGAAACCAAGTCTAAACATTGAAAAACTTCGTAGATTTGTTTAAGGCATTCTGCTGCATTTCTTATGATGTACTCTTTACAAATCTCTATTACAACTTCTTACCAACGAGCTGCAGAATGATTATGTCCTACTTATTCTCTCTGCAAAGGCTAGCCGTCAGAGTTATGTACGGACTGATCTATAGGGAAGACTGCAGACACATATTCAGTAGTGGAGGAATGCTAACCTTGCCTTGTCTCTATATAATGGATTGTTTAATATAGGCAAAACAAATCAAACAACAAATGAAGTTCATGATTGTATTACACGTAGAAACGTAAAACCACATCACAGCAGACTATAAAATTATACTTCATACCACGTGATAAATGAGAATCAAATTCAACAAATTTTGAATAAGTGTTTAGTTATAAATTTTAAATGTCTCTTCAATTGATATTTTTATGTAATACTCTTTAAACATGTTTCTGTCCATATGTTGATATTTATTTTTTCAAAGTGTTAATTTAAAGTATGTTTACTGGTGTAAACAATGAACTTGTACAAGAATTAAAGTTAATTTAATTTAGAGCAATTCTAGAAACAAAAATTTATTTCTTAAGCACACTTAGAAATATTTGAGCTGTAGAAAGAAAATCTTGGAAAATATCCAATTGACCTAAAATCCGGATAAAGTATCATACCTAATATTAATTATACCTTCTGGAAATTTCTTCCTCAAGGTTATTTTTATTTTAAAAATTGTATATAAGAATAATTTCGAACGCCTAGAAGGAGGTAATATGGTATAATATTAACTTCTATTGAGGCATTAATTTTGACCTTGATCTTAACAGAAATATTTTATTAAGCGTTTAATTTTAAAAGCAAAACATGTCTCTGAATTTATTTAAAAAAAATATTTACAAGTTTGGTCTTCAATATTAAAAAAGACTATTGAACACTACAAATCAGTTAAAATCAAAATCAGAATATTATACGTAATATTGATTTTAGCTTTTAAAAATTTGGTGCTTAAATTATACAAATATTTTGAATGTTCAGAAGAGGATAATCAAGTAAAGTAATCGAAATGATCTTTTATTGAATCTCTGGTATTTGATAATTTTGCCAGAATTGAAGACTTAATTAGTTTTTGTATAATTTTAGCACAATTCTATGACCAAACATTATTTCTCTAAATTTATTTTTCAGGAAGTGTTTTTTAGAGTAGTATTGAAATTGGAAATATTAATTTTTGTATGACTTTAACACAATTCTGTACCCTAAAATTCATTTTTCAAGAAATAAAAGAGTAGTATTGAGGAGGAGGATTTTAGAGAAGTACAATTGGCTGAAAACTAAACAGAATATTATATAGTTAATATTAATTTTAGCTTCTGTAAATTTCTTACAAAATGTTCTCATTCCAAAATGATTTGTATATTATAACCACGAAGGCGGAAAAATCACCTAAGAGTGCAGCAGTGCCATGAAGGCCGATGCAGGAGGAAAGAAATCCTCAGCCGAAAAAGCCAAAATAGCCTCATCCGCAAACGCTGCTTCCGAGAATAAGGTAGCAAAAGTTAAAGAGACGACCAAAAAAACCCAAAGCCGAAGAGTGCGAAGGCCGCTCCAAAAACCGTCGCAAAAAACCGTTTCCAAAGAAGTAGTCGACAACCAACATTATTTTTTAATGTGGGAACATGTGACAACAGTAAAACCTGCTGAAATATCGTTCCCAAAAAATGATTAAGAAATAATTTTATGAAAAATTTTGAATGTTTAAAGCGATGTAAGAAATTTGAAATTATCCTCTATTGAAGATCTAATATTGTTTAATTTTGCCTCAATAATTTTTCTCTAATTCAATTTTGTCACCTAAATTTATTTTCGAAGAAATATTTCTAATTAATTTCTTAATCTTGAGATTGGGAAGAGGGATCTAGAAAATACGCAAAAGTACAATTGTATGGAAATACAAAGCAAAATATTATATACATTAATTTTACTTTTTGAAAATTTAAAAACCTTATGGAATGTTTATAAGATTTTTTTTTAGAAACAGGTTAACCAAGTTTTATATTAATTTTACTTTAATTGATTCTTTTTGGATTTATGAGATCTTACCCGAACAAAATATTTTAACAGTTAGCCTTTCTGATTGTGGTACCCAAATTTGTTCCTCTTATATAAGTACTACCACAAGAAATATTAATACTATTTAAATTTAAACATCAAGAACACGTTTTTACAGTCTGTTCAAAAAAGCCAATGACTAACAAAAAAATGCAATATTTTGGCTTTGTTGGCTTTGGTTACCGATTCTGATAAGGTAGAAATAAATCCAGACTGATAATTTTAGAAATCTATTAATTTTTTTGTAGCAAAATTATCAAAGTATTCATAAAAATTATCCTTTTAGGTTTCATTAAAAACCTGTCCAATGTTCAAAAATGAGGCAAACGAAAGCATTTATTGAAATATTTGACCAACCAATTGTATTTTTGAATACTGATACTAAATCATCTTCTTCCTCAACACCTGTCGCACTGAATTATTCACTTTTATGTACCTTAGGCACCAATTGATGTAGTAGCGTGTACGAGCGCCATTAGATGCATTTTATCTTATGCCTTGAATCTAATTAATTCTAACATTTGTGTGCTAAAACGTTATATAATTACGGCCGACGTATTCAGAAGTGCTATTGGAAATACATTTGTAATTGCGCAATTACCCGTATAGATGCATTTCCGAGCAGCTGTTAATTATTCCTCTGGCTTTTACCTCTTATAGAGGACGATATAATTATCTTAAGATGTATTGCAAATAAATCAAATAAGAAATCAAGTTTACCTCAGAAATAAATATATTAAGTGAAAAAATAAGATTTTTAAACCTAAACTACTAATGAATGTAATAAATATTTTAAAATAATCATTTAAAAAAACTATAAATATTATGTAATTGTTGAATATTGGATATATAAAATTAAACACTTAGTTATTTTGTTTGTATAATACTATTCATGTGAAAGTGTATGAGAAATAGGAGCCTTAAATATCAAGAGTGCTTGAGACTCCTAAAGTTGTTGCTTCAATGTGAAGGAGGTCCTTGTGAAAAAAAAATAACAACTGGATAGGAATTAGGAATAATACACTTGTTTTGTTTCATATATTTACTTTCAGTTTCCTGACACGTGTTTCGGCAACAAAACAAGTGTATTATTCCTAATTCCTATCCAGTGAGTTATATGTTTCATCAAGAGTGTAGCAAAGCAAGTATCAATCAAAAATAACAACTTTATGTAACAAATTATAAAGAGCAGTAAATATATGATGATAAATCCACTCTGTAAAAAGTTATTTGTATGATCTATTGCAAAAATTAGTTATCTAATGATCTACAAAATTGAATTTTGAATTGTAAACACTTATTTATCTTTCCATCATTTAATTTTTTTGGAAGCTCAAGCTTGCATCTCTTTTATGAGGAGTGTACACTGGAAAAAATTGTACAATCTGTACCACCAACGTAAGGCGTGTAGAAGTTTTTCCCCCTTGAATTACTTCCTCTTGATAATTTATCCGAATAATAACACAAATCGTTGCGTATTATTATGGACTACTTACGAGCAGTTAATCGCGGCCTGAATATAAATAGGTTTTAAGCTATATTTATATGTAATTTTCGAGCGTAGACCTCCCGTTGCATTCTTTGAAACAGAACTGGAAGGCTGCAGAAACTTATTTCGGTATCCGCAAAAATGCGTACTTCCTTAATATTCGACCGTACTTTCAAATGAAGGTTACTTAAACACCCCAGGCAAAATTGACTACCTCCAATCTCCATCTTTGTCCAAAGTATTTTCGAAGAGTTGAAATGGTCTGATTCAATGGGAAAGATCGTAAATGTTCTTTTAATTTAATTTTGAAATTTTTGAAACTTGAATTCTTAAAGGCCTTAATTGTCTTACTTACCTATCAGTGAAACAAACCAAGTGTTTTGATCAATTATTTACCTATCGATTTTTAGATTAGATTTTTGTTGTTTTAAAGCTTTTCTAATATGACGTTTCTTTAAAATTTGACTTGTTTTTTTAAACATAAGTGATTTTTTTCTGCCCTCTCCTCAGGCATGTGAATTGAAGTTTTTCTTAAAATAATAGCTTTCATAATAAACTTCTATACTTCCTTTTAATTAAAAACAGTGTTGAAACTCGAAGCCAAGTAAATATTTCCACCACCTATAGCAATTTTTTTCAAATTAATCTGAAGATTCTAAAAGTTCTATTAAATTTTTAAGATATTTTTGTGTGGTCAACTTGCTTAATGTTTTGAAAAAATAAATCAACAAACAGATAAGCAAACGAATAATTATTTCAACCTTGGCTTTAAAAAAATATACAATTAGTAAAGCAATTATCATCATCACATTGTACTATTATAAAACATTGACTGATTAAGAAAAAAGAATTCAATTAGTGCAATTACGAATCATCGGCAAATATAAACAACGTTCAACTGTAAAAGTTTATCACGTCTCTTGCACTGAATGGAAAACAGATAAGAACAATGTGTGTCCGTAAGGCCGATGATAGCGACGTAATAAATACTCACAGTTATGGATGGAAATATAGTAATAATATTTTGTTTATATTGTTGCAGAGTTGACACAGGCGTCCCCTTATCGTTTGTTTAACTCGACAGGATAATACCACCACAGATGTATATAAAAACACGAGGTTTTAATCGTGTAATTAATTATTTTATTTATTCTTACACTGAAAGGTATTTCCATATGGAAGCGAAATAGTCTACAAAATTGCTAAGTTTGATTGTCAGTCTATTGCTCTATCTAACAGTGTTATTTAGGCTTAGATGCATAATCTCCTTTTTATATAATTTTGCTGAAGAAAAATACTTTTTGTAAACATAACATAAAAACATAAGTGTTTTTCTTTACTAGAACTATCTGGTTCCATCAAGAGGGTAGTTCAACAAGTATCAACTCCTCATTATATGTTTAACCATCTAAAATAACACCATAGCATTTGAAGGTTTTTTGAAAAATTTAGAGCTTTTATATTTATTTACATAACAAGGCATCAAAAAGGTTTGACCATAATAGTCTAGTATATTGCTCCACCAAAAGGGTTATTTATGTCTAAAAGCATGCACCTATGTTATCTTTAACTCTTTCGAATAATATCCTTACAGTTAGAGTTCTATTTACAAAAATGTGGCATCAATTATTATTCGTAGTAATAAGAAATTTTTTGAAAAGTATTTCTTTATGAAAGCCAGACTACAACTTTAGATTTCTAGTCTACTGCTCTATTCAACAGGGCCATTTAGGCCCAATGATGATGTTATCTCTAACTACTACATAAAATATTTACGTACAATATTTTAACCACAAAATAAATATTTTTTTTCTTCAATTTAAAATGTCATTAATTATTCTGCAATAATTATTTTACATAATTTTAAGGAATATAATAAAAACACTTAATAACTTGTATGTAAAACAGGATTTAATCTTCGTTTTATATTAACTTAAGTTTTGATAATATAATTTTGAAGGAATTTAATTAACCGTTTTTTTTTTAAATTCTATAATATTGCTTTTTTTTCTTTAATGTTATTTTTCAAGTACAAATAAATAACTATGTTGTAGCAATTGCTTTATCTGGATGATACTGAATACCTGTAAACCTAATAACCTGTATAATAATTATTATAATTAGTACAAAACACGTTATTTAAAAAAAATGTATTCAAGGTTAAATTTTTAAATGCCTACCAATGTATTATACACATAATGTTAAATCATATACAATCTAGATATGAAGTCGTACACGGATGTCTGGACACTAGTAAAATTATTATTATTAAATTTAATTAAGAACTGTTTGCCTGTGTATGTAAATAATGTAAATGTAATTACATTCCACTATATAATATATAAATCTTTAATAATTTAACCATTCGCATTTTTCTCAACTCTGAACAAATTCCTGGCAAATGTATGTTATTACATTTTCAAAAATTAATCACCTTGGAGGCTGGCGTTCGTTTCACGCAGTCAAGACCGCGACACACCCTCCGGTTAATACCGACAAGAAGAAGGATTCTACCTTTTTTTATTGTTGCGGTAACCAGTCGGTCACGAAATTTTAGCATTAACAAACTGGATTCGCTAATTATTTCATAGAACTTACTACTTTCAAGGAAATTCAATAAAACAGTTTATTAAGTTCAGATAATGGAAATTGTTTTTGTTTTAATTTTATGCATCTTCTCTTCATTGCTTTCTCTAAAACCTAAGTCTTTTAATTCAACAGTTTTGATGTAAAAATAGGAATAAACAAATTATTTTATTTACTTAATCAGGCAAAAATTTTGTAGCTAATTTATTGTTTCTTTAGTTGAATGTATGTTCACAATGGATTTATAAATCTGTTGGTTTAGAAAAATCAAATTATTTTGGTTACAAATTAAACACTTATATTTTTTCGCACCGTTTAATTCTTCGAAAATTTCTGCATTGACAGTTTATCCAGGTTTCAGCAATTCGAAAATAACAATTCTGGCTTTGCTCTCTTCAGACAGAAACACCTGCTCTGCCAATTTTTCGAATCTGCTCTAAATGTTCTTGGATGGTCGACCAAGGTTGGATAAGGGTGTTTGAGTTCCTCGATCATACAACTGTCATTCAAGGTCATTTAAGATTGTTCGATGACTATTAAAGATCATCTCCTTCAAGGTTCAAGGTCATCCAACGGCCGTTAATGATTATTGAAGCTAATCTAATGTTCATTTGAGATGTTTAAATAAACAAAAAGGGTTATTTATAACCATACAAAACTCACTCAAGATCATTTAAGAACATCCTATGAGTATTAAAGTTCATCTATATTCATTCAAAGTTCAAGGTCATCCAACAGTCATTAATTATTATTTAAGGTAATCTAATGTTTATTTGAGATCTTTAAATAGACAAAAAAAGTAATTTATAGTCATACAAAAATCACTCAAGGTAATTTAAGATCATATGATGATTATTAAAGATCATCTAATACTCATTGAAGGTTCAAGGTCATCCAATAGTCATGAATGATTATTTTACATAATCTAATATTAATTTGAGATCTTTAAATAGATAAAAAAAAGTTTATTTATAATCATACAAAAATGACTCAATGTCATTTAAGATCATTCGATTATTATTACAAATTTAAGGTTCAAGGTTATCCAACGATCATTCATGAATATTTAAGGTAATCGAATATTCATTTGGTATATTTAAATACACAAAATAATTTATTTAATCATACAAAAGTCACTCAAGAACATTTAAGATCATCCGATGATTATTATAGATTATCTAATTTTCGTTCATGGTTCAAGGTCGTTTATGATTATTTGAGGTTCATTTAAAATCTTTTAATAGACAAAAAAGTTATATATAATCATACAAAAGTCACTCAAAGTTATTTAAGAATATACGATGTTTATTAAAGACCATCTAATATCCATTCAAGGTTCAAGGTCATCCAACGGTCATTAATGATTATTTTAGATAATCTAATGTTCATTTGAAATATTTAAATAGACAGAAAAGTTTATTTATAATCGTACAAAAGTCGCTCAAGGTCATTTAAGATCATCCGATGATTATTAAAGATCAGCTAATACACATTCAAGGTTCAAGGTCATCCAATAGTTATTAATGATTATTTTAGATAATCTAATTTTCATGTGATATTTTTAAATAGATAAAAAAGATTATTTATGATCATACACATTCACTCAAGGTCATTTGAGATCATCCGATGATTATTAAGGTCATCTAATACTCAATCACGGTCATCTAACGGTCAACAATTTTGGTTTAAGATAATCGCATGTTTATTAGAGATATTTAAATAGACAAAAAAGTTATTTATAATCATATAAAATGCACTCAAGGTCAATTAAGATCATTCGATGATTATCAAAGATCATTTTATACTCATTCAAGATTCATCTAATACTCGTTTAAGGTTCCAGGTCAACCAATGTTTATTTGAAATTTTTAAATAGACAAAAAAGGTTATTTATAATCGTATAAAAGTCACTCAAAGTCATTTAAAATTATCCAATGATTATTAAAGATCATCTAATACTCTTTCATGATTCAAGGCCATCCAACTACAATTTAAGGTTATCCATTGTTTATTCAAGATTATTTGATATGATCCAATAAAATTCAAAATTTCGCTCTTTAATCTTATTTAAGGTCATTCAATAAACAGAAAATATTAAAGATTATCCAACCATTATTTAAGTTTCAATATTATTTAACACCTTTTCAAGGATGTCTAAGATTATTCAATGTTTAGTTAAGGTTTTATAATATGACGGAAGGGACATTTGGTTTTTTAAGTTTGGTAAAGATTAAAGATTATTATCATATTTTTTTCTGTCCACCAATCAAAATTAGTATTTTCTACATTTAACTATCTCGGTTTAAATTGAAAATCACTTAAGTTGTTTAACAAACATTTATTATTTTCTCTATCAGAAGATGGCATGGATTTGCTTCTATTTCTGCCTTCAACACGTCGTTGTTTAATGTTGCTAGGAGTAGAGGAGATCAAAATTACTGGATTTGAACTTGGAAAAACATCTTTGGTATTTACGAATGTCCAAACTCAAAAAGCATACAATTCTGGATATGCTCTTACGGTATTTGGCTGGACATTTTACCCGAAATTACAAGAAAAATTTAATATTGAATTATTTAGAAGTGAACAAGTCACAATTAACCTTAAAACGACTTTGGCATGCCTTAAAGATATTACTTTCCAGCCCTACAAATATTATAACTTAGTTTAGTTCAGTTTAGTTTAGTTATCTCATTCTCTTACTTCAAACCTTTCTTTAACCTTCTGTTTTTATTCTCTTATATTTTTTTCTATATAGAATACTGCTATACAATGAATTATAAACTCTCCAAACTTATATTTTTTACTATATTTCTACTTTATAATTTACTACCTCTTTTTTCCCACTCCGTCTCTTCCTTATCTTTTACTTTTTGTATAGAATACTACTGTATTTCAAATGTTCTGATGATGATATTCTGGGGCCCTGTTATGTATTTCTTCATATCTTGACCTTATCATTATTATCTCATCTCTTTTTATCACTGTTTCTCTTTTCTATCAATATTTCTCCTTTACGTGACTTATTTTATTGCTTCTTGATTTCTTTATCTCCTTTATTGCTTTATCTTTTTCTTTCTCTCTCTCTCTCTTTCTATCTCCATACTGACTGTCCTTTTACATCTACATTCATCGACGACCTAATGCCTAGAAATTTTTGGTACACATTCAATAGGATTAGAAAATATATTTTTGGAAAATCTCATGAACGTTTTGAGAATATAGTTTCGATAAAATTAAATAACCACTTAGGAAAATTAGGATAAATTAAAACAAACGAGAATTCTGGGATTTTGACGTTAAATCTTTGATTGTATAAATGTTTACATTTCTCAAATCCGCCGATTGCAATTTTCTTCAATCTAATATTGAATTTGCGGCGTCGCCATTTTGTTTTCATAATTTTTGTTATCATTATGTTTAAAGAATACTGCAAATTCATTAGATTGGTATATCCAAGGATAAATGATTTTTAGAACTAGAAGTACAAAAGTAAAATTGTTGGAAAGTTCTAGAATGTTTTGAAATTTCTTCCAAGGCACTAGAAATTGTATTAGAAAATTCTAAACATATTTAAAAAATTAAAATAATGGGTACTTACTGATATAAGAAAAGTAAATATTGAAACTTCTATTATTCTTAAGAAATATCTTGAAAAGAAATTAAACACACTTGATTTGTTTCAGAGAAAATTTTTATTATTTCTTCTCCATGTTTCACCACGGGTTAAGTGAACAATTAATTAAACATAATTGATTTATTGATTTATTGATTTTACTTTACATGTTCACTTTAAAAATTATAACAATTAATATAAATTTACATATAACTTAACAATTTAGAGCAGGAACATGCAATTTGAAATAAAGAAGCTTTTAAATCTATGTGATAAATTCCTTGAAAAATTTTAGAACTTTAAAAAGTTGGAACAAATGTACAAGAAAATGTAAAACATATCAATAGAATATAATGATAAAAAGTAATTGGAAAATAACATAAAAATATACGAAATGATGGGATTTAATAAAACAGAAAAGTACAAAAAGTTCTTAATTCCTAAAGAAAATTCTTCTAATTTGGAAGTATATATAAAAATAATTGAGAAATTTTATAGAAAAAATGCTTGGAAATATGAAAAATCTAAAAAGATTAAATTCTAGAAATCTGGACCTAAAATCTCTAAGTGAAAGGGCTAAAATTAAATTAGAAATCTTGGAAAATTCTATAAACATTTTCTATACAGTGAAAAGTGTTTTAATTATACTTACATATGAAAGTATTTACGAAGAATGGAAACTAATATTCTAAAAAATTATAACATTCGAAATAAATTCTAGGAATAGGTAATCTCTTCCAAATTCCTAATACTGGAAAATGCTAATAGTATAAGAGAATGTAATGAAAAAATCAAAAATTTAAAAAAAAAACGTACAAAATAGCAGAATTTTATAAAAAAGGTTCTTACAAAACAGATAAATTTCAACAGCAGACGCTAAAGTGTCTAGAAAATACTAAAAATTAAAATAAATACTAACTAATAAAACTAGTCACACAAGGCTAGTGTTTTCAAATTAAGTTTCTAAACAGCTCGAACAAAATTAGGCTAGAAATTCTAAACAGATCTCGAAGAAAAACATATAGAAAATAAATAAGATCTAGATGAAATACATTAAATTCTAAGTTGAGGAAAATTCTGATAAAATATTAATGAAGTAGAAATAATAAAAACATTTAAAGGTAAGAGAAACTCCTAAAAAATAGAATATTGGATTTATGAGGCTGTTACTTGTTAAACCTCCATACCACTTTATAAAATACTGACACAGTACATACAGTGTTGGTATTTTATTAAGTAAAAAATAGAATCCTCGAAGAAACATTTAAAATTATGACTTTTTTCTAAATTCCTAATGCTAAAAAATTTTAGGAATTTGGAAAAATCCTAGAAAACATAAAATAAGAAATATTCTACAATACAGATCAAAATTTAGGCTAAAATGATTTAAGATAAAACTTAATACTGGTAAAGTTTAGGAACCCTCGAATAATGCTGACATTAACTGCCAGAAATACCTCCTCAAAAGTGGATATAAAACCAAATTAAGGATGTGGACGAAGATCGCTGACCTTCCAATAACATGGTGCCAATAAGTGGAAGAACATAATCTATTATGAACTCCTCCCGTGCTTCTTTCGAACAACATTGTAATGTTTTTGTAATTTATTTTTTTCTGTATTTTATGTATTATTTTAAGAAAGAAGACGAAAGATAACATAACATTCCATGAATACGAAATTTCTTTCAAATGTTAAATAATTATAAAATTTTAGAAGAAAATGTTCTCACCATTTTCAATAAAGCAATAAAGAGTGAATTTTCTAAAATTAAAAAGAAAATCTGTTAAATATCATAAATTTTAAAATAAGTTCCCACAAAACTGATAAATTTAGGTTAGAAAAGATGAGAGATTTTAAAGATCTCGTTTTTAGATAATATTGAAAATTCGATTAAGGAGCATCATCAAAATATATAGAATATACGAGAAACACCAAAAGTTTTTTTTAAGAAAGAATATTTTTTAAAAAGTCTCGAACAAAGCGACACCAAGCAAAGATCAAGTTTCTATTAAAAGTTTCTAAAGATTACGGAACGAAAAATTAAATACTCACCTCAGGAAAATTTTGATAAAATAATAACGAATTTGTGAGGATGAAAAATTTTAAAAATGGAATAGTAGTTCCTAAAAAATCGAACTCTATTTCATGTTATTCAAATTTATTAGGATTGTTAGAATATTTCAACATTTCCAATTTGCAATGAATTTCGTAATCCTAATTTAAAAATTTGTAAAAAAATCAAGGAAAAGTCGAATAAGATGAACAAGTAAAAGAGAAGTTTTTAAGTTGGAAAAAATCTACAATTTTTTTAAAGAAGTTCCTCCAAAACTAACAAAAAAATGGTGATGTGGCCATCATAGTACTTTCCCTATATTTTACTCGAAAACTATGACCTTTCGCAAAAAGGCTATTCTTAATAATTTCAATTTTGAATTCTCACGTCACTTCAAAAGTTTATTAGCAATTTTTTATCTTTAAAAAAAAAAAATCGGATAAAAACAAAAATGGCCTCGAGTAAACATCCAATGTTCACCAAAAGCTATTCAGTTCCAGTTTTTAACGATTAAATCTTAAGTTTAAAGTTTCTTCTCAAACAAATAATTCGTTTTTGAGATACAGCGCCCACGGACAGACTTTCACATTTTTTTTTTTCAGAAATCAATGCAATGGTCTCAATGTTTCAAAAAAAAATCACGAATTAATTACTTCCCCTAAATATACATAATATATGTAGGGGAAAGAATTAATCTAGAGGTTAAATCAAATAAATTGAAAAATTCAAAATTGCGAAATAGAATCTTTAGGGGTAGGAAAATCCCAATATTTATGGCCTGCTCAGTCGTCTGATTTGTTGCTCATTGAATATGTATAGTTGACAGAGTAATTTACCAGACCCTTTAGATAACTTACATGATTTCCAGCTATTGATTCAAGAAGCTTGGGACGATATACTATCGATCTACAAGCAAATAATTGATTGATTGCATGCCACTTCATCTAAATAAGTTCATTACACATCGTGGCGGAGCAACTCATTATTGAAAAATCATTTTGTTCTTTTATTTCAAAATTTTAATCATTATTTCTATGGTGACAATAAATAACTATTATCGCGCGTCTAGGACTTAAACGTAAACGCAATTATTATTTTTCTTATTATTATTATATATTATTTAGTTTGATGTTTTCGCGGGTATGGAATGTTGTAGTTGGTTCTAGGGTTATACTGCGCGTGGTTTGTAAATTATATTCACAACGTTTCGATGGTCTCTCTGACATCTTTTTCTTGTGTGTTAAAGGTATTACTGAATACATTAATTACATTAATTTCAAATAATTTATCTTTAGAATCCAATAAGCTTTTCTGCTGCTCTCTGCTGTTCTCTCCGCTTCTCATTTCTGATGTTTGCTTTTATTATCTGATATTCTGTTTGCTCGTGTTATCTGCTGTTCTGTGTTGTTCTGTGCTGTTCTCTGTTATTTTCAGCCATCCCATGCTGTTCTATTCGTTGCGTTGACGTTTTCTGCTGTTGTCTTCTGTTCTCTGTAGCTCTCTGCTTTTTTTCTGCTGTTTTCTTCTCTTCTCTGATGTTTTCTCTGTTTTCTGATGTTTTCTGGTGTTTTGTGCTGGCAAAACAAAACAAACGCGCTAATATTACCTGTGGTTTTTTCTCTGTTATCTGCAGTTTTCGGACGTTCTCTGATTGTCTCTTCTCTTCTCTGATGTTTTCTGCTCTGCTCCTATTTTCTCTGATGTTCTCCGATGTCATATTCTCTTCTGTTCTCTTCTGATATCTTTTATTTTCTTCTGTTCTCTGTTTTCCTCTCATTATCTCTTATTTTTTCTGATGTTTTTTTTCCCTGTTTTCTGCTGTTCTCAATTTTCTCTCCTGTTCTTAAATGTTCTGTGCTGTTCTCTGCAATTCTCTGATGTCCTCTGCTATGTTTTGCTGTTCTCAATGTACTCCTTTTATCTTCTCTTCTCTGGTGTTCTATGCTGTTCTCTGATATTTTCTTAGGTATTCTGATGTTCTGTTTTCTCATTTTTCTCATGTTATCTGCTGTTCTTCTCTAACGTTCTCTGCTATTTTCTGATGTTTTCTGCTAATATCTTCTCTTCTCTCCTGTTCTTCTTTCTTCTCTGATAGTATTCTCTGTTATATGATGTTCTCTGCTGTTATAAATCGCGCTATTATGACCTGTATTTTTTCTGTTCTCTAAAGTTTGATGTTTTCTTCTGTTCTCTTTTGTCCTTTGATGTTCTCTGATGTTCTCTATTGTTTTCTGATGTTCTCTGATGATCTTTGTTGTTTTATGATGTTATCTGCTGTACTGTGCTGTTCTCTGCTCTTCTCTGCTCGTCTCTGCTATTCTGCTGTTCTGTGATGTTCTCTGCTATTCTGCTGTTATGTGATGTTTACTGATGTTCTCTGCAGTTCTCTTTTGCTCTTTGCTATTTTTTAATGTTCTTTTTAATTAAAAAAACTTTTCTGACGTTTTAAAAGAATTTTAACAGTATTTTTAGTTATTTTTTATTTTCTAGAATTTTGGTTTTAAAATTGCGAGAATTTTTAGTAAATTTTTGTAGCTATACCCAAATCAAATGGCGTCGATTATATTTGCACTTTTCTCAAAGCAAACTGAAGATTTTACAGAAAACCATTGTAAATTTAACAATAATAGATTTTTAGATTCCACTAACATATTTTTTTGTAGTTAAGCCTAAAACAAATTGGCGCAATTGAATTTTCATTCTAAAGATTTAATACAAAACTAGTGAAATACAGTTAATTAATTATAACAGAATTATTATTTAATTTGCTGTTATACATTTTTAAAACATTAAATATACATCGCAGGTTGACCGTTACATTGTGGACAAACTGTCATAACTCTCTTGGTTTTTCTTTATTAGCAATTGTGGTACCTTGCTGTGCAGATATTATTTTGTAACGATCTGTGCATCTTTTTCTTGCTTTTCTTGCAATTTTTTCATATTCTTCAATGTTTGTGTTTTTGACTTGTTGGAATTTTTTGGTCTAGATGCTTTGTACATTTTAAGTTATCTAAATTTTAACAAATCAATTTGTTTATTTCTTCATTTCTGATGAATGTACCAAGCATTAGCTACCGCCGTTCCACATATTAAATCAATAAAAACTTTCTTATACCACTTAATTATTTTTCGTGAGCTATTATAATATGATGATAGTTGATCCGATAGATCCACCCCTCTTTGGCGTTATTTTAATCATGTACATCATTGGGATTTAATTTTCTATTAGTAGTTTCAGTAATAGCACATGTGTGTGCGTTGCTTTAAGTTAGCATGACAACCATTTCATAAATTTGATGCGATTTTGTAAGTTAATAATAATACCTCGTCTGTATTTTTCTTTGGTTTAGTTTGCCAGAAGCTCTTCAGCTAATAGTAAACTTGTGTAATGGCTGTCTGTAAACAATGTTCGCCCTTCATTTAACAAGTTGCTTGCCAATTTCATTACCACATCGAGGAGATGCCCTGCCGGCTTTAACAATACACATATCTATGTGTTAGTTCTTCCAATACATTTTGAATTTTGCCCATACAATTCCCAGTATTATTTGCCTTATTATCGCTAAAATGAAGATATTTCAAAATATCTTAAAACGATTTCGCTTCAATGCTGCTTTTATTCTTATGTTACTATACATCGATATACATTTTCGACCAATATAATTTAATTTGTGGTACTCGTGTTATACCCATGATTATTAGTATTCCAAAAAATCTTTGTGTCTCATCGAATGTTACAGGTTTTCATAATATTTTAGGATTTCTCTTGTTATTGTTGTTATTATTATGATTATTGACTTGAGATTGATTGGAATACTTATTTGTTTCTTGGACTATAAGCTAGATAATATTATTTGTCACAAATAGAGAAAATTAAAAAAAAATACAGTTTCTTTCTACATCATTTTCTATCAACTCTCCGTCCATTGTATAATTGTAAAATTGAATTCTGCTTTTCGTTATTGCTGACCATTTAAAAAAAAGTCGTTTATTGATATACAATCATCTGTAGAAGAATTTTCAGAATCTAGGTCATTCGGCTCATTGCCACAAGTAGCAATGTTAATATCTTCCAAAGAAGATGTAATTAGTGGCTTTGTTTTTTTCTGTTATTTACGATAAATTAATCTGAAGAACTTTCGTCTTCTGATAAATTTATTTTCATTTTGTCCAAATAATATAGAGCAAATAATAAAAATATATTTATAATAAAGATAAATATCATAAAATTACCTTTATATTATAATCCACACTGTTATACCATTTAATTAAATTAAAATATAACCTAAATATCACACATTTTTGACAATTGCACGGGGGAATCGATGTGTGGTTTACTTCAGTTACTTGTTTCCATAGCTACAATAACAACCATAGGCGTGCGAGCCAAATTTTGTCAGAAGTTATATAACAAGAACTCCCGTTTTTATCGGAAAATCATATGCACGAAAAATGTCTTGCTTAGCAATATCCCGAATCCTGTTGACAATATTATTTTTTCTACTACCCTTTATAAAAAGACAATTTTCGTCACCGAATACTCCAGCGAAAATTTGAGTTCCGTCACTAGTGAGAGAAAATCCCATAACGCTAACTTTCGTCACTAGGGACGAAAGTTACCTACAAATTTTCACCTCCGTCTAGTTGCCTGCTGTTACTATATCGTGTCATTATTAAACGTCAGTTTTTGAATTTGTACTGTTCGTAACTTCATCATATCATGATTT
Organism: Ontholestes murinus; assembly: GCA_963969525.1. Taxonomy (NCBI): domain Eukaryota; kingdom Metazoa; phylum Arthropoda; class Insecta; order Coleoptera; family Staphylinidae; genus Ontholestes; species Ontholestes murinus. Next base: position 41,770,849 of record OZ018398.1, on the reverse strand, counting down.
CTGATTCAGTAAGTGATTTAGATCTTTCCAATACTGCACCAGAAATAGTAAATCAAGCTGAGAAAACCTATGTGGATTTATTATCAGAAAAATCGAAAAAGAGGTATGAAAAAATATATGGAAAATTAATGGAATTTAAGGCAGATAATCGCGTAAATTCATATTCACTGTGCTGTTTGCATATTTTGCAAAGTTGTCGGTAAGTAATTTAAATATGATCTGTAGTTTTGTAATTTTTAATTCAAAATAAAGTATTTGTTTATATAATAAAAGTTTGTTAGTATCATAGGTAAGGTAGTAGAAAAAGTATAGTGTTTAACTCGTCGAAAGCATTTTTTTAAGCTCGCGATCATTACCAAACTCGGCTTCGCCTCGTTTGGTAAACTGTTCTCTCACTTAAAAAAATGTTACTTTCGTCACTCGTTGAACAATATACTATTTTGTAACCCTTTTATATATTTCTTCATCTATTGATTCTATTATTCTTATCTCATCTTCTTTCGTCACTTTCTTTCTTTCCTATCAATATCTTTCCTCTACGTGACTCATTCTATTGCTTCCTAATATCTTTACCTCCTTAATCTTTTCTCACTATTTCTTTCTGTCTCTCTTCGTGTCTATATCTCTATTGACATTTATTGGCGTCTTAATGCCTTTAAATTTTTGGTAGAGGATTAGAAACGATATTTTTGAAAAATTGTATATAGCAAATTCAAAAAAATATTGTGAAAGTTTTTAGAAATTGTTTAGATAAAATTTAATGACGAAAATTAGGACAAAATGGAATCAATGTGTGCCATTTCTAAAGTCCTAAACATTCCGATAAGATGAAGTAATAACTATAAATTTTTCCAAAAATTAAAATCATATTTCTTTAAAATAACAGAAAGTTTAAAACGAAATTGCTACAAATTTAGGCTAGAGATTATGACACATTTTAAAACTTATCGAAATTTTCCAGGACTTTGTGAACTATATGCGAATTCTCGAATGTTTCAACATTAGGAATTAGAAAGAAATTTTATATTCCTAGAATTTTTAAAATTCTGGTGTATAGAAAACAATGAAAATAAATTTAAATAACAACTTTATAAACATGTTGATATAACAAAATAAGAATGGGTGAAATAAATTAAAAATTTTAAAAAATAACAAAATAATATTCAACATTTCTATAAATACCAAAAATTTAAATAAAATCAAATACCAACTTTAGAAATATACTCATTAAACATTAATAAATTTTCAGAGATGAAAAATTTTAAGAAAAAATTGAAAAAAACTACTAAAAAATTTCAAAATCTCAAAGAAAAATTCAGGAATTTAGAATTTCTTCCTAATGATGGAAAATTTTAGAAGTTTGGAAAAATTCAATAATATTAGGTAAGAAATAGAAAAAATTTGAAATATTAAGTAAAAATTCCTGTAAAATACTAGGGTTTTTACAGACGGTTTCTAAAAAACTGACAACTACAGAGATGCTAATAGATTTAAGAAATGTTAATTGTAAAAATACTGAAAGTTAATTTAAATACACTATAATACTTCAGAATGAAGTTAAACAAATTGAGGTTGAAAATTTCTTAAAATCCTGAGAATTTTTTTTAGAAAATACTATAATACTATAATTTAATCAAATAATGATGACTGAGAAATGACAAAAAAAAAAAACTTGGATAGTGAAAAAAAAAGATTAACAGAACCCCTGAGAATCCTAAGAATATAAAATTTCTATCAAATTCCAAATACTATAAAATTCTTTAAGTTTGGAAGAGAAAGTCCTGGGAAATTCAAGAATTTCAAAATACCAAACTTTTTGAAAAATTACTAGAAATTTTGGAAAGCTACAATATTGAAAAAAAAACTGAAATTTTATATAAAATATTAAAAGTTAAGTTAACTTTTTTTTTCTAATGTTGGTAACATTAGAAAAGTTGATAAAACAAAACAAGAATCGGTAATAAATAACTGAATGAAGCTCCTAAATAACTTGAAAATATAAGTAATTATAAATTAGAAGTAATGAAATATTTTAGAAAAATAAATAGTAGCTGTCTAAAAAAATATTTTAAGAAAATTAAGTTTTTTCCAAATTCGTAATGCTGGAAAATTCTATAAATCTCGATAAGTTCTGGAAATTTTCATAAGAAATCAAAAAAGCTCTAAACATTTTAACAAAAATTGTGCAGAAGAATTTTTTTAAAGAAGTTGCTGGAAATCTGGTACAAAATTATTATAGAGACGCTAACAAGTTTTAAAAATGTTTTTGAAATTGATAAAATAAAATAGGAATTGGCGAAGAAAAAATATCCTAAAATGAAAATAAATCTAAGAAAATCTAAAATTTTGAGAAATCGTTATAGAAAATAAAAACCCATTAACAAATCTTGTTAAAATAATAATGAATTAGAAATAATAAAAGAATCTCAAGGATATAGAGTAGAGAGTAATCTGATTAATTCAAAAAAGAGGTAACTATCCAAAAATGAAAAAAACGTGCAAATATAATATATAAAATATATAAACAGCAGAATATTTTAAAAAAGTTCTTGCAAAATTACTAAATTTCAATTGGAGCTGCTGATTTTAGAAATCAAGAGTTTAGAAAATAATTTAATTTAATAATTAATTTAGAAAAATGTTGATAAAACAAAATCAGCCGTTATAAAAAACCTAATGTTTCCAAAATGTTTTTTCAACAAATCTAAACAAATTTTGAAAAATAGCTTCTAGAAAATGTTGAATCTGAAGATCTGGATGAAAATTAAATACTAAGTTTAGGAAAATTCTGAGAAATGATAAAACAATTAAAAAAAAAAACAGGATGGTGGTGACCGTTACTCAGTGACATTTCATTTTTAAATGTTTAAAAAAAAATTGAATAGAAACACTTTAAAATATAACCCTCGAAGAAACTTCTGGAAATATGAGTTTTTTCCTCATTCTTAATGCTAAGAAATTCTAGTAACTTCTGGTAAATATGAAGTAAAAATTTGCTAAAAAAATACCCGACAAAATAAACAAAAATTTTGGCTGAAGAGGAGAGTTAAGATTATATTAAGTATTTGTTAAACATTTAAGAATTTCTTCCAAATTTCTTATACTGAAAAATTGTAAATTTTTGAAAAAAATTATTGTGGATGATTTCAATAAACGTAAACGAATAAACAGTAAACTTTTTAGAATTTTCCAATGATAAGAAATTGCAAAAATAATGAAAATAATCGGGGGAGAACATGAAATAAAAATATAGAAATTTCCAAATTAAAAAACAATCTATGGAAGATTTAAGTAAGTACCTAATATAGGGAGTAAAATACTTTAAAAAAATAATAATAACTGATTAAAAAATAGATCTCGCTAAAAAGGTATATCGATTTATTCTAAAAATTCTAACGCTATAATATCCTGGTAGTTAAAAAAAATATAATAGTGATTAATTAAAAGTAAGTAAATTTAGAACCCAGCACCAAAATTCTAGGAATATAAAATTTCTGCTAAATTTTGATACTGCTACAAATAATCAGAAATTTTCCAAAAGAAGAATAAAAATAAAAGGATTTTTTAAAAGAATTTGCTACAAAACTGATAAATATTAGAGATGGAGACAATTTTAAGAAATCCCATTTTTAAAAAATACAAGTTATTTCATATTGCATAATTTTCACGTAAATCATCAATCAAAATTATTAAATATAGAAGTATTCAAAAAAAATCTTGAAATATCAAAATATATATTATATGAATGAATGCAGGATGTGCTCATAATTTTTTTAATAATCTTTGTGCTGATGTAATAAGACTTGGAATTACTTACCTTTAGATGAATAAACGGCTTTCACTTTTACATCAAAATAACAAATTTACTGTAGAGTCAAGCAAATAATACAGGATTGTATTAGTCTACATCTACGTACAAATTGTCTCATAGACTTCATCAGTTTTTGGATATGGTAGCGGTCCAAATAAGGTTTAAGTCCAAATTAGGCTTTCTTACTTTTCTCCAAGCCCCTACCACATTTAAAATGTATGGCAACATCAGAACTCATATTATTCGCGTTTCCTCAACTTGAATTCTTATTATGATATGACTATTTAAAAATTCAAAAGAGCCCTTAATATCAAAATTGTTAAGTCAATTGTATTTAACTAGTTTGAAGACTTTCTACTTATTCTTATGTAATATACAATTGATTAGATTAAATATAAGACAGAAACGCTGGGCGTTTAAACTGTAAATTTTACCCACCAAAGAGTTTATAAATATGCATGACGGAGTTGATCCCATCTGGGAAAAATTTAACCGGGAATCGATTCGACTCTCTCAGAGCCTGTCAGAGTGCACGGTTGTGGGAATGCGGTTGAACCACTCAATTAAATTTAATAAAATTGCGAGGCGCATCATATTCGTTTATTTAAGACAGACGTGCTCGCATGTACGCGTATACACAAGATAGGAGAAACCGCTGACCGATGCCGAACGTTATAAACAAATTCGGGCACGATGAATGAAATAATAAATACGGCCGGTTTCGCGCGACGCGATAAGAGCCACCATTAATCCACTTCTGGATAAGGCAAACACCGCTTAAGTCACGTCTGGTGGTGGCGGAATGTAATCGATTGGGTCATGTGTAAACAGGAGGTGCACATTTCGACAACCCCCCGGGACCGACGGTCACGCCGTCATTTATGTTCGTGTGCTGTACGGTATCAACAAATATATAAGAAATGCATTACGTGACTTTGTTGTGGTGGCAGAACTCGATTACGTCTCTTACTCTTTGAGTGGTTTAACTAACGTGACCATGCCTTGATATCATTTCAAAGATTCAGTTCATTACGAAATTTAACAGGCACCCAATTACGTCATTGATAAAACTGCTCTGGGTCGCACTTCAAAGATATAATCCTTTTTGATAGTGGATATATAATAAATTATATAAAAATTGACTACTAAATTATACACTTATCAATATTGAAAGATTGTGTTCAAAATCTTTATGCATTTTATTTACAATCATTAATTTTAAAGCTCTTGTCACACCTAAAACATAAACTCTACTTTCTAGCAACTTAAGTTAACTTTAGAGGTGTAACATTAAGTAACAACTAGAAGTCTGAAACATAAGTATAAGAAAATCAGTAATTTTAACAAAAATTTCTAGTATACATATTTTTTGATCAGAGATAGGGATTCATCAACGTCACGCCCAAGAAGAAAATCAGAGCATTAATATAGGAAGACATATTAATTATGTCTTAACGTTCCAAATATTAATCACCCGACCAATTGTTAATGATTGACAGACACATTTAGGTCATGATGTTTCGAAGACATTGATTTATTGCAAAATTCTCTCTCCCACAAGCCGTTGTCAGAACACCATGTTCAAAATCTTGAACGGTACAAATACATATAAATTAATTATTAAATTGTGTGGACACAACTATATCAAATATTAAACACGAAATATAAAAAAAAAACGATAACAGGTATGTAGGACGAACATGTGAGCGAAACAAATTGATTCCGATGTATGTTGTACGTTTTGTATAGCGAGTTGGGAGAATTTGCAATCTGGTCTTGTGAGAGTGTGATTTATATCCAAGGCTCTTGACGTTTTATTGAAACGTCGTATTCAATAAGTCGAAACAGGTAGCTCTAAACGTGTGCAGAAAAAAAAGCTGAGATTTACGTTTAGAAAAGAGGGTTTCTGCGTTACGAGCTAATTGAGTTGTAATCGAGCGTTCTTTATTAGCATTACCATTAGGCACGAGATTTGCTTCATCGAGCGACGTGGATTATTTATTATCCTTGCGGTAAACACGATTAATGATAGTCGAACATAACTGTGGTCTGGAGTTAATACACAATACGGAACCTTTAATAAAATAATTTCCTGTAAATGTAAATATCAATTAATTACGACTGATTGTTGAGGCACTTAAGTGTTTTCACTATTTAGATATCACTATTTGTGAAATATTACGCGCATTTAGAGCGTGTTTTACAATAGTTAATTTGAATTTGATATTAGAGAATAGTGCAAATCACGAATGTGTGTGTGTGTTCTCGAATGCAATTTAAAAAAAAACTGGTCATTCAGTATAAGTGTTACAGTAAACTCAATTAATTTGATAATCTCTTCTTGTTAATTACATTCCTATGTACGCTCCGTTACGTAATATTACTACTAATAAGGTGATACGGTCGAAACACCGAGGCCATTAATTTTACAAAACTAGTGAGTGTTCCGCTATGTAACAGAAACAATTACTTCTTCTATACCCACTTCTCCTAACTAAGATGTGGGAGTTAAAATGTATTTTCTGCTAAATTTGTCATTTCATTTCAAAGAAACAAACTAAAAGATAAATATCGAAAACAAGCACTTAATGATGCCTCTGGAATCAACGATAAAATAAACATTCCTAAATGGTTTAATTGCGAACTGATAAAGCTGACAAAACAAAAGAAATTAGCTCATCCAAAGTTTAAACAAACGAACTGTTTGGACGAATGCAGTATTGTATTGTATTGTATTTAATGCTTCGTTTCTCTTACAATAAATAAATTTGTACAAATGGATAAATAAAAATATGTAAGTACTTATAATTTTGGCTTAAGAGATCCGGGGAGATCAAAATTAAATCTAATCCCAATTTTTTTTTGGATCACGTTAATGAATCTAGGAAAACTAGTGGTTTTCTTAAATATATGTGCCTCGAAAATTAATTATCGTCTAATTTACAGGAATGTGCTAACTTATTTGCTGATTTCTTGTTTTCAGTTTATGTAACTGACAGCGGTTTTACAATTCCCACTGAAAGTTCCAAAAGGCAGGTTGATTTTAATACTTGATATCCAAATAGATTGTCAAATCTTACGAAACTAAATAACAGCACCAAGCCTGGTGCGGATGGTATTCCACGACTATCTTTAAAAAGATGTGTTTATTCATCAGCCAAACTAATTTATTTGATATTTCAAAACTCTTAGACTACTATGCAATTACCTTCTATGTGGAAAAGTAGTTTTATTACTCCTCTTTACAAAGCAGAAGATAAAGGAGACGTAAAAAACTATTAGGGAGTAAACTTGCAATCAACTATTCCTAAATTATTATATTCATTTGTTACATATCAGCTGACTTTTGCTACTAAAAATGACATTATCAAAGAACAACGTGGATTTTGACAGGGTAAATAAACAATGACTAATTTGTTAACTTTCCAAGTTTTTGTACTTGATGCCTTAGAAAAGATAGCTCAAGTAGATACGATATATACAGACTTCTCTAAAGCATTTGACCATGTTAATCACACAATCCTTCCTAGTAAATTCCACTCATCAATTCGAAAATTATTTATTGGATCAGATTCAATATGTTAAATTCAATAACTGGGCTTCAAAAGCTATTCAAGCGAATTCTGTGGTACCACAAGGATCATATTGTGGACCGATCCTATTCCTCATTTTCATTAATGATCTTGATAATCTCCATCACTTATTCCCAAGTGTTACTGTTTACTGATGACCTCAAGATGTTTAAAGCAATTACAAGTTCTGATATTGAAAATCTTCGGTTAGACTTTGTAGGTGTTTATCTATGGTGCGTGTCAAATTATTTGAATTTTAACCTTGACAAATGTTACCACATGATTTTTGGTACCATACATCAAATTTTTTTTAATGATTACCATATTAATGGTTATCTTCTTAATTGCGTCAAGCAGGGGAAAAGATTTGGAAATAATTCTTGATAGTAAACTTCTTTTTAATGTCCATATAAAGAAAATTAGTTCAAAGGTTTTATAAAAAGATTCTCGAAAGACTTAAGCCCTAAAATATTTAAATTACTATATTCCACATCAGTAAGACCTTTCAAAGAATATGAATCTGTAGTATGGACAACTAATTACAACATTATCCAAGTTGCAATAGAAAAAATACAAACTAGATTTATAAAGCTTTTATGTTATCGTTCTGGTATTAACTATGATGATAATTCATTAAGCTCTTTTAATTTTATGTCCCTAAGTGATAGATATTCGTTGGAGATATGGTATTCCTTACTTCACTTGTTTATTAAGTGTTAGCTGTACAATTCTTACACAAGGTGAATATTATCAAGAAGAATCCAATGTTTTAGTTGATTGCAACTTCCTTTTAAGTAAATAAATAAATAAATAAATTAATTAATTAATAAATTATTATTATTATTATTATTATTATTATTAAATTTCAATGCCACTTTTCTACGATTGCAGAGAACCTAATTAACTTTTAGAGCTAAATATTACTGAACCAACTTTGAGATTAATAGCCCAATATGTGGAAGATGCGGATTTTTAATTTATTATGTAAGTTTAATTTAAACTTATTTAGTGATTCGCTCAATAGTTTTAAGAAACAGTCTAAATAAATTGTGTAATAATATTTTAAATCTAAAACTCGTTTTTATTATGTTTAATATATCTTGTATTTTCAAATTTATATTGTATAGCTCCCATTATATCTATGTTCTCACTGTATTAATAATACGTTAATAAATTTGAATTTGATTTTTTTTTTTCAGAACGTGAAAATTTTAGTATTTTCATAAACATTGTTAGTTAATTTTTCCTCTTCAATGACTTACTAAAAATATTTATTATATTTGAGTTTATGAATAAAGCAGTATTTATATTTTATACATTTTAAAAATTTTAAGCTGATTGCAAATTTTTTATATATATTTTTGAATTTTCAAAAAAAAAAATAAGGTTAATTTCTTCTGTGACTATTTCATAAACTACAAAAACTGTTTGTAATATTTTATTTTATGCATAGTAAGTAAAATAAATTTTGAGTAAATTTTAAAAACTTTAAGTTTGTAAATATATTTTTTTGAATCATTAAAATTTTGGAATTTGTATAAAAATTGTAAATTAATTTCTCTTGTAAATATTTAATGATGTACTAAAAATATTTCTAACATTGTATCTTTTGCATACGGCAAAATCGATTATGAATAAAGTTTTAAAATTTTAGATTAATAGCAATTGTTTTTATTTTTTTTTTCGAAACAAATATGTTTCGAATTTTTATAATAAAGTTTATTTGTGCTGTAAATATTTAATGATTTATTTAAAATAATCGTTATATTTTAGTTTATACATAAAGCAGAATCTATTTAATAAAAATTTACGAATTTTAAATTCCTAGCTGTTGTTTATAAATTTTCTTCAATAGATTAAAATTTTGAAATTTTCATAAAAATTGTACGCTAATTTCTCCTGTGAATATTCAATGATTTATTAAAAATATTCATTATATTTTAGGCTATGCATAAACACAATCTATTTTAAGCAAATTTATTAAAATTTAAAGTCTATAGCAATTGTTTTAATTTTTTTTTAACATTTAATTTTAGAATTTTTATAAAAATTGTAAGATACATTCTCCTGTAAATGTTTTGTGATATGCTAAAAATATTTATTATATTTTATTTTACGTATTAAGCATAATCTATTTTGAGTAAATTTAAAATATCAGATTAATATCAAATGTTTCAATTTCTTTTTCAAAATATTGGAATTTTAGAATTTTTAGAAGTTAATTTATCCTGTAAATATTTAATAATACACTAAAATTATTTGTTACTTTTTAGTTTATGCATAAACCAAAATCTGTTCTAAGTAAATTTTAAAAATTTTAAGTTGATAGCAATTAGTTCTAATTTGTATGTTTTTTCATCAAAAGATTAAAATTTTAAAATTGTAAGTTATTTTCTGCTGTAAATGTTTAAAGATTAATTTCTTTTGTTATATTTTATTTTATGCATAAAACATAATCTATTCTGCGTAAATTTAAAAAGAAATTGAGTTGATATCAATTGTTTTTCCTTTTTTTTCTATTCATAACACTCAAATTTAAGTTAATTTCTCCTGTAAATATTTAATTACTTACAATAAAGTATTTGATATATTTTACTTTATGCATAAAACAGAATCTGCAAATTTTTAATTTTTTAAGTTGATAGCATTTGTTTTTACATTTGTTTTCATAATATTAAATTTTTGGAATATCCGCGAAAATTTAAACATTTACTAAGAACATTTTTAAAATTTCATTTTATACGTAGGACATATTATATTCTTATCAAATTTTAAAAATTTAAAGTCGATAGCAATTTTTTCTATATATTTTTCAAGATATTTAAATTTTGGAATTTCTATTAAATAAACCTCGTGTAAAAATTTTGAGATTTATTAAAACTTTTTTTTACAGATTTCATTTTAAACATAGATTCTGCTTTATGTTATTATAACTTTTAGTAAATTTTAATAATTAAATATTGATGGAAATTGTGTTTTATATATTTATTGAGACATAGTTTTTCAACAAACAAAAAAAGTTGTTAAACGTATTTTTCATTGTAACATTAAGAAAGCATAATTATCCTAGTCTAAATTTTAAAATAAAATTACTAAATAGTTATTAATTTCCTGGCGTACTACTGACCTACTACAATAAATTATTAATTGTTCCAGTGTCACTATTGTTGATTAAAGTTTACGTCGAGTGTTTTGTAAATGAAAATAACACACAGTTTATTCCTTACTTCACTTGTTTATTAAGTGTTAAATGTACATTTCACAAGGTGAACATTATCAATAACAAACTATGTGTGTGTTATTTTCATGTTCTAGTGTACTCTAGCTGTATTCTTTATTGTTCTAGTGCATTCTCAACCTTAAGCCAAGAGAGCAGTGAATAAGAACTCTGACTAATTATTAAAGCGATACATTTGTCAACTTATTGATTGAGAATAGAGGCAGTTACTTCGTAATACATTTTAATTAAATAAAACTAAAGTATATTTCTATTTAATACATTTTTCATTTATTTGTTTTAACATACTCTTGACCTATCTTATCCTATACTTTATCTGCTTACCTCAATAAATTATGTATTGCCCTACTTTTGACCTACCTAATAAAGTTTTCCTAGTCATAGCCTACTCTTGACATATCTCAATTAATTATTTATAAGTCAAGCGTACTACTGACCTAATTTACTCTGTTATGTACTGTTGTTGCGTACTTTTAACCTATCCCAATTAATATTTATTGGCATAGTGTACTTTTGACGTAGGCTTTTATGCGTACTCCTAGTTTTATATATTACTTATTCCCATAGTGTACTCTTAACCTATCCCAATGTATTTTTATTTGTCTAGCGTACTCTTAACCTAGACTAATACATGTTTCATTGTCCTAGCGTAGTCATGACCTATCTCAATTCATTCTTTATTAGCCTAATGTACTCCTGACATAAGCTAATATATTTTTTATTGTCGTAGCGTACTCTTAACATATGTCAGTTAATTCTGTATTAGCCAAGCGTACTACTGACCTAGTTTTCTCTATTATGTAATATCGTAGCGTACTCTTTACCTATCATAATTAATTCATTATTCATATAGCGTACTTCTGACCTAAGCTTATATACGTACCCCTGAACTCCTTTTATATAATATTTATTGCCCTAGCGTACTCTTAACTTATCTCAATTTATTTGTAATTGAACTAGACTACTCTTGACTAAGGCTAACAAATGATTCATTATCTTAGCTTACCCTTGACCTATTCCAATGAATTCTTTATTGACCTAAGCTAATACTTTTTTTTATTGTCCTAGCGTACTCTTAACATATCTCAATTATTTCTTTATAATCCAAGCGTACTCCCGACCTAGACGTCTTTACTATTTATTGTCGTAGGGTAACCTATCCCAATTAATTATTTATCGGCGTAGCGTATTTCTGCCCTAGGCTTATATGCGTACTTTTGACCTAAATATGTTATTATTTATTTTTCTAGCGTATTTTCAATGGCCTAGCTTACACTTGACTTAAGCTAATAAATTTTTCATTGTCCTAGCGTACTCTTGACCTATTCCAATTAATTCTCTATTAGCCTAGCGCACTCCTGACCTAGGCTAATATATTATTTATTGCCCTAGCGTACTCTTGACCTACCCCAACTAATTATTCACTGCCCCACCGTGCTCTTGACCTACATTAATACCATAGTACATTGACTTAACATCCTGCTGACCTTTTTCAACAAAGTATTCATTACCTATGCGTTAAGTTAAAAACAAATGCGTTAAAAGAGCCAAATTAAGCAGAATGTGCTTATAGTTATTACTAAAATATAAAATCAAAAAACCAAATAATATCAAACTTGGTTGAAAATATTTGAGACTGGTAAAATATAGTTATTAATTGTATTAAACCAATCGACAGCTGATTGTCTCGAAAACCGTTTAATTTGCATATAAAAAATATACAAAATCTATTTTAAATATGTAATGTATGTGGAGGTTTTCACTTCGTAATACATTTTGATAATTCAAAATAAATAAAACAATTAACTTTATTGGTATCACTTCTTTAATTTCACTTATCGTTTGATAATAACCAGCTAAATTTAAAGTTACACCCACTTAAATATGAGATAATAAAGAAAAAATAAATCCCTAAATAAATCATATTTTAGAGTTAGTGTGATCTTCATAGTAAAAAGAAGCCAATTTTTAGAAAATAGAAAATAAATCTGCAACGTAAATTCTGGAGCGAACATCAACATTAGATTTCTAATTTAAAGTATTTTATTAAAAAAAAGGGGAAATATTAGAATTGAACATTCAAATTGTTCTGAGAAACTGGAAAACCTTTTTAACACAAAATACGAAGCTTTAACCTTCACTTATTGATCTTATTAATAATATAATAAATCTTAAATAAAAGATAAGATTTATAGATCAATCAAGTTTTTACAAATTTATTCTCTGGTGGTAAAAAAAGTATTCAACATTGCCGTTGTGTATAAAAGAGTTTATAATCTGCATAAAGCAGAATCTATCTAATGAAATTTTTTATACATTTTAAGATGCTGGCTATTGTTTCTAAATTTTCTTCAATAGATTAAAATTTTTCAAAAAAATTGTACGTTTATTTTTTCCTGTGAATATTTAATGATTTACTAAAAATATTTATTATATTTTAGGCTACGCATAAACAGAATCTATTTTTATTGAATAAAAAAAAATTGTTGATAGCAATTGTTTTAAAGTTTTTTCTGAAACATTTAATTTTAGAATGTTTATATAAATTGTATGATAAATTCTGCTGTAAATATTTAGTGATATATAAAAATATTTGTTATATTTTAGTTTATGCATAAAACAGAATTTATTGCGAATGAATTTCAAGTTGATAGCAATTGTTAAAAATTTTTTAAACATTAAAATTTTTTAATTTTAATACGAAAAGTTAATTTCTCCTATGAATATTTAATAATAAACCCAAAATTTTTGTTTTATATAAGTTCTGTTTTGAGTATATTTTAAAAATTTTGAGTTGATGGAAATTGTTTTATTTTTTTTTTTCAAAAAAGGAATTTTAATAAGTAAAATAAATGACATATTTTATTTAATTCATAAGACAGAATCTATTCTGAGTATTTTTTTTTAAATTTTAAGATGGTAGAAAGTGTTTTTAAGTTTATTTAATATTTTTATTTTTGGTACTTTAATAAAAACTTTAAGTTAATTTCTCTGTGAATATTTAATGATTTTCTAAAACTATTTATTCTATTTTAGGTGATGCAGAATCTATTTTGAGTAAATTAAAAAAAAAATCACTTGATATAAATTGTTTCTATTTTCTTTTTCAAAATATTGAAATTTTAGAATTTTCATAAAAATTGTTAATTTATCCTATAAATATTTTACTACTACTAAACATCTTTATTCACAGAATGAAAATAAAATATAATACTTGTAATGTATAAAATAAAATAAATTCTAACATAATTGGTCTTCTGTTTCATGGCTATCGACCAGTGGTCTTTCAGCCCGTTCTCGTTCGTCAGTGAATGTCGTTGTCTGTCTTATGAATCAAGATGAAATGATGAAATGAATTGATAAATGGTAGTGCTGGGGTAAATATTTTATAATTTACTAAAATTAATTGTTATTTTTTTTGCTTGTGCATAAAGCAAATTCTCTTCTGGGTAAATAAAAAAAAAATCAAGTTGAGAGCAATTGGTTTCCTTTTTTTTACAAAAGTTTAAAATTTTTAAATTGCAAAGTAATTTTTCCTGCAAATATTTAATGAATAATTTTAGTTTCTGCATAAATCAGAATCTATTCTGAGTAAATGTGAATTTTTTTTCGTTGACAACAATTGTTTTTCATTAAGACACTAAAATTTAAGTTAATTTCTCATGTAAATATTTAATGATTTACAATAAAATATTTGATATAACAATCCCATACAATCCTAATTAAGAAAACTATTTTTATCCCAGCTACATCTGTAAATACTTTCGTACACTCTCGACCTAGGCTTTTTATTGTTTATTTAGTGCACTCTTAACTAATTCCAGTTAATTCTTTATTGGCGTAGCGTACTTTTTACCTAGGCTTATATACGTACCCCTGACCTCTGTTTATATATTATTTATTTCTTAACTTATCTAAATTTATTTTTAATTGGCCTATAGTGCTCTTGATGTTTCATTCTCTCTTACCATTTACCTATTATAATGAATTATTTATTAGCCTAGTGTTCTCTTGACCTAAGCTAATAATTTTTTCATTGTCCTAGCGTACTCTTGACATATCTCAATTAATTCTTTATGAGCCAAGCGTACTCCCGACCTAGGCGTCTCTATTATTTAATGTTGTAGCGTACTCTTAACCTATCTTAATTAATTATTTATTGGCGTAGCGTATTTCTGACTTAGACTTATAGGCGTACTTTTGACCCAGTTATTTTATTATTTATTATTTTTGTTATTTACTTAACTCAATTTATTTTCTTTGGCCTAGCATACTCTTGACCTAGGCCAATAAATTTTTCATTGTCCTAGCGAAATCTTGATCTATCCCAATTAAATCTCTATTAGCCTAGCGTACTCCTGACCTAGACTAATATATTATTTATGATTATAGCTTACTCTTGACCTATCCCAACTTATTATTCAGTACCCTCGATTGCTCTTAACCTACATTAATACATCGACCTAACATCCTGCTGGCCTTTATAATAAATTATTTATTAACTACGCGTACAAGTAGCAATTGGGCGTTTTGGGTGGAAAGGTGGAAAAATATATTATTTTTTAATACAAAACAAACAGATACAAGTGACAAGAAAAACAAAAATGTGTTAATAGATAAAATTACTAAAATCAGTATCAAAAAAAAAACGAATACTATCAAACTTGGTTCAAGATTTGCAAACATATTTAAATGTAGTAAAATGTTGTTAAAGGTTATGGTAAAAAGAATCAACAGCTGTTCCCAAGTCCCAAAAATTAGTATAATTTAGAAATAAAAATATAAACAAATTCCTTTGGATAAAAAGTGTTATTAAAGAATTGATACCAAAAAAGTTATTTGTTTTATTTTAAACAATCCAAATGTATCACTAAGTGAAAACCTCTACAATTAAATTTATTAAATATTACAAAATCGAAGAACATATTGATACAAAATTTAATTCACTACTAAGGTTTTTCAAATGTAATTAAACCTTTAAAATGAAAACTATAAAAAGGAAATTTCTGCAGTAACAATTTAGATTTCTGTAATAATTTTCTCACTTATTTCTTGATGAACCATTATGAAATAATAAGTAGAGAATTGATATATGCTGTAACAAGCCAAACTAGTCGAGTAAATATAAAAAAATATGTGATCAGTTTGAGCAGATTTAATAATGGGAATTTGAAATATTGATTTGATCGTTTAAGAGTTGTCCTATTTCTTTTCTTCTGTTGGTTTCTATGAATTTCAAGGGTTTTTTCCTTTTCTTCTATATATAGAATTGCCTTTTATCCAAGTTAGTATTTTTCTTTTATGAGGTAATTGGCATATGTAGATTTTTCTCTCTTTAACTGGAAATACTTTTGGTGTTCAACTACAAGGGATCGTCCTGATTGTACTACATATATTTTCGATCATTCGTTACAATGCATGTAGATTCCACTTTGTTCTTTGAGATCAGTTTTGTCTTTATTATTTTTTATTATTCATCCATTATTTCTTTTAAATGGCATTGTTAATTTTTTTATTGGCTTTTTAGCTATTAGGTGGCTTTCCTGTCCTTTATACGTTAATTATTGTGTGTTTGGGTATAATTCGTCTATTCTTTGTTTGCTTTAATTTTTCATTGTCCTAGCGTGTTCTTGATCTATTCAAATTCATTCTTTATTAAACCAGCATGCTCTTGGCCTAGGCTAATAAATTTTTCATTATCCTAGCGTACTCTTGACCTATCCCAATTAATACTATATTAACCCAGCGTACTCCTGACCTAGGCTAATATATTATTTATTGTCCTAGCGTACTCTTGACCTATCCCAACCAATTATTCACTGCACTAGCGTGCTCTTGACCTACATTAATACCATAGTACATTGACCCAACATCCTGCTGACCTTTTTGAGTAAATTATTTATTACCTATGCGTGAAAAAATGAAAAGAAGAAAAAAAGATATAATTGTTTAATACAAAAAATTAATTCAAGTGTCAAAAGATCAACAATAAGCAGAATGTGGTTAGAGTTATTACTGAAATAAAAAATAAAAAAACCAAATAATATCAAACTTGGTTGTAAATATTTGAGACTACTAAAATATAGTCAATAATTATGTTAAAATAATAGACAGCTGAATATCTCGAAAACCGTTTAATTTGCATATAAAAATATAGAAAATAGAAATTTTATGGCAACACTTCCTTAATAACACAATTAAATATTTTATAATGACAAGCTAAAGTCGTCAAATAACATAACATAATAACAAATGTTATTAAAAAAGTAATGACCAAAAAAGTTTTTTGTTTTATTTTCAATTATCAAAATGTATTACTTATTTAAATTCTTTTAATATAACATTAGACTTTACAAAAAATGATTTTGACCTAATAAAAAAGAGAACAAAAAGATCTAAAATTTAATTTACAGCTAATATAACCAAGGTTCCAAAAATATTAAACATATTAAAATGCTTTAATTATGATGATGGTTGCGACCGTTACTACGTGATAATCCATAATGCCTGAAATGTTTTAAAACATGAATATTAAAACTAAAAGCTAGAGAAAATTTCTGCAGTAAGAGTTTAGATAAATAATTCATTAAACATTTATAAAATGCAATTTCCGATTTGTTTTTGATAATTTTGCAGTACTAAAAGAAATTAATGAAAATTAAAAAGTATACTTTTTTATACGAAATGTTTTGCTTACGTATACATTTAGAGCATAACTTACGATCACAAAAAAAAATCGATATACTTAAAGATCTGTTTGGATCACTGATGAACAATTTTAGACAATACCTAAATAACATCTTTTAAAGACACTCGAATGAATTCAACGAAACAATTTTTCATGTGCTGCCTCTTGGAGTGTTTACAGTAAACAAGATTTTTTAATTAAAAAAATAAATATCAAACGAATTACTGCTGTTTACAATTAACTGTCTTTAGCGTTCTCCTTGCAATCAAAGTCTTCCTCGTCATCATCGTCCTCTTCCTCTTCTTCATCATCTTCATCATCATCATCATCATTGGCTTCACCAGTGGAGTAAATGATTTCGATATTGTCGAAGGTCCGTCTGATTAGTAACCAAATGCATTTTACAAGTAGAGAATATAATGATGAATTGTTTTAGTTTCAAAATCACAAATTATTTATCTTTGACAAAACATATTGTTCAAAGTGAATCATAAGATAAAAAAATAACATGAAACTTATCATAGTAAAACTTTACCAAATTTTAGGATAAAGAAAATACATCTATAAAGTAAATTTTGGAACCAACATCAAGCTCATATATCTAATCAAAAGTATTTTGTTTAATAATAATAATAAAGGCTTTTTACGATGCGGCTGTGGATTGGTAGGACATTTCTCATCCAGGGAAAAGCTGTTTAAAATGTTGCTGAATCATTCAAGCTAGCGATTAAAAAAGCAAGCAGTGTTGAAAATGCAGTACAATCCTTTAAGTCTACTGGAATTTATCCATTTAGCGCTAACACCTTCTCAGACGCCGATTTTTTTCCATCGGAGGCCACCAGATGAAGAGTTGGACAACGATGATAATCGAATGATAATATTGAATAATGATAATGAGATAGCAGATCTGACTGGAGTTTCGCAAGAAATATTCCATGATCAACCGTCTACTTTAGCTTCAGTTGAAGCTTCAATACAGCAGAATATTATAAAAGGGAACGGCAGTCATTCGGTTAATAAAACGCCTTTAAAAGAAAAATCTCCATCCACTTATTGTACAACTCCAAGAGATATTATTCCTTTGCCTAAAATACAAATAAAGAGGAAACGCAAAGTCTCAGCTGCTGATGTCAACACCTAATAAAGAACGCATAGAAAAAAAAATGGCTGAGAAAGAAAAACAATCTACTGAGAAGAAAAAACGTTCCATAGAAATAAAAACACGGTTAAAAGGGAATTCAACTAAGCGACTTTTTTACCGCCAAACCAAAAAGAGGAAAGAAAAATGCCAGCTCGCATTATTCTCTTCATGACAGTAAATCTGATTTCGATTTTTCGTCTCAGGATGGGGATGAACCTCAGGAAGAAAATGAAAACTCATAGCAAATTTTTGAAACTTTGGTACCGAATGATTATGCTGTAGTAAAAATACTCCCGCATAGGAGAGAAACATGCATAGCTCCCTATTTTAACAATCTACCCTATTTTTTTACAACGAACTAAAACATTTTATTAAAAAAATACAATAATTTATCTCACATTAGATCTTCTAATAAGGTTACTAAATAGGTTTGAGATGCAATGCTATACGTAAATGCAAGAGAATGAAGTTCAAGGTAGTGATAAGGAGGATTAATTCTAAAAGACAATACCACACAAAATTGTTGGAAGATAACATATATAGAACTATGTATAGGTTGAGATTAGACTTGCAATTTTATGTTAAACACACGATAAGTGATTACAGTCTAACTATTTAGAATATAAACACATTAATGCTACATTTATTGCCTAAACGTTTCACCGATTAATCCTAAGCAGAAAACTATTATAGCTTCGTAATATCATTCCATTTTCTTACTGATGAGTCCTGAATAGGTTATAATTAGTCCGTAGTAGTAGTAATCTACTTAAAACCAAGAAACTCCCCACTCATTAACAAAATGTGTGAAATGTTATTTTATTAATCAACTGCTTAAAATGCTTATTACTAGTCTGCAAAGAAGATAAAATTGTGTGGACTTCCAATTTGTTGTTGACACCATAATAGTATGATGATAAATAAATGTGCTGTATCATCATCGAAGTAGGTCAAAATTTAAACACTTCAAAACGTTAGCCAGACCGTATACATTGTTACATCTCTCAAATTTCATAAAGATCAAATAAAATAAATAATTTATTATTAACTCTACATCCATCTCATGATTACTATTTTCCACACCTACACCGAAGTCTAATAAACCCGTTCGTAACGGTCGTGACTACACGATGAAAAAACCAATACCATCACTTTCACTTCCAATCTCCATCCACTCACCCGACGAATCTATCGCGTGGAGACCGTCCCAGATTTTTTACTTTTGGTCGATCCACCAGGGTCAATGTCGTCTGGTCTGGCCTAGATCAGTGCCGTCGTCTGGAGCAACAGGTCCTCCTCGCCATCCGAATCCGAAGTCTGCCCCTCCTACCATTTCACACGCAGACACACAATACAAACGCCACAAGGAAATCACTCCGTT
Source organism: Ontholestes murinus (assembly GCA_963969525.1). Lineage (NCBI taxonomy): Eukaryota > Metazoa > Arthropoda > Insecta > Coleoptera > Staphylinidae > Ontholestes > Ontholestes murinus. The sequence continues at coordinate 41,751,018 of OZ018398.1, read as the reverse complement.
GGAGGATCATTGACCGTAAATAGTTTGCAGATGTATAAACAAATAAAGTGCCGACTCCGTTCGTTCGAGGTGTCGCGGATGCACGCAAAGGTCAAACATGGACGGGAGACCAGTCGGAGAGATAATGTAGAGAATTATGCCGATCTGGGTAAACACGAAGGAGGAATGTCGAGTTGGCAGAAATGTGTGTGTAAATATCGCGGTAAATACTATGAAATTGTTCATTGATTACTCATTACCATATCTGGGAAACCGGGTCAAGATTCTAAGAATTCTCTACTTTAAGCTGATAAAGTTAAGCATTGAAATCAAAACAGAATAAATGGTAATGTTAAAAATGACTTGTTAATAACCTTTAATGTAATGGCATTTATGATAATGAGTTTTAAAAGTTCGCTGCATTAAAAGATTTATTCTTCTATAGCAACAAATAAACTTTAGAAATTCTTGAAAAATGTAGTTATAAAAGTTTTCAACAATTAAAACTGTATAAACATTTAAGCAAAATAAATAGAGATTACAATCATATCTTTAAAATATCTGAAACGACTATTTTGACGAATAAAGCACTAAGGACCTTTCTTTCACAGAATTAATCTATAGATATTTTTAAATTGTTTACAAAGGAAATAAAAATTTTAAATAGAATCGCTTGAATAATATTTTTTTTAAACTACCGACTCATTAATACAATAAACATAAATTTAACAGGATAAAAAGTATTTAAAATTTGATGTTTGATAAAGTAAGTATGAAGTCATAAACTCTCCACGACATCTAAATTTGTTACAGTACTGCTTGAATAATTTCCTCTTTAAACTACCAACACATTAACAGAAATACATATGTTACCAACAGGATGGTGCATATTTTTTTATAATTGACACCATATGCTTCTAACAGGTTGGTGCAGCATGCTATATATATACTAACGGGTGTCCAACAATTATTGCAGTCCCGGGTGGCGTTGGATTCCAAAACGTAGGTCGATTTTTACATGTGCCAAATAAATGAACTGACATTTTAATTGTCAAACATAACCTAAACGTGTATTTAAACAACACTTTAAATGCACGTATAGGTTATGTTTGACAATTAAAATGTCAGTTCATTTATTTGGCACGTGTAAGAATCAACCTACGTTTTTGATTCCAACGCCACCCGGGACTGCAATAATTGTTGGACACCCGTTAGTAAGAAAATTCATTTATTTATTTAAACATTTTGTTTTTTTTTGTAATTGTCCCATTTGTCTTTCTTATTTCATTTATGTCATGTTTCCCTCTATTACATTTATTTATTTGATTATTTATTACTTTCCAATGTACCTTTGCTTTGTTTTTGTTTGATTCAAATTTGTTCTTACAGTGTTGCTTTTTTCGATTTTTTACAATTAAATTTGTAGTCGATTTTTTTGCGTCATATATTGTGCCCTTAGAATTTCCTCATCAGGTTTTTAGTATGCTTCCTTTATAGTTTTATTTATTTCATTACATCTTCATTAATCCATGGATTGTCTTCCTTTAATTTTATTATAATTAATATTCATAATTATTTATTGTTTATTTGTATACAAAATTATTATATTACACAAAATTTAGTAGGAGCTAAAAATATTTCACGATTGAATATATTTGATAAAAGTGCATACTTTTTGAAGATAATAGAGAAGGTCTGGAAGGTAATTGAGCGAATAATATCTAGTGTTTGATGAAGCACCATCCTGCTGGAATCATATATATTCTCGCTAATTATTACTGTAAAAGTTTTTGTTCACACTAATATGTTAATAATTTAATTTCTTGGAAATCACAAGTCGATCAGTAACAAAAGTTGTTTTGTATATGTAGGGTGGGTGTATGGCCACTATCTCATCCTTCAATTAATAAAACATTCACGAGGGTTCCCCAAAAATTCTATAATTATTCGACAACTAATTTAATCATGTTTATTATAAGTTAATCCGTTTCATTACAGTAATAAATAGATTAGAGGGTATAATAGAGGCCACCCATCATACATATACATTTTACATTAATTATTGATGTTTATTGATTATTATTGTTCAGTTTGTAAAGAAATAATTATTAAACTTAGTTTTGTGTGAATAGAAATAAATTTTAGTGTAAGCACTCTCTATAATCTCTACTTAATAATTCTTTATGACTAAATTAATTAAGGACATGAACTTTCAACAACTAACAGCCTCAACTATTCAGTTATGAATAATTCTTTATTTGTCTACAAAATATTATAACATATAAAATTGAGTAGCAGCTAGGATTGAAATATTTCATGACGGATTAAATTTGATAAAAGACACTTGAAAAGGTCTGGAAAGTAATTAAGCGAATAATATTTAGTGTACGATGTAGCACCATCCTGCTGGAATCATAGATATTCTCGCTAATTATTACTGTAAAAATGTTTGCTCACACTAATTTTGTCATTAATTTAACTTGAAATCCGAAGTCGATCAGTAACTAAAGTTATTATGTATATGTAGGGTGGGTGGGTGCCCACTATCCCATCCTCCAATTAATAAAACATTCACGAGGGTTCTCTAAAAATTCTAAAAATATTCGACACCTAATTTAATCATGTTTATTATAGGTTAATTAGTTTCATTACAATTTACTAATAATTAAGCAAAACCCTCGCGTATGTTTTACTAATTGGAGGGTAGGATAGAGGCCACCCACCCACCCTACATATAAATTTTACATTAATTACTACTGACTGTTCGGTTTGCAAGGAAACAATTATTAAAAATGAAATTGTGTGAATAAAAATAATTCCGCTGTTTGAAGTCACTGTAAAAAGTCTGGAAGGTAATTGAACGAATAAAATCTAGTGTACGATGTAGCACTATCCTGCTGAAACCCTTGATATTCTCGCTTAAAATTACTATAAACATTTTTGTTCATACCAAAATATTCATCATTTATGTTCATAGAAATTACTAAAGTTATTATTTATATGTGGGGTGAATGGATTCCAACACACGCAGTGTAGGGTGCATTTGATAATTTCAAATTATGTTTTCTAATTCATTTGATTTTGTCTATACTTATGCTTTTAATTTCCTTCGTGATTTATTTGTGGTTTACTTTCGTTAGTGTATTTTTCTGATATTTTGGACGTACAACCAACATACTGCATTAGAAATGGTTCTAACAAGATGATGCAACATGATGTAGTAAGTAAGTAAGATGACGTTTTAATGAACAAAATATCATTGATATTCACCTGAATCATTACGGAAACAGTTAAATTAAAGCAAAATCGCTCTAATTATTGCCACTACAACCTACCTACACATAAAGAGAATCATATATAGTCCTAGCAGGACAAAAAGTATTTTAAATGTGATTTTATGTTTGCAAGTTTGACAATATGTAAATAAGTGTTAATTCACGAAGTCAGTCCACAATATCTAAATTTCTTGCAAACTAGCTAGAATAAACTTCTCTTTAACTTACTTACAATATCATAATGATGGTTGCGACCGTTATTACGTGGTAATTCATAATGGACACTGAATAATACACTTATTATGTTTTTAACCACCAATTATAGTGGTTAAAAACTTACAATATCTCAATGTTTGTATTCCCAAGAGGATAATGCAACAAGCGATAGTATTTAGAAATTAAAGAAATATTTTAAGGAACAAATTGTTCATAATATACTTCTGATTAATTATACAGTGAGTGAAATTTAAAAAAAAAATAGCTTGAATAATATTTCCTCTGTTCTAATAATACATTAACGACTATAAATATGCTTTCAACAGGATGGTGCAACATGCTATAGTAGTTGAAATTAAGACAATATATTAAAGAAATAATTCATAGAAATTCATCTGATTACACTCCGAGTTAAATTGAAAAAAAAATAGCTTGGTTAATATTCTTTCTAACCCAGTATCATATTAACTGCACAATATATGTTTTCAACAGGATTGTTCAATATGCTACAGTATTTTAAAATTACCACAATATTTTATTGATAGTATCCTCCTGATTCGAATACAGAGACCTAAAAAGAATAAAATCGCAAAAATAATCTTCGCTCTATCGTGAAAATATATTAGTAGCAACATATATGCTTCCAACAGGATGCTGCAGCATTACACATAGAGTTGACAAATTGAAAGAGAATAGGTTGAATGATCTTCCCTATAACCTAACAATATATTAAAGACACCAAATATGGTTTTAACAAGATGATGCAACATACTATAGTAGGTGGAAGTTAAGGCAATAATTTAATGAACAAATAATTTATAGGTATACTACGTATTAATTACGAAAGAAGTTGATTTAAACACACTTTACCTTTATATATTGTTTTGGCTTGAGTAAGAATATTAATGTTAATTTAAAGTATCTATATATAAAGAAAAAAGAGGAGAACTTTTTTGTAAATAAATTCATATCTACCACATTTTCTATTCATTGAAATTAATAGAATTAATGCAAAAGTTGTTACAGACTTTTTACTATTTATTGAAACTAGGTCGCCGTGTCTTGATGTATATTTATAACAAATTGTCAGTACTAAAAATACTTGCAAATTAACACGTAGTTGTAATTAAATATAATATATTACTTACATAATTTATTTTCTCTCGTTCGCATCCTTCACAACATGCAAAAAATCCATGAATTTTCAAATAAAAAACTCACCTGAAAAGAAAAGAAAAATATTATTGTATAATATTAATTATATTAACAAAAACAATTATTTAATTCTTGAATATTACTGACGTTAAATTTAATGTTGATGTTGATGTTGTGTTTTTGAAACTTTAGTTTTTACAGTGTTAAATTTAAAACACTGTGACTCTAGTTTTAACCACAAACTGGTCAAACTATGTAATTGAATATTATTACAGACCTCCACAGGAATACATAAATAATTATATTTGTAAGCTATAAAAAAACAATATAAAAACTGCAACCATCCTAGATAGTAGATTAAAATTAGCAGATTTTCTTATAGTCTAGCTATTTAGGACAAAGATAAGAAATTGGTAACATCGATTATTTAGATTTTTTATTTTACAAAGAAAATATGATATATCATTCGCTATTTTCTACACTTATGAGACCCGAATATTTCAAAACCGTTCTATAGCTGTGGTTGACAAAAAACAGTAATTTAAAGTGTTTAAAATTTTGGATGTTGCAATTAAAGAACTCTTGAAGCGTTTTTAAAATTTATTGAAGTATTAGTAATCAATTGCCTAAAAATGTTTTCTAGTAAAATATGTTGTGGTCGTTTAATTTATTATATAGATGTAATAAAGCTTGTGTACGATGTTTACACTTATCCAAAAAATAAAGCAAATTTAATAATGTTAATAACCAGTCACCTATTATACTCTGATCCTTTCTGAGCTCTCCAGTATATTAAAGAACCTTCGTAAAATGCCCAAAGACTTGAAAGTATACCCTTAACTCTGTATAATAAGCTTTGTTTTAGAGTGGGCACAATAGATTCATTGACAATTTTCTTGGTATGAATTTATTTAAACGGAGACTATTTAAAAAAAGACATTTTTAGACACTCTCCAATAGTTTTATCGACAATTTTCTAGTTTACGTAGCCTGAAAATTAATTATGCAGTCTTAATTTTTTTGAGTGGAGCTTGCTTTTTGAAAACCATATCTTAACATTTGATTGCCTGTCACTCATCTATGCCAATTGCATATGCAAATTGTTATTATGTAAAAGTATGGATGAACAACTGAGAATATAATGCATTTCGATTAATATTAATCATTTCTCTTCATAATCAAATCAATATATTTGGCCCCAACACTGAACGTTGTAGAACAACAAATTCAATATTAGCCTTCTGTATATTTTAATAGGCTCAATTGATAGAAACTTAATTAAGCCATTAAATTATCACGTAAAATAAAGTCAAAAGCCTTGGTTATATTATATAATACACTTACAACTAAATTTTTATTGAAATATTTTTTTGTGTGTTTTCAACTCATTCAAGTAGACTTTATCCTAAATTGAAAACATTACCTTTTTAATTGGTGATCAGAACCTTGAAAATATTTATTTATTTGAAGTGCAGCTGTACTTTTTGCAATTATAAGTGTAAGAGATTTTTCTTTGAAGGTTAGACTAATTCCATTACATATTCTCCTGATGGAACAAAAGGTTTAAATAGGGAGAAGTAATATATTTGTTGTGTTCCTTGCTTATTTGGACTAATTTTGCTTACCACAATATATAAAGTGCAAGACTGCTCTCTTAATATTCATGTTGATTGGAAGGACATCCAGAATAGTGTCAAGTGTAAAAGAACATTCTAAGAATTAGCTAATTCCGCTTGCAATACTTTTTGGGTTGAGTCTTTAGTCATTTCACAGGCGATTTTTAAAGCAAAATATAATTTTATTCAATCATGTTTTGACCATTTGTTTCGATGATCTTTTGCGATCGTTCGGGTAACATCATGGTGTCAAGCTCAAAGAACCCTTTCTTAGCAAAAAAATAAATTAAGCAAGTGCTGTTTGTATCAAAATTGTATTGGTTAGTATTCAAGGAGTTTTGCAAAGATCGAAACAAATTTTAGTCAGACGGCGCAAGATCTGGTGAGTATGGTGGATGGACCATCAAATCGCATCCAAGCTCCAGCGACTTCTGGAGGGTCACTAAATGGTTTCACGTTTTCATGGTGGAACACCCTTACAATTTGCCAATTCTGGCTACTTGAATCCTTCCTTAAAGTTGTCCAATTGGAGACAGTACATAGTCATATTGATGGTTTGATTCTGTGGTAGCAGTTCAAAATACACGACGCTTTGTAATCCCAAATTGAGAGCATAACCTTCTTTTAATAGATATTTGTTTTTGAAGTGGTTGCAGCTTGTTCAGCGGGCTTGTACCGTCATCGTTTTCGCACGACGTCATCGTAAATTATCCATTTATCATCGCCAGTGATAATATGTTAAGAAATTCATAATTTTCATTGATTTCAAGAGCTTGTCGCAGGCTTGTGTGTACTTTGTTAATCGGAACGGAATTTAGTAAACTAATTCTGACAAAGGCGTACTGTAAATATATTTGAGTTCATGTGGAACCCAAATATTTAGTTTACTAACATATCCCAGCTTGTGCAAATATCTTTCCACGAGTCATGTAACATTTTGCTTCGATTAATGCTTTTATTTTATCGTCTTCGGTTTCAGCTGGCCTTTCTGAATGTGGCGCATCGTTGACATTGAAATTATCGGAGCGGAATTTGGTAAACTAATTCTAGCAAAGGCGTTCTGTTAAGCTACTTTTATCCTATGCAACACATAACTTTTTACTGGTTTGCTTTCTGTTTTTCCCATTGCTGAACTAAAGCAGCTTTTTACATCTTTTGACCACTGCTTTACAACGACTACTGAATCGAGTCACTTAATTACTTTTTCCAGTGTACAATTAAAGTGGCTCCTGTCAAATGGTATTTAGTCTGGATGATTGAACTAAAGATAGATGGTTTAAAATACAACTGTAGACATATATTGGTCGGAACGGAAATGACTTCAGACTCAACCCAATATATAAAACCGAGTTTTGTTATCTGATGCTGATAGGCCAAGGTAGCAATGCGGGGGAATCTGCCTCTTATCACAGGTATCCTTACGGGTCCCTGTCAGCCAAGGAAACACTTGTTTACTATGGGTCTGGTGGAAACCCCCATATGTAGAGCATGCGAAGAAGAGGGCGAGATAGTGGAACATGTGTTAACCACCTGCCCGGCTCTCGCCCACCTTAGAGAGTCAATGCTAGGGGAGCTCTGGCCGAACATAGCCAATATTAGGAATACCCCTCCAAGCGTTCTGCTGTCCTTTGGTCGTCACCTTGCGTGGCTAAATGAATGATAGAACAACGGAGGGCTGTCCCCTCGAGCTTAGTTATTAAAAACAGTAAATCATATTATTCAACAACTCAAAAACCCATGAATTTTGTTGTTTTGTAAAGACGACCCATTAGAAAAAGGAAATAACGATTAATAACGAAAACTTTAATCTATAATTTATTGCCATCAGCAGTACGCCAGATTACTTCTATTGTAATAGGTCAGAATTATGCCAAGTAGTTTACTTATGGCTATTCAAAAATACATTTGGTCCATACACATTTTATATTAATTGGTAAATAAAACATTAGCTAAATGTGAAGTTTTTCTTTAGTAAATCAGGAGTGGTAGTTTATTGAGGTTACTATTCCTCCCTCCAATTACCGCACCAATAACGCGTAGTAACGGTGGCAAATATCCCACCAAATTAGTATTTAACCTTAAATGACCTTTAATTACTCTAAAATGACTTAAATGCTACTGTCTTAAAAACATTTTTTAAAGCTTGTTTATAAAGTTTACTTTTCAATATTTTTTCTAATAGTCTCTAGAATGTGCCTAAATGTTTGCGGCTGAAATTATGGATGACCTTGAATGATTGACGGATAACGTTCAATTCTGTCTGGACGATCGTAAACGGTCGTTGGATCAAATAAAATGACCTTAAGTGACCATTATATGACCTTGAAAGATGGTGAGTGAACGTAAATAAAATTGTCTGTCTTTGGTAGACCTTGAATTATCCAAGGGCAACCTTTAATGTACATCGGATTACTTTTTGAATTATATGACTATTACAGATGTTATATGATCAAAAATTATACTATCTTCGTTTCTGAAATTTTGGCTTACCTTCAATAATTCAAGGATAACTTTCAATGACTTTCTTGAATAATAGTTGAATTCATGCTAATGAGCTTTGAATTATCGGTCGATAATTTTAAATAGTCTTGGTTATATATAAAACAAAGTATGATATAAGTCGATTATTATGCTTTCTGTAAAATATGTCGTAAAATTTTATGTACAGCTTTTATGTATGAAAGTGACAATTGTGAATAAAATTGAATTGAATTGGATTAAATTACTTTTTTGATGACCTTGACTGATCGTTAGATGACTATGAAAGATGTTGGATGAACGTAAATAATACTGTCTCTGCGTCTGAAATATTAAATGACCTTCAATGATTTAAGGATAATTTTCAATAATCTTGAATTACTTCCCAATAACCTTGGATTGTCGGTGAATGAATATTAATGACCTTTAGCGAGTAATGGAAGACCTTGAACGATTGGTTGATAACTTGAAATGTCCTTAGGTTAATTTATAGATGACCTTGAATGATAATTGGATGACCATGGAGTATTGTGTATGAAGGTAAATAATTTTGTCTGTGAAATATTGACTGATCTTCAATGGTTTAAGGATAACTTTTAATAATCTTGGATTACTTTCCAATAACCTTGGATTGTCGATGGATTAATATTAATGACCTTTAGCGAGTGATGGTTGACCTTGAATGAACGATTGGTTGATAACTTGAAATGTCCTTAGGTTAATTTTTAGATAACCTTGAATGATCATTGGATGACCATGGAGTATTGTGTATGAAGGTAAATAATTTTGTCTGTGCTTCTAAAATATGGTATAGAATAATCCAGGAATAACGTTCAATAACAACGAGTTACTTTTGGATGGGTCAGAATGGTCGTTAGTACGACAAAAGTTAACGTATAATAATAATATTCAATAAATAAATATGCAAATAACCTTGAGCGGCCGCTGAATAAATATCCTTGAATTATTATATTTATATTTATATTTCACTTTACAAAATCCTGTTTATACTATATATAAAAATTAAACTAACTTGGGCTACTTTTTGGATTATCTTGAATGATTATTGGATGACCATGAAAGATCCTAGCTGAACGCAAAAAAAAATTGCGTCTGAAATGTTGGATGACCTTGAATGAACCAAAGATAACCGTCTTCGATCTTAGATTATGATTATATAATATTTGGAAATCGTTTGATGGCCATGAATAATTGTGAATAATTGACGGATAACCTTAAACGACCTATGACCTTGGTTTACATTTTTGATGGCCTTGAATGATCTTTAAATGATCAAACAAAATCACGGATGAACGTAAATAATATTGACTCCACGCCTGAAATATTGAATGATCCAAGGATAACCTTCAATGGCTATAGATTACTTTTTTGATAACCTTGCATAGTCATTATATGACCATGAAGGATGGTGTACACTGTCTTGACATTTGAAATGTTCAATTACCTTCAATAATCCAATGACGACTTTGCATTGGCGTTAGATGATAATTTAATAATTGGTAGATAACTTTAAATGTTCTTGGGTTACGTTTTTTATGACCTTGAATGATTGTGAGACGATTACGAAAGATGGTAGATGAACGTAAATAATACTGTGTCTGCGTCTGAAATGTTGGATGACCTTCAATAGTTAAAAAATAACTTTCAGTAACTTTGGATTACATTCGGATAACCTCGAATAATTTTTGGATCAGTATAACTGACCTTAACCCTGACCTTGAGTTTTCGCAATAGAAACTTATGCAAAGAAAAATTACTCAGTAATTAATTAAGCACATACTTCTTCATCAATCATTGATTATTCAAGTATCTAAGTATTCCTACATATAGTTCATTACTTCAATTGCTCCCTTAGTGAATGGCTACTACCCCACCCTCCAATTATAATATAAACAAAGTTTTCTCAATAGAAATTTGTTGAGGTAATAATTACATTAATAATACACGATTTGATTTTCTCTCTTCACTAATTTATTTCTAAACGTTAAATGTACATTTCGAGCACCATGTGCTCACATCAAATCGTGTTTTATTAGTGATTATTGCTTCACATAACTCAAAAGAAATGGTGAACAATAATTACATAATTAATTAATGAAACACTTTCTTATCAATTAATGATTATTCAATAAAGTATTATGTGTGTTATATAAATTAGAGGATGGGATATGAATATACATAATTATTATAGAAAACGTACAACAATTTTGTATGGATAAAGCTGGGCTGAGTTCATGAAGCTGTTTATGTGATGATCCTTCACTTTAATCCTTGTTTTAGTCTATGATGCTGAGGGAACAAATATCCTCGTAGTCATAATCATATAAAAGCATTTATAGGAGAGTCAAAATGACTTGTCTATAAATGCTGTTATATGATTTTTTGTTCCCTTTTTATCGGAGACTTTTTAACTGTTTATGTCAGCATGATAGATATATAACTTTGAAGCATTGTTGTAGTTTTAGTTAAAATGTATATGTAGGGTGGGTGGGTTTCCACTATTCCACCCTATAATTCATTCTGTTTCTATTTTTCGTTGTTTTTAATTATTGCTCCTTAATATTTATGGTGTTTCAATTGATTTAATTTCTTTCCTTTTATGATTATTACATGTTGTTTATTTTTTTCCTGAGTAATTAACATGGCCTTTTCTTCCTGAGTAATTAATATGTTCGTTATCTTCTCAAGATTTATTTTCATCTTTAGTAAATTGATTATTTCATAATATCATATTATTTTGTAAGTATTTCCCTGTTTCTGTTATTATCACCATGTTGTCTACAGATAGTAATTGCTCTATTAACTCCATTGTCCAATATCCAATTTTTACGGTTTTTATCTTTTGTATTACTTCTTTCAATCCCTTATCTAATACTAATGTTAATGGAAGTAGGCTTAACACACATCCTTCTTTTGGTCCTTTTTTGTTTCAAATGTTTCTGATTTTTCATTGTTCATTCTCACTATATATGTTTTACTAGTAGATTTTTTTTTAATTTTCCGTCTTCCACTCTTTTCCATACATCTTTTTTTTATTATTCTGTCGAATGCCTTTTCTTTACCTTCAATGCAAAAGTGTATTTTCTGCTTTTATATATTAGTTTCTCTTTTATTTGCCTTGTTATAAATATCTGATCATGTATACTTCATTCTCTTCTGAAATTACTTTGATTGTCCACTATTGTTACTTCTTATTTGTCTCTTAGACTTTATTTTCTAAATTCTTGTAATTTTTTTATAAATAGTATACTTGTTCTTGTGATGCCTTTGTAAATTTCTCAATTAATTTTATCTCCTTTTTTTATGTATTACTTATAACTCTTGTATTCTTTCTATTTTTCCATTTTCTACTGTTCATTCAATAATTCTCCATTCCGACCTTCCTCTAACTGTATGATTTATTTAATAATTTTAGGAGTTATTTGAGGGTAAATATCCTGAGAATGTTGGGTCGAGAAAAGGAGAAGAGAAGGTAAGAGGAGTCAAGAAAGGGGAAAAGAAATGTATTATAAAGATAAAAAGAGTTATTGTTAGTTTATTTCAATGCCAATAACAGTCTTTTTTTCATCTACTCCTGATATCTTTCTATTTTTAAATTTTTGATTTATCTAATTTTTTACTTCACACCCTTTTATAAAAGAAAGGAAAGGAGAGCCCCAAAAAGAGATTAATTTTACAGCGATACAAAAGGCTGTAATATTGATATCTCTTTTTGGGACTCTCTTCTTTCTTCTATTTCTTGTTTAAAGCTCTTTAAAATATTGTTACCATGCTTCCATGATTTTGTCTTCGTCTGTAATTATGTTTTCATATTTGTCCCATTATGTTGTATTCTTTTTTCCCAATTTAGTTTTTTAATGTTTCGTTAAATAGTTTTCGGTTTTCTCTGTAGTTCTAATTAATTATTTTTCTAAAATTTGCTAATTCTTGTTCAGTTATTTTTTATTTATAGATATTTTTCTTTTCTCGTTTCTTTGTATTTTTCGAAGTCCGTTATTCAATCAGTTTGCAGGTATTTTTTCATATAACTGTTTTGTCTTCTATTTTCTTCTTTACTTCTCTTGTCCACCACCATTCACTCCCTATTTAAGCCTGTTTCTTTGCCTTTACCTTCTTAACTTTGTTCCATTTTTTTAAATTTTTGCTGATTAGGTAGCAATCTGTTACTGATCTCGACTCCTTATCTTTTTCTTTTCATGAAACCCTCTAAGATATTAAAGATATTTTTTGTTTCAGTTATCCCCCATATTTCTAATTTTTCTTCTCTTATATCTTCAACCAGTTTTCCCGCATAAATCCTTGTGCCTGTTCTCATTTCTATTTCATTACTTGCTATCCTTCTTAACTTATTTTATTTTCCTTTCTTCAATGATTTTTCTTTTGAAAATCCATGTCGGTATTTGTAATTTATCATCTTTTTCGAGAGATATCACATTAGTTTTTTGTCCTCTTGTTGTCCTTTTTTACCAGAGACTTTCCATTTATATGTTTCTTTCATTTGTTTTCCTGGTCCGTAATAATCAGTTCTGATATCCTATTTTGATCTTTATGTATTTTCTAATTTGGTATTTGTGTCTCAAAATGATATAATTAAATTGGATTGTGCCATTTTTCTTTCGTTTTCTCGCGCATTTCAGTACCGCCGAAAATATCTTAATAAATCGCTGCAACAAATACTCTCTACTCGTGCTGAAATTTAAAGCACATGTTCGTTTCATCCAGTCATATTTTTTTTTCGCCTCCGTATTATAATTGCCAGATTTAAAATCATTAATCTACTTGGCGATACATCACCAGGCAGTTAGTTACACAAGCCCTCTCACCACAAAGAACAGTTCAACGTCCGACTTTACATCCGAAAAATTAATCCGTTTTTATTTAAATCCCCTGTTTAACTAGTTTCGAGAAGCACAACCAGACTCAAACAGTAGATTAAGTTCATAAATCAATGAAAATCACTAATATTTTTATATAAATATTTGAATAAGACTAAAAGACCTACGGTCGATAGATAGAAAAAAAAAGAAGAAGTTATAAGCTTATCTATTTATTTATTTATTTATTTATTATGTTGTAGATTTTACGAAAACATTTTCCTGTATTTTCTATTTATTATGATGTGTACATGTAACCACTAAAAGAAATGTTCTAACAATTTATATAAGTAATAAACACTTGGACAATATTTTAGCCATTGCTGGCTTCTTAATGCTCATATTTTATGAGAATATTTACGTGACGTGACGTTTTGTGTCAATGTCAATATTTTTATTCTTATCTTCAAGATAACAAAATTACTTATATAAAATGCAATTGGCAATTTAAGAAATAAGGTGTAATTTATACAAATGTAACCTGAAATCCATTCCGATTCTCTAATAACTGGGCCAATTAGGCACTAGTGAGTGACCATTGGAGTTCTCGTCTTCCACCACACGATATGCAAATGCGGTTCGCACGCTTCAACAGTCACGCGTGAAGATAAACGCGCGAGGTCGGTCTGTGTGGTTTTTAGTTAAGATAAAAATTGCGGTTAAAATAATCGATCTATTAACCCGTGAAGGTGTCTGAAACTCTTAAACACATATTTATAATAATTATATGGGCGTATAATGACCGTGATCGGTGCATAAGATCACATACGAGATAAAACTCATTTTTTTCTTATTCGCTTCAATTTATTTAACGAAGAAACTCAGCGGCATTGATTTATTGGCAGCGGCGGGATATTATTTTTGGAAATTTATTACCTGGCAATTATTAAGTAATAAGATGGTTATCATGCCATGGCAGAGAGTGTTCTTTTTCTCTTGCAATTAAACGCTAAATTATTTCTTAACAGTATTATATAACAAAAAAAATTATTAGAAATTGACTCTATATGGCATTTTTTTTGAAAATTCTATAGTTCTGAAGTACATCAGTCAATTTTAAGCAGTAATATATACAAAAATTTCAATTGAACGAAACGAATTACACTTAAAGTAAATTTTTCCTTATGACTTACTTGTTTTCTTTTTCTTTTTCTAACGACTAAACTTAATCAAATATATTAATTCATCGTACGTTGAACATAAACTAGATTATACCCAATATTATTTAGCTAAAGTTACCTTAAGCAGTAATTTTGTGAGGTAGGTCAAGAATACGCTACATTTAAATAGTATAGGTTAGAAGTACTGTATATGTATTAAATATACAAGTGAATCGCTCAATATAACACTTGTTGAATAACGTATGTTAGAAATTCTTTAATAAAAATATATAAGTCCTTTACGATGTAGAAAATTCACTAATAATTAGAAAAAACACGAAAATATTTTCGTAAAATCTACAACAAATGAGTCTTATTAAGACTACAAGAACAAATCACTTTTGAAACAACTACTTCTCTAGCTAATACTTTGACAGACATTGAATGATACAAAAGTAATTTGCGAGTTACAAAATAGCAAGGCTATCAAAGCAACACTAGTTCGAACGTCTTTCTTTCTGTGATTGAATGTACATTAAATAGTTTGTGAGTGACTATACTATGGTATTTCTTGTTCCAAATTATTATAGTTTAGTCACTCACAAACTATTTAACGTACATTCAATCACAGAAAGAAATACAAATTTTCTATTCCATTAGTATTTTCCAAAATCCGTTATAGAACAAATTTTTATATTTAATTAATAGTCTCCAAAATCCGCTCAACGTCTGCTTTATACACCATGCTTCCGTTCAATTAATTCACTAGATTCTGCACACAGATTTAAATGGTGTCTAAGCTTGAAGCATATGGTCCCAAATAAGACATGTAATGCAAGATGCAATATTCATTATGAGACTCAAATCTGAGGAAAAAGCGATTTGGATATGCCCTAAGGAAGTGATGCAAAACTTTTTGGTAAATTTTAAATCTGCAAACTATATAACCATTCTAGAAAACATGTTTAAAGACAAAAAAAATTGGGTGTAACATGTCTCTGAAGCTACGTTGCCCGTATTCATCACAGTTTCCACCTTTTCTTGGCTAAATTTTTCTCTGAATAAAAATTGATAGGCAAATTTATAAATAGAAGACACACGATGTACGAGCAAAGCAGGAAAAGCTTAATTTGGTTCACTAGAAATTGCTGCAGCTTTACATTTTCGGCAAATGTGTATGTTTCAGCTTCAGTTCTGTGTACTCGTAGATTCAACAAATCACCTAAACTCCTCGTGAAATCACTTTCATTGCTATCTACAAAAAGTATAAACTGCTTCATAAACATCCTCTTAAGTATTTAAAATGTTGAAATAGAATAGCGCGTACTCTTAAAATTATGGCACTGCAAACAAATGACTAGAATAATTGATTGATGATCAAATGAAGCACCGGATTCACATAGAACTACAACATCAGGAAAGGCAAGGCCGTCGACATGATCCTCTGCAATAACTGATCCTGCCTTTCATTTTGGATACATCTACATTACACGGCTAAATCTCGTTTTGTACTATAAAAACATTGGAATCTCCATCAATCCCAATCTGAATAAGCCCGAATAAGAAAAAAAAACAGGTTTCAGCTAGCTCTCGTTTATAGTTGGTTGTGAAAAAATGTTTTGAGTAATTGCATAATTTCTTCATTCTCAAAGTTATTGAAAGCACGTGTTTCTCTCTACAATTACCAGATATGATTTTTTTAAATTGGCTTATCTCAGTTAAGCCCATTGCTTGGATTGCAGGCCCAATGGCCATGGCAGCAGACAAAGATAATAGACCATAAGAGAAAACTAAACCAAACAGATTATTTACTTTTAGCAAGCTGTTAAAAGAAATGAGATGAAGAGAATGATTAAAATCTTAGATTCAAATATTCCAGAGAGTAGAAATATATATTTGTTACGTAAAGATTATGTAATAAATTGTAATTAAAGTATTATCACTTTCTTCATAAAAATTGTTTTTACTGACTAGATGCACTTCGTGTTTAAAGTGAAAACACTTTAATTACAATTTATTCGAGGGAGTGTAATCGAAACTGAATAGTTACGTAATTAGCAGATATCTAAGGGTTTCTCGAGTCAGAATTTTGGGAACTCCGAGTTCTATAAGTCTATTAATCAACACAACATTTTTCACAGCTTAGAGCTTTATATATCCGTAAAGGTCGATTATATATATATATATATTATCAAAATACCATTTACCTTTCGGTGTAGGCTAGTGAAGATAGAATTATTATTATTATTCTAGCAATTTTCCATCATCTATTATTCCGGTTCTATATCAATGGATATGTTTAGTTATACTTCTTTGCCATTATAATGGTGTTCTTCTTAACTTTTAAACATAAACTCATTAATCCAGTTTCTCCAAACTGTTTAATAGATGAAAAACCTTTTTACTTTTGAAAATTCGTTTGCATCTTGAATATCCTCTAGCGAATGCAGATACATATCTCTTGCTTAACACTAACAGGTTATAGAAATAATTTTTTTAAGTTACGTGAAGATTATTATATAGTAAATTGTATTCAAAATATTAGCACTCCCTTCACAAATTTGTTTTTATTAACTTTGTGTTCGAAATGTACATTTAGTTAATAAAACAAATTTGTGAAGAAAGTGCTCATATTTTGAATATAATTTACCTAACAGGTTAGACTATAAAGTATGTGGCTCTCTAACAAAGACTGGAATATTATTTATAGGAAAACATGATGAAGTAAATCGGATAGTGTTTTGACCTCAATTTCCGAACACTAATTTATTTAGTTATTTATTATTTTTTTCTTTATTTATCTTTGGAATTCTTTCTAAAAAAATACAATTACAATAAAATCAATTTAAAAAAACACATACTTAAATTTTCGGGCGAAAGAAGCACGGGTGGAGTTCACAATCACATAGTGTTCTTCCACTCAAATCCACCCTTTTTCATGATGCTGAAAGAGCAAATATCCTCTTGGACATCCGGATTTATTTAACTGATTGCATATTATGAATAATTTTGCTTAAATTAGCTTTGACTGTGTCATGGAATCTACGGAGGGAATCTTTCTGGTACGAAAAAGGTGGATATTTGATTGTATCTATATTTAGTATCTATCTGCTTATAGAAATACAGATATTAGGTTTTAGCCATATTTATTAATTTTTCTTCGAGTGCCTATTCATTTCAAATATTGGCGACCATCATTACACACGATTATTTTTTTCATGGCTGCTCTGAAAAGTTCGGTGGTACTTTTTGAGATCCATCCTCTTAAGTTTTTAAGCCATTATATTCTTCTTTTTCCTAGTCCCCTCTTACTTTAGACTTTCCGTTGGAGATCAAATTTTAGAAGAATTTGGTCCCGAAATGTTGTAAAGGAGAATATTGCGGATCTCTAGGGTAGACAGAGTGACCAACAGTGCAGTGATTGAACGAATGAAGAAGGACTTGAAAGTAGTGAAAACCATCAAGAAAAAGAGACTAGAATACCTTGAATCTATTAAGAGAAACGAGACCAAATTAACTTAATTAATTAATCTTAATTAACATAGAATTAAAACAAAGTCACCCACTGTGTTTTGTTGAGCCTTTGAAAACCGTTTCTTTTGCAGTTATTAAAAATTGAATGATTTTGATTTAAGTTTGACGCACGGCTCTTTTGTTTCAAACTACGATACAACAATTGTTTTAAAGAAATATTCTTAATTGGTTCGCTATTAATGGATTTTTTTTTATATTGGGCTGATCCCACATGTAGATTTTTTCTCACAATTTTTTAAAACACTAAATACAAATTTATTTGCTTCGTTATAGTTATTATTTTTTATAAAAATCTTATGAATTAGTTCTTCCTGAATGTATTTAAAATGTTTAGAGCTACTCCTACATGTGGTAAATTTCTTTATGATTTTTTAAAAAGGAGTACAACTTTATTTCCTTTCATTCGAATTTTATCCACTGCTTTTTTGATCTTATGTGTGTTGTAGTCATTGTTTTACAATAATCTTATGAATTGGTTCATTACTAATTGATTTTAAATATGTTAAGCAAATTTCATGTGTTGTATTTTTTTAAAATTTATTATTAAATCCCGAAATACAAACTTATTGCACTGATTGGCAAATTCACTATGTTTTAGCCACAAATATTAATAATTAAAACATAGTAATTTTTTTAATTCAGTGATTGTCAATTAGTATCGGTCGCAACCATTCTCTTTATCAAATGTATGGCGTTTCATTTGAGTATTACACGCTGCACTTTTGTGCCTAGCTATGATACAGCAATTGTTTTATAGAAATCTTGTAAATAAATTTTTTCTATATATATTTTAAATCTTAATCCAACAAATGGATAATTTACAATTTTTAAGAACAATAATTTTTTTCTTCCATTTGAGTTTTATGCGGTGACGTTTTGTTTCTAATTGCAATATAGTATATGTTCTATAAATGTCTTGTAAATTAGATAATTCTAAATGAATTTAAAACATTTCAAACCTAATCTTACGAATATTTGTTGAATTTGGTTCTCGTTCATCACGTGGTGAAACATTTCTATAAACAACACTTAATAATCTTACGAATAGTTAATTTTGTACAACTTTTCAAAATACGTATTGCAAAATAAATTCCCTTCATTCGAGTTTTACGTAATTTCCTAGCTATGATTCAGCAATTGTTTTATAGAAATATTGTAAATATACTTTTTTTTAAATACTGAATGCAAATTTATTACCTTTAATCCTGTTTTTACAAGCAGCCTTTTCAAGCAATTGTTTTATTAAAATCCTGTGAATTGGTTTATTCTGAACGGATTTTGTGTATTCTAAGCTAAATTCATTAGTTTTAATTATTTAAAACACTGAATGCAAAATTATTTCCTTTCATCAGAGTTTCACGTGCTGCCCTTTGGTTTCTCTAGTAACGATATAGCAATTGTTTTATAGAAATCTTGTAAATTGGTTTATTCTTTACACACTCAAAATATTACAAATCAATCCGACATGTGGTAAATATTTTACAAATTTTTAAAACACTGAATGCAAATTTATTTTCGTTCATTCGAGTTTCAAGCGCTGTTCTTCGATTTATAGTTATGATATCGCAATTTTTTATAGAAATCTTGTAAACTGGTTTATTTTTTATACATCCAAAGTATTTTAAATTAATCCTACAAGTAATAGAAATATTTTGCAATTTTTTAAAACACTGAATGCAAGTTTATTTCCTTTCATTTAAGTTTCAAGCGCCACCCTTCGGTTTCCAGCTATGATATAGCAATTGTTTTATAGAAATTTTGTAAATTGGTTTATTCTTAACACATTGTCCTTTGATATATTTTAAACTAATCCAATTAATGGTATTTTTTACATTTGTTTAAATACTGATTGCTAAATTATTTCCTTTCATTCGAGTATTACACGATGGTTTTTTGTTTCTAGCTATGATACAACAATTGTTTTATAGAAATCTTCTAAATCGGTTTATTCTCAACACATTGTCTTTTGATATATTTTAAACTAATCCAATTAGTGGTAATTTTCTACATTTTTTTAAATACTGATTACTAAATTATTTCCTTTCGTTCGAGTTTTACGCGATGGTTTTATGTTTCTAGCTATGATACAACAATTGTTTTATAGAAACCTTGTAAATTTACTAATTTAAAACACATTTAATATTTTAAAGCCATCAAGTGGTTAATTTTTCTCTAATTTGGTTTTTTAATGAATTAACGCAAATTTATTTCCTTTCATTAGAGGTTTACAGACTTCTCTTTTAATTTTAGCTACGATACAGCAATTTTTTTTTAGAAATCTTGTAGATTTTTTATCTTTAGCGGATTTTAAAATTTTAAGTTAATTCCATAAGTGTTTTTTTTTTACATTTTTTTTTTTTAAAGCTGAACCTTGAACGCATTTTTTACATATTTTACATAGTGTTTAGCCCATTTTTAACACAAGTATCAAATAATATTTCGCCAATTTCAATGTATTATATTACGTAAAGAGTACGCTAGATCAAATAATGTAATATTTAGAATAGTTCAAGAGTACGTTAGGTTAATTCAGGTTATTGGGAAAGGTAGAATACGCTAGCGAAAGTAATGGTTGCTTGAGGTAGGTCAAGAGTACGCTTAATATTTTATGTAGTTCAGGGTAAATTTTATTGATTGAATGATGTGATGCAATAACCGCCAGTCTTATTTATTGATTTACAATTAAATAAACGTTATAGCGATAAATAAAATTATTAGCAGTTTTTCTAGAGTAGAAAAATAACATGAGATACTAAGATACTACTGTAGGTTAAAATGAACAGAGCAGTGCAATATATGATGAATAAATTTATGATATCATTCAGCCTATAAATATTAAATTTTATAAGGAAGTACTATATATGCAGCATTTGAAGTTACAACAGATAAAACCGTTTCCAGCAGAAACTTAAAACTTGGCTGTGATTCACGTGGCCAAAATTTTTGTATGGTTTTATGTATATATTTATTTAAATATGTTAGCAGAAAAAACGAAGCTAATAAAGAATAAAGAATTTCTACTCTTAAATTTATTGACGTTCTCATGACCTTTAACTTCAAATATGTCATGTTGACATTAATCAAATACCTATACAACTTTTACTAATTTCAGGCAAAAAGCTTAATGAAAAAGTATAAATAAAAATAAAAATCTACTACCTGAACCTAAAGCCTATGTAGAAAGAATTCGAAGACATTCTGGAATTAATAGAACATTCTATCAGGGTTTGACTGGAAGAAAATGAAGTCTACCTGTGGTTCCTATGCTCAAAATTTAAGGTATTTTTTATACTTGTGTATATTAAAGTATTTTATTAACAGGTAATCCAAAGCATCATAAAAATAAATAAATAAATGGTACAGTCAGATTCTGTTGATCTGCCTTAAAATTATTTAGAAAGCCTGTGAAGTTCTGATGCAAGGATGAAAGATATGAGATCAATCATAATAAAAGAATTGGTATATTATGTTAAAAATATTTTACCTATTTTATACCCAAAACCAAAATAGAAAATGCAAATAATTAAATCACATAAAATTTCAACGGCTGAAACATTGTAGGTGCTTAAGTTTATTTATTTTAATAATATGAACTATTATTTAATAACCATGCTTAAGATTTTCTTTCAGATGAAATAAGTTTAATACAGCAAAATATTTTGTTATTTTTATAATTCCAATCAGGAAATACATATTTATTTATTAATTATTCATTCAGAGTTATGTGTCGTAAATAGTACACTTTTTTAAATTTAAATCGTTCAATAGTGTGCAATTAGCTTATGCATTAGCGAATGCTGACATTTAAAATCGTTAATAGATAATTAAAACGTAATTTATTGTCCTTATTATTATTAAAACCGCTGAAACACAGCGGGAGTTTTTTTGTTATTAGCAAACGCGTTGCTCATTACCATCCAAATGTATTTATTATCTTAGCAAAAGTAATAATAATTAATCAACACCAAGGAGGTCCAGAGCTACAGAAAATAATCAGGTAAAAGTCGTTGAGAATTGAACACGAATGCTTTAACATATTTGTTAATTCATTAAATTCATATTATATTTTTGTACAAGCTGCAAGTTAGTCACCAATCAGTTTTTAAAGTCCAAAGACCTTTCCACAATTCGTTGGTGCATATTCATTGGTGCTGTTGATGGTTTCTTATAAAAAAATCTCTTTTGAGTATCCCCACAAGAAAACGTGAGGTTTTGTTAGATCCGGAGATCTAGCAGGCCATTTGGTGGGTCCATTCCTACCAATCCACTAGGCAGGTGCTCTGTCTTGTTAAAACCACACCATATTTCTTGTTAGTTAGAGCATATTATCTAACGTTCCGGGTAAGTTTTTAAAGTAAAGTAAGAATTTATATTTTGGAAAATTCAAATCGGTTAATCAAAAAACTGGTAATCAAGAATTTAAAAAATCTAAATAAGTTGAAGTAGAAGCCACCAGCATCAGCGTGTCAATTCAAAAAATTAAGTAATTAACATAATAGTGCAGTTTAAAAATAGCATCGAGGATGATCTCAGGATATCTAAACACAAACCAATTTATAAAAGAAGAAGCTGTAAAGCTTCTAAATTAAGTAATTTAATTTTTAATGCCTCGTCCAAGATTCACTACAATCAGCTCCTCTTTATATATTTCTAGGTTTTTCTTTGGAATTTGCTATAAATGTTATGTCGTCGGCAAACATTAATATCTGCATTTTTAGTAGCTTCATATTTCTATACCCAATCTTAGTGAACTCGGCTCTTTGTTTTCTATTTCTTATTACTTCGTCTATAAGTGATGCAAATAGTAAAGGGCTTAATATACAACCTTGTCTCAGTCCTGTTTTGGTCTCCTCCGATTCTTAATTCCTATTCTTACTTTATTTTTGTTATTTCTGTATAACTATGTTTATTATACTTCTTTTATCCCTCAAGTATATGTCATATGTCCTCTCTTCTTACCCTGCTATGTGCTTTTTTAGGCCGATGAAGCATATGTGTAATTGTTTTACCTTTTTAATCATCTTGTCTCTTAGTTGTCTCATTATATGTATTAAGTCTTGTTAATTTCTATTTTTTCTGAATCCGTGTAGTTCTTCTCCCAGCCGTTGTTCTAATTTTCCTTTTATTCTTGCCTCTATTATCCTAGTAAAAATTTCCCTGGTATGCTTGTGAGTGTAATGTCTCTGTAGTTGCACATATTTTTGTGTCTCCCTTTTTGTGTATGGGTATTACTATTCCCTTGTTCCATTCCTCGGGTATCATGTGATTCTTGATGGTGTCATTTCCAGGAATTCTCCCTTCCACTTTCTCCCCATATATTTAATCATTTCGGCTGTGTAGTATCTGTACTTGGAGCTTTTCTTAGTTTTATTATCTTCATTGCTACAGTTCTTCAATTGTTATTTCGTTGTTTCTTCCAATTGTTTCACCTTCAATTTGTTCTTCATCTCCATTATAGTCTGTTTCGGTTATTTCGTTAAAGTATTCTTTTAATCTTACTAACATCTTATTTTCTTCTGTTATTATATTTCCGTCTTTTTTGTCTGTTATACTTGGGTGGCTCAGTATCCTTTTATTCCTTATTTGTTTAATTGTTTAACATCTTTTGGTTTTCTGTGAACATTTCTTTCAGTTGCTTACTGCTCTCGGGATTGCTTTTTTGCTATGTTGATTTTGTGTTTCACTATTTTATTTGCTATTTTATATCTTCTGTCCTTTCCCTGTTTTTATATAAGTTTTCTAATTCTTTTTTTGTTTTTACAAATTGTTTTACCTCTTCTGACCATCACCTGTTTTTCTTCCTCTGTTTGTTTGATATAGTGCTTCTTCCACAGTCTTCTTGGGATGCTTCACTTATGATTTCTTTGAAAATTTTTCATTTGCTTTCTGCTCCTTCTATTTTGTTTGTCTTTTTCTCTAGTTTTAATTGGTATTCATTCCAAGTTTCTTCCTTATTAAATTTGCAGCTTCAAGTTTTCTGCTCCTGTGTTAATTTTCACTTTTACCAAGTACTGGTCGCTTCCTATTTCAGCTTGTCTTGTTACTTTAACATCTTTCACCTATTCCATACTCCTGCGTCTATTAAAGAGAGATTAACTTCTCTAGTGTATTTGAATTTTGTTGTTTGCAATAATGAGGTTGTTTGCTATACACAATTCTATAATTATTTTTCCATTTTCTTTTCTGTTCTCATCACCATACTTTCCCCTGTATATTTTTTTGCCTTTGTATCCATTAAGATCTCCCATGACTATTGTGCTTTCTTTAATATAATATAATTATTGTCTTTAAACATGCAGTATCTCGTAAAATATCTCTTTTTCTTCTTTTTTGTCCTTTTCGTTTGGTGCATATGCCACAATTATGTTCCATGTAGTTTCTTCCATTTTGATTTCCATGCTTATTGTTCTGCCGTCCCCATATTTTTCGTATATTATGTTTTTTCTGAATACTAAACTAACGCACTTACTACGTTTTTTACCACTACAAATTTGTAGTTTAGTATTCATCATGAATTACCACGTAGTAACGGTCGCCACCATCCTTATGATTATGATTTTCTGTTTTTTTTTTTTTTTAATTTCTTCTATTAATTCCTCTTCTTTTCCTTTAATACTTCTTACATTCCTTATTCCCATTTTTATTGTATTTAACTTTTTTTCTTGTTTCTACTAGTTGCTTTCTTATTCATTTTTTGGAACAATTTATACTTCTCTCCGTAAATTGTTATCTTTCGGTATCTTATTCGTATTCTCTTTCCTTTTGCTTTTTCTTCTCTTGTTATTTCTCAATTTTTTTGTACGAATCTTTCTTCATGTGTTAGGTCATTATTTATGTATATCTTGGACCCTTTTATATTTACTTTTGCTCTCATTATTTGTTGTTTTGTTTCCAATATCCCAACTTCGACTCGTATTATTTGTTTTTCCTTCCTTTTCCTTTCTATTCTTGGGTTTTCTCTGATGCTAAGCCTGTCATTATGATATTAGTTTTTTTTTCATTTGCTTTTCTTACTTATCTCTCTTTTCCAGGTTGTCGATTCTTTTTAACATCTATTGCTTTTCCAGCTCCCACTTCTCTTCTTTTTATTAATTTCTTTCTTTAAATGTTTGAACTTTTCTTTTAGTTCTTCTGAGTTTTTTGCCATTTCTCTCATCAACTCTTTAAACATGCATTTTAGTTCCACCATTTTTCCTTCGATCTTAGTTATATTTAAATTTGCCTTATCTTTGTCCTTGTTTTCATCTTCCTGTGTTTTAGTTTTGTATCCTGTTGTTCCAACGTATTGTTTCGCTGCTTTGGCTCTTCTATCGTTTTCTATTTTTTATTGCTCATTTGGAAACCTTATAATCCATATTCACGGCTGTTTATATCTTTTTCTTCACTTTTTTTCTTTCTCTTCTTGTACTCTTTCTCTTTTTGTACTCATTGGTTTCGTTATTTTCAGTTTTATATATTTTCACACTACTTATTTACTTTTTATATACTTTTGCATGTAGTTGGTTCGCTGTTTTAGGTTCCTCTGAAGGGAACACAGGATTATTATCGAATTAATATATATTTACCTCTCTTGGATAATATTATTACAGATCTACAATACAGATTTTTTCTTTTTTTAAAATTACCTCCCCTAAGTCAGCTGGCTGGAAATGTCCTTGGCTTAGACAGGTTGAATCTATACTTAAAACCTCTACGCCCCATTTTCAACCATTTTAATAAACTTTTTTAGCTAATTTGGAAAGTACTAATCCATAATTCTGGGTGAGATAATAAGGAATATTTTACAGAGCTACAGAATTGATGTAAATAGACACCATCAAAAGTTCGATATAAGGAAAGTACACTACTACTATGACAGCAAATGGTAGTTCATACAAATTCATTCTTTAAAGTTCAATTTCCTCATTCAAATAAATTGTTTGTACCTTAAAATTATATTTCTTCACCTGAAGAAGCTACAGTGTAGCGAAACAATTGTAGTGAGTAAAATAAAAAGTTGAAAATCATCAATAGTTTACTATTATTATTATATTAAGTTAAAATTTCTAAATCAGCGAAAATTTATGTTCGTTTTTGTAGTCTTAAAATTGGAAGAGGAAAACTATATCTTTTTTCTAATCAAATGTATGCTAAAATGTTTCTGCCAAAATAGAAGAAGGAATATTTCCTGGAGTTACAGGGAAAACATCGATAGATCTTATTAAAGGCCAACAGGAGGGCAATATACCACTGAATAGACTGAGGAATGGGACAAACCCAGGAAGAGATGGAATAATCCATGCTAATTATAGTGATGTAAAGTTATTCAATCTTATCTTCATTGCAGACAATAAATCACCTTATACTTCCATTTTATATTAGGTCAATATATTATCACTAACGTATTTATTTCCTTTGATGCGTATCAAATTTTTCACACTTAAACTTTGCCATTTACGAAAAAATCCAGTAAAACTCAGTTTACTTATATTCAACTGCGCCACTGTACTGAAATTCAAGAAAGATCGAATTCGGTCAATTTCTGTTGTTTATAATTAAGGAATAATTAAATAGAAACATAAAGAATTGTATTCGTTCTGTCAAATAACAAGACTCAATTTTTGAAGCAATCAAAATTCCTTCAAAAATAATTTTACATTCTCTAAAATTACACATAAATTCTCCAAACATATGGTTGGCTTATAAACGAACCTGTATATCACCACGAAATTTATGACTTTACGTTTAAACTCACTCATATACATAAATTAATAACCATAATCATTGATGCGTGTAGATGAACATCAAACAATTTGTAACAACTTCATTAATCAAACTCTAATAGTTGTAATCGTATGCGTTAAGACCTTTCACACCATTACGACCTTATAGGCGTATAAACAACCAAAATCATTAATGCGTGAGGATTAGTATAAAATAGAACATAAACTTACAACATAATTTAATATGAGTAGTATATACACGTTTTATTATGGTTAATTATTCAATCAATTTAATATTGACTTAGTAACAGAAACGAGTGTAGCTAAACATAGACTTTGTAACGTAATTTATGCAAAGTGTTATTATTATTTAATTAGTAGTGTTTTTTTTCAAATTAGGTGTAATTAATGTGGAGGAATTAATGTCATTAATTTAGCTTAAATACATTTTGTTTGTATCATCATTTTGTATTTATGAAACAATAATATTTATTCAGAAAAATGATTTAAACATTAAGATCAATACAAACGAATGAAAAAATTAAAAGAAATTTAGTTAGTACACTTTGGCTTTAATTCTGTCCCCAAGTCTTCATAACTTAGTTCGTATGTATTGAATATTATCTCGTTGATTGCTGAGGCATTTATTTTTTGAAAATCCATTACCACGTAATATACTAATAGTTAATAATAGTAATCTATTTATGAACTTTCTATTTTACTCACTACAATTGTTTCGCTACACTGTAGCTTCTTCAGATGGTGAAATATAATATATATAAGTAAAATAAAAAGTTGAAAATCATAAATAGTTTACTATTATTATTATTATATTGAATATTATTTTGTAAATTTGTGTATGAATATGGGTTTTATTTGTATTTGATTATTCCTAGTGCTTTTTTTATCGGAACTTTTGTTGAAAGAATTTTTTACTGCTATATAATTTATTATATAATTAATTTTCGTGATGCTGTGAACTACAACAAAACGATTGTATTTTTTTCAACCGTATACCGGCAGCTACCTAGCATGATGAACACTAAATTAATATTGCAATCGCTCTAAATTCATCACTGTAAAAAATAGTCTCCTTTAAAAGCTGAATAAGCGCAGTCGGTAAGATTAATGTGGAGAGAATCTATTAACTCTAAGTGGAGTAATTTATATTACATTAGTTCTGTCCTGTTGTTCTTTTGTTTGTTTTGCCATCGGATGAAAGCTGATGAAGTTCGATTATGTGGGCAATCGATAATGAATATTGGCAGTGTTTTTGGTTTGTGAAGTATTATTGAATCATGAGCATACAGTTTTTATCCGGCATTGCTTTAGAGCTGTTCTTACTTTATATTTATATTTTAGCCTTTGTAGTTGCATTTTACATATTATTAGTATTGTTGAACATATACTTTTCAACGTAAAGTTAATCACTTTTATAAAAATGGTTGTAATCGTAATAAATTATTATTTAAAAAAAACAGTTTGTCGCTTTAAGAAACTTAACTGGTATAGTAACTAGGATTCGTCCTAAAAAGCTGTCAGCGCTAATATCTAACCGAGGTTGAAGTTTGTGTTTGTTGAAATGGATTAACGTATTCGACATATTGTCGATCTGTAGGTGATTTCTACCAAGGCAGATATGACAAAGACGTTTCTCCTTGATGAAAGTGTGTCTTTCTTCAGCACTGAGGTTGATAAACTTTTGGCATTTGTAAATTAGATGTCTGCGAGTGTACAGGTCACAATTAATGTCATGATATCAGCTGATGGGTTTTATTTGTATTTGATTATTCCTAGTGCTTCTTTTATCGGAACTTTTGTGAAATGGGATTTGACATCAAAGCTAATTAGGATGTCTTGAGGATGTATTACGATGTTTTTAATGATGTCTATGAAGTGCTGGGAGTTTTTCACGAATTAGTCCATCTTCTCAGCTAGTGGTTGCCACTCTTTCGCTATATTGCGAGCCTATTGCGCTGACGATTGGCCTGAGAAGATATCCATCTTTGTGGATTTTTAACAAGCCATAGAGTTTGGGACAGGTTGATGATTTTTCTCTTGGTGGCTGCTTTTATATCATTCGGGATATTTGATTTTTTTATTTTGGTTTTTGTGACTTTTTCTAGATAGTTTGTAGGGTGTGTGTTAGTTTTCTTGTAAGCTGGGTTGGTCATGTTCAATATGACTGTGGCATTCTCTTTGTCCGCTGGTATGACGATGATGGATTGGTCGTTTTTTAGGTTTTATGGCCTGGCGTTCTTTCTTCGTATTGTTGCTTCAACACTGCAGTTGATTTTCTCTGTAGGTATATGAGTTGGTGTTATCGCGAAGTTGAAACCTTTTTCTAACGCTTGAATCCAGTGGTTTGTCGGATAGATTGTATACCAATTGTGGTTTATTTGCTGCTATTTCTTTTTTGTTTGCGTAGATCAATCTATTGAATTTCGCAATTTGTTTCTTCCTCTTTTGTTGGGCGTCTGATTCTGCTCTCTGGTGGGATAATTGTTCTAGTTTGTTCCACAGGATTTCGTATATTTCATTTCCTAATTGTAGATGTAGGGTGATGAGCGAGCGTCCTATTGAATTGAGGTCCTTTCTGGCTCACTCTCCAGAGTGACCTCAGCAGGCATGGGTGGTGATAGCGGGGCAAAGAAGCTTTTTCCCGGGGTGAGTGGGGAGATATTAAATAGAGTTTATTACTAGTAGATTTATAGGATTGGCAGAAGGTGTACGTCTGCTGAATTGTTGACAATTCCGTACCTCGGTCTCGGTAAGAGCAGACAATATTTTCAAAGATAGTCGACGTTCGAGTTGAGAAGCAGTAGCGGAAGTGAAGAAGACGTATGGGAGACTGGATGTAAGCGAAGAAAGGAGGCAGCGCTTCGCGAAGTCTATTTTGCGAATTTGCTTTAGGGTGGCTGAGGAATTGAGCCTCTGTTAGAACAGTATGCCAAGGTAGGAATTTTGGTTTTTTAGAAGAAGAGGTTAATTGTTAAATAAGAGGGAGAGAAAGTAAGGGGGAGGGAGTTTTCGGTGGTGGAAGATGGTGAATTAGGATTTGGAGGGATTAATTGTGTAGGCCCAATCAGTGATTTTGAAGGTAAGAATGTCATCATATGTTTGGATCAGTGAGCGATTCGGTTGACGGAAATCGTAAGTGAAGAAGGAGTAGAGGGAGGGAGATAGCACTGAATTTTGTGGCACATCAGAGTTGAACGGAGAAGAATTTGCTGAGTGGGAACGATTCTGAAAAAAAGATCTGAGTATGTGGATTAGTGGGAGTGAGATGTTCATATGGTAAAGTTTTGTATGAGGCCTTCGTGCAAGACGGTATCAAATGCCTTTTGGATATCAAAGAATATCGCCACAGTAAATTTACCGCTGTTTGCAGAGTTGACAGATGATGTAAAGGCAAAGATGGAGTCGTGTATGGAACAAACGCGGCGCGAGCTGTTTTGCTGATTGTAAGAGGATGGATTAGAGGGATCATTAAAATTTTTCGAAGCAATATGACCTTGGCAGCTTTCCAAGGGGAGCGGAAGTATCCTGCAGTAATGCATAAAAAGGAGATAAGGTTGGCTGTAAGGTGTTTTAGGATGCAGTAGCGGATGCCGTCAGGGCCGGGTGAGGAATTTTTGTGAGGGAAGTGATTCATTCAGGGGTAATGTCGTCATTGTCGTCGTTGCTGGACAAAAGCTTTTACAGCTTGGATTGTATATCCATACTTCCACTCACACAATATTCTCCAAATCTGTCACTTTCTATTAATTATTTTTCTGGTATGTGCAAAAAATTTTAGAAGGTAAAACCTTTTCTTTGAATGAAGGGGTTGGACATCACCCAGCATAAAACAAACATTCTATGTGGAGGTAAAAAATTACCCAGCAATAAATAAAAAAGCGTGGAATTATACTACTGTGAAAAATATGGCAAATTATATTGAATCAGAATGATCTATTCTGATATAATTTAATAAAATATTTCTTCACTATGGAAAAAACTCTTTTATTTTTATTAAAAACAACAAATTTACTTTCTGGACAACTTAGTACATACAGATTTGATAAAATAATTATTCATTGTTTTATCTGTATTAAAAATTGTGTGTTTAATTATAGTTGCATCGGTTTTCCCTCAATAGGCGATTTCAACGCGTTATTAAATATGGAACCGAATAGAACAAAACGAAAATAGAAAAGTCGGTTGACATTCCAGAAATGATGAAGGATTGTTAAGTATACTCGCCGCACTGCCCTGACATTGGCTGTAGACCAAGTAATTACGTATAATTACTGACAGATCGGATGACGGACAATATGTTCAACGTTTTTGCGAACTCATTAAGCTTCTAAAATTACGTAAAATAAAAACACTTCCTGACAATAGTCCAACCAAAACATTTGAACAACTAACGCTGCGAAATCTACAAATAGTTATTAGTAAGCACCACATTGTATTCATAGTAATATTTTTATGCAGGTGGTTTTAATAATCGCCGATGTTAACGATAACGCTCAGTACATTAATTTTTATTTACTTAGTGCTCTATAATTGATAGGTACAATGTGCAAATAAAAATTAACGATGTGAAGAAATTGCTAATTTGAATGAAGTTGAAACATGTTTTTTTATTCATGGTTCTAATTATGTCACATTATTATTATTATTATTATTATTATAACATTAGTTTAAGGTAATTCGTTTGGAAAATTTCATTGAAAATTCGCGTAAATCATATCGTATGGAGGAGTGGTGCAATTTAATCAGGACAACGTAAGAGCCAAACCTCTTGCACTTATCAACAGTCTATCAGTTGGAAAACATTGTGAGATAGCTGTGTCACTGCTTCATGATTAAAATATTATTTTAATAACAATATATCGCTCACCCACTCGCCGTTTTAAGGAATTCGTCATTATATTAGCAACAATGCTCGACTAAATTAACATATTTAAACTTTAAATATTATTGGAGGTAGTATTAATATCAAAGTTAATTATATATGAAATTTAGGCTTTACTATTGAAACATTGATATTTTTTAAGCACTAAAATATTTTTAGTAACTTACGAGGTTCGATTTTAAAGTAAAGATACAAGATAGACGGTATTAACTAATTAAAATATTTTTTATAATATACAACATTGTCAATTAGTCTAAAGATCCTGCTTGCAAAGTTTACGCTGTGATTTTTGAATGCAAAAAATACATTCGTTGTGATAAAATTCTCCATAATTCAGATGAGTACATAAAAAGAAATTGATGAATTAACAAAATCTGGGAAAGTACTATCCTTTATTTAACGTTGGAAGAACAAACATCTATGATGCTAAACATTCAATCCACTAACTATTACCATGAACAAACTGAAAGCTTTAGGTGCATAATATTTGCCAACATGTTTACCTATTATTGTTTGATAGTTATTACAATATGCAAGGCAAACTCCAAGAATTCCAACGGGGGAGTACATGGTTTCTTCCTTGTCTGTTTTGGACCACTAGAACAAGTGGAGAGGCTATTCCAGGCCAATTGCCGACTCTCACCTCCACGAAATCTCATATGAGGTGATGAACTCCAGTAACTTAAACAGCTTAGCCTAAGATGTGATTTCAACGTATTTGGTGTCGTAAGTGTAATAATTGAGTCTAGTCCTATCGGTGATAGAATGCAAATTCTCCCCGTCGTCATCATCATCTTGAAAGTCGACGACGGACGGTAACGAACCGTATCGTCAGGGCTAATGAGAGCGGAAGAAATGGCCTTCTGAAAGGAGGGTTAGGCGTGGGGCAAACAAGCACCAATATCCAGAGGGTAGAAGGGGATAATTTTGGAGGCAAAATCTCTATGAGAAACCTAGAGTTCAAAGATAGATCTACCCTAGTAAATACATCATTTCCCATACCATTCGCATTTCCTCAACCCATACATTTTTCAATCGCCACTTCTTGATAAAAAACGAAATTTCTAATTAACCCTGTTAACAGTTCCCTATAATTATCGTTGATACATTGTATTTTGGTCATCTTTTAGGATTGAAAAATTATCCTGGACTCTAGTTAGTTAGTTTTCGGCGTATACACTCTTCATTAGCTTTTAAGTATAACTGACTCAGAGAAGTTTTTGTTTTTGATAAAACTCGACAAAATAAAGTGTAAAATGTGGCATGGTGATCTCATTTACACAATGATTCTTCTTTACTTTCCCGAATGTCTTATTTAAAGCATGCACTTTCTTCGTAACAGGAATTTTTATTGCAAAATTAAGAAGACTCCTTCTAATTGTTCCAGAATATTCTATTCTCACTTATACACTATACAAAAACTACAGTAACAATTTTCCAAATTTGGCTTCGATACAGACTAATATTATCTCTACTATTTATATTATAAGCATCAAAAGCAGTGATTATTCAAATCTTTCACAGATTTTATAGGAATTGTGCGAATAAATGGAGACTTGAGTTCAATGCTGAAACCAAGCCATTTCTCAAACATTTCTCTTCACCTATTAATGAGGCATTTAGTTCAATTAAGTGCCTCGACAAGATAAAATATTAAACATTACTTTTCACTGACTGGAAAAAATTATCGCAACAGATCGAAGGAAGTTAAGGAGCAAAGCTTATATAATCAATATGAAGAAGCCAATCCACTAAGAATAGACTTTATAGTTATTATCAACTTATGCAGCTCCAAAATAAGGGTAATTCAGACCCTCGTAAGACTACAGAAGCCTACCTATTAAAAATAGACTTCAGTCAATCACAACAATTTTTGCAACTCCGAGTTGTAGTTATTGCAGATCTATTAATAATACACTAAAATTATTCACTCTAATTATTGCAGCTCTGAATTGATGTCATCGACGCTAGCTAAGATCAATTGCATCTGTACAAAATGGTACTCAGTTAGTTCCAATAAATTCTTATAATACGGTCTTCGATACTGTACAGTTTTTAGGAGAACCTCATTTTATTCCTACACTAGAGTGTATCTATGATGATATTTTCAATTGTCCTTCGATATTAACTTCAATAGACCCTCGTTAATCGACAAACCCCAGCGTACGCAAAACGTCGCTCTGAGACGCGTACTTATTTGCGGAATACGCAGATTCACCGTGACACGAAGACCCCTGAAGTATATCAAAGAAATCGCTTCTACACTTCTACAACAAAACAGCCGATGTTTCTCTTCTTCACTCTCTTCGATAACTTTTAAGTTTATTATCTTGTCTTTTCTTTTCTTTAACTCAAGAAATATTTTAGAAGAGCTCACCTGTTGTTTTAAATGCATCTGTTTTGTTTTAAATTCATTTAGTTTTAATTGAAACACGATAACTTTGTTTTGTCACCATATTTTAAACAAAGAAAGTTACCGTGTTTCGTGATTTAAAGGCGGAGTTAACATGGCAGTGTTCTTCCACCACCAAACCATTATTTCCCATAGCTAATTATGAGAAGCAGGTGATTATTACCATTGAGGCACTATTTTTGCCATTGGTAGTGACTATTTTTGTCCAATTTACTAGGAGTTATTTTAAAAAAATTTAAATTCTTAAAATCTTTAAATATAATTATACCTTCTCACCTGAACTCTCTTTATTATTAATTTTTAGTTCGTTTTAGAACTATCTCCTTTATACAACTCAAGAACTACAGAAAAGTTTATCTTCCACTTATAAATTCTTTCTATAAGTCATTTTCACCTCTTTAGGTTTATATCCTTGTTGTTTTTTTGATCTATTTCTATCATTTTCTTCTTATGCATACCTATACCTTTTGTAAAGCTTTAGAGTATTTTTTAAATTAACTTTTCACTCATGAAACATTTTTTTAAATTAAACCTAATTAGGTCATAAAGAGATATAAAAATAGAAAATTAAGTTAATCCTAAAAAAGGATTAACTTAATTTTCTATTTTGATTTCATTTAACCATGCTGCTCTATAAAACTCATTTGACGTTTTCGAACTCTAACCAATAACTCTTATCTTGCACCTCTTTTTAAACGTTTTAGATTTACCTTTACTTTGTGATTTTTTATGTTCATTTCTTTTTTTTTTTGCTTATTTCTGTTAGCACCTTTAAAGATAGAAAGTAGCTAAATAGTGAATGAAGTGCAGATTTACGAGACGAATAAAATTCAACTTTAAAAGTTTAAAAAAAAATAAAAGTGTCATTTTTTTCAAATAATAAATTTTGGTTATTATGACATTCAGAAAAAACATGTAAAAGACAAAGTTGTACATAATTGTGTACAAATTAATAATATATATTTTGAATTTTTCAATTAAGTCTAAATAAGAATTACCACTTAGTAACGGTCGCAACCACTTTTTTTTAAAGTTTATTTATTTTAGTTAGTTTTTGAAACCCTCAAACTGTAAAAAGATTTTTTTTCAATTTCTATGAATTATTCCACATTAATATTAAGAACTGTCCAAAAGATTGATGAATTATATACAAGCAGTGAAACTGTCGTAGTTTTTTCTTTGGTTTTGTGCGTTCACGAGATGTTCTTCTTCCTCTATTTCCTTACACCGAAAATTTTAGAAGATAATTCATTGTAGCATAAACTGAACCCAGACTTTTACCTTGATTTTCTTTGTTTCAGCGGCGCATTTTGATCACTTTTAAATAGATTTATGCTTTTATCGTAATGATGAACTGAATAAAATTCTTTGCATCATTTAATTTTTTTAACAGTTTTCATTTCGCTCATTTTATTTATGAAGTGTTTTTTTTTTCAAATCTTCTCAAGTAATTTCTAGGCAGCTAAGTGATGAGCGGCGGTGTTTTCTGGTTATAATTTGGGAGCAGCAGTTTCAATGTCTTTCAAAACTGTTTCTATGGGTAGGTGTGAATTTTAATCTTTTTTGTAATAGTTTTATTTCCTTGCTAGTGAAATTTTCACTTGATCAAGTGATCACGTACTTATTACGGGTTAGTATATTGAATGAATTTGGATTTGAACTAGTTTTTTATTTTTTTCTCGTTGGATAGACGACGGACACCGTGTTCGTTTTTCTTAGGCGTTCATCCCAATCGATTCAGCTACAGTTTTTTGCTAGTTTAAGGTGTGGGTAACAATTGCTTTGATCTAGTGATGAATTTCTTTTCGGATCAAAAACCGACAAGAAATTTCGAATATTTATTTTCATCAATAGCTTTATTTTTATAATTTATCATAATTGGATTCTCATTTCTTTATCCTTTTTGAATTGTCATTTATATGTAAGTAACCTAATATTTTCAAGAATTATTCTATTAGCATCAAAACTGCAATTATATTCTTATGAATTTTCATATATGTTACCGACTAGTTCAAATACTTGGTGAAGTATCAAAGTCCATTCGAGTCAACATTGCAGTTCATTTTCGGTCAAATCTAGATTGGCAATTTTTTGTTCGTCATATGGATTTGACTGAGTAATAATCAGTTCTTGGTCAAATACATTTATGAAGATAATCTGCACCAATCATGAGTTTTTGCCTGTCCTAACAAATGAAGATATTTCGAAGAAAATTTTGACCATCTGTATAAATATCCAATAGACGGTAGTATCACTAAATCTTGAATTTTCGAGGCGTTTACTTCGTAGTATATTTTCAATAATGAATGAATAAATAGAAAAACGTTTAACTTTTTTATACTACTTTTTATTTTTTACACAATACTTTGTGACTAGTTTCAATTACACAGTAATCATTATCAAACTAAGTACTTAAAACGTAAATAACAAGTGTATATATACTAAAATTAGTAGTATCACTAGTTTAATCCAAATGGGCTAAGCAAAGTAACACATACGAACAAAACTTCTGCTACTTGATGGCGAATATATACACTTCATATCCAATATAAAAGAGTTCAAAAATTCGATAAGCAAACATTAGGTGCAAAAATGTTAGTAGTGTAACCTAAATATTGGTTTGATCTTGTAAAACTTCATATTGCAAATTTTGGAATCTCAAAAGGTAGACTTGTAATAATTAAAGGCTAACTAGCAAAAGCGTACACTTATACAATATCATTTAAATAAATTATAACCCTGGTTTTATTTTTTTACAGCGTTTAAAAAAAATCTTACATTACTGCCGACTCACTGTATAACTTAATGTACTTGGGTTTACATGTAGGCCTGTAAGTATTAATTTCAATACTTTCTATGCTACTTGCATTGTAAGGATATACATTATTTTTCTTTATTCATTTATTTATTTATTATTAACGGGTAACCCCTTTGTACACAATAAAAATTACAATTTAGTTACAACAATATAACAAAACATCCTAAATAACTTAATATTTACTCCGCTTAACGAATATCAACTATAACTAATTATCTTAAATATATTTTTTCAAAAATATATTCATAGGTATTTATAACAATTATGTTGTAATAACATTGTGACCTTTCCATTTAATCTACGTTAACGTTACAATAAAGTCACGTAACCTCGAACTTTGACATCTTTTGTGTGTGTAAACATTTTTTTTTATCCGTTTCATTCATGCCGGACACACATTTCTTGATTTATGTTTGTTTACGCCGTTTATAAATTAATAAAAATAGGCAGTAACGCTGCCTTGTAATTTTGAAAACGAGCAGGTGTCGTTATAATTTCATTGCGATATCCATTTACGGGACCAATAAACGGTTTACCGCTCATTTTTCCAACGTCGGACCAACGATTAACGTCGTGTTAATTGTTCTTTACGGTAGACCGTTGCTAATTACCCAATGGTCAGATTGTAAATGGGAAAATTTATTTAAAGAAAAAAACTTGATTAAATGTTTAACATGGAGAGTTATTTATTGCAGACAAATTGTTTACATGTTTACGGGTTGAATGAACTGAATATGTGGAATATTTCAATCTTAGTTTGATTCTTGATTTAATAAAAAGTAGAGATCAATTATGTTTTACATAAAAAATCAATGGAATTTATAATTAACTTATAATGAAAAAACACGATCGTTTTGAGTTTAGCTTTATTTTGTAGATACTGCTACAATTGTTTCACCACACAGTGGCTTCATCAGGCAGATGAATAATGATTTTAAATTTATTACAATCGAGACTTAAATACTACATAACACTATGAATATGGTGGGGGTATTGCAGGTACAAAAATTATAAATTTAGTAATGGTGAATTGTTGAGCTCCGTTTGTTCATTTAGTAAAATATGGCGTTTATTAAATTTGTTTATTTCTAATTGTTCTAGGAGGTTTAATTTTCTTCCTTTCTGGCACGTGTGTAAAATTTTGAAATCCGGATTAAATTGATGTTGTTCATCTAGAAGGTGGTTCGCGTATGTTGATGTTGATTTCTCTAATGTGAAACTTTTCTTATGTTCACGGATTCGGTCCTCGAAGCTCCGGCCTGTTTGTCCTACATATACTTTTGGGCAATTACCGCACTCTAACAAGTAGACGCCTGACTTTTCATTTTTAGCTGTTTTGTCTTTTGCGTTATTTATAAATTTGTGTAGTGAATTATTTGTTTTGAATGATGTTTTAATGTTTAAAGATTTTAATTCCTTGCTAATTGCTATTGAAGGAGGGCCAATATATGTTAATGAGCAATACTTTTTATTTTGGTTTAGGTTACTGTTAGGGAAAATTAATGAATTTATTTGACGTTTTTGTTTTTTATTCAATAAATTATTTATTAACTCAAGTGGGAATCCGTTATTACTAGCTATTGTTAATATTCTATTTAATTCTTTGTTGAAATTGGCCTCCGATAATGGAGTATTGATCAGCCGATGGATCATGGAATTATAGGCTGCAAGTTTCTGGGGCATGGGGTGGAAGGATTTAAAATGGATAGTTGTATCAGTATGGGTTGGTTTATGGTATATGTCAAATTCAAGTTTAAAATTATTCTGACGTATGTTTAGGTCTAAAAAATTGATAGATTCATTTTCTTGGAGTTCTATTGTAAATTTAATGTTTGAGTGTATTGAGTTTAGATATGATAAGAAAACATCTAATTGTCTTGCTGTACCTTGA
Source organism: Ontholestes murinus (assembly GCA_963969525.1). Lineage (NCBI taxonomy): Eukaryota > Metazoa > Arthropoda > Insecta > Coleoptera > Staphylinidae > Ontholestes > Ontholestes murinus. Next base: position 41,712,043 of record OZ018398.1, on the reverse strand, counting down.
AAAGCTACCAGGATATCATCCACATACCTCACCCAAAAAAGGCATTTATTGAAAAGGGGGTGTTTGCTTATAATTTATTAGCAAATTTACTTTAAAGTAAACTAATTAATATATTGCATGCTTTGTGTACTTCCCTCTTTAATAATAAATGTTTAAATCTGAAAGATTAGTAAAATTATCGGAATTGAAAGCTTCTGATGATAGAAATCTTTCTTGAGAAAGAAATTTTAGACAAAATGTGTCAAAGTTTACAATGATACATATTCTTTTAGAAATTCTAGACAACATTTGTAGGGAACTCTTTCAAAAAAACAGTAAATTCTAAATTTAAAATAAAATTTGTTAGAAAATCCTATGAAGATTTTTTGCTCAGATAGAAATTTCAAATAAATTAAGAGTTTATTGCTTTTAAAACTAATGAATAAATATTTGTTAGATCCATACAGAAAGAAACAATACTTATTTGTAAAAAATGAATTAGAAAATATTATATAAGAATAAGAAGAAATTTCTTTATTCAGAAAAGTTTGCAAAGAAAAAAATCAAAAATCAAATTTATTATCTTTAAAATCTAGTGACATTTTTTTGACAGATTCAGCTAGAAAGATCTAACATAATTTTTAGAAATTTCCTTTTTGGGGAAAAATATTCAAATAAATATTTTAGACAAAAACCCACAAATAATTTTGACAGAATAGTTAGAAACAGTTTCTATGATTTTCAAGATCATAAATTGATAATGAACCTTATCGATAATTTATTACCAACGTTATTTTGCAGAAAACTAATTGGAAAGATTGTTCAATTATTTTTCTGTAAAATGCCAAAATCGAAAGCATCTGATGTTAAAAATCCTCGAAAGGACAAATTTCTCTCTTGGCGAAAAAAGTTTAGACAAAGTTTGTTAGCAAATCTTTTAAGTAACTATTTTTGTTTGAGAAAAAATTTTAGACAAAATTTTGTAACGAACAAATTTCCTTTTTGAGAAAAAAATAAGTTTTTTTCATTTACAAGGAAAAACTTCTTCTTTTAAAGCAGAATTTTTATATCAAATTTCTTAGAAAAATCTCTAAACTATTTGCCTAGATTTTCCAGTAATTTAAATATCAAATTTCAATTTTGAGAACAAATTTTAGAATAGGATTTATTAGAAAATAGGCACAAACATTGGTCTACGATTTATAAGATTAAAAACATATAATGGGTAGAATTAAAACTTTATCACGAAAGATATTTTGGAAGAATTTTTTTTGTAAAATGCCAAAATCGAAAGTCTATGATGTTGAAATATTTCCAAAGAACAAATTTCTTTTTGAAATCGACATTTTAAACAAAATTTGCTAGACAATCGTTCAAAGAAAATATTTCTATTTTTATAGAAAAAAAATATTACACTTTTAACTAACATTTTTCTTCAGTAACAAATTTTGAAAAAAATGTTGGGTCATTTAAGAAACAATTTCATTAGAACATCTGGCCACTTCTTCAACATTTTTTCTAGTTCTCTGCACTAATACCTTTATGGTTTTTTATACCTCACAAAAACATTTTTTGTATATCTGATAAAAGAAGTCTACAAAAATTTACAAAAATGTTTTTTTTGCAATGAAGCAAAAAATATTTCCATTGCAGCCCCAACAAACATTAAATAAAATAATTATTTAATTGTTGTTGTCATAAAATTTACATGCCAGGTCCAAAAAAATTAAGGAACTTTAAAAAAATAATTTCTTATAATAAAAGTTATTTAATTTATAATCGTATTTTTTACGGGTAATATAAGTTTTTGTAGGTTTAATGAAAGTTTTTTTCCAATCAAGCCGAAAATAATTTCATTTCATTTCCAAAAAATACAAACTAACGTTAATTAATTATTTTATATTCTTTAAATTTAAATGAAAGATAAAAATTTAAAAAAAAACAAACATTCTGAAAACAATCTAAAATGTTTTACTGCATTGTCACTAAAACCAAGTTATTTGTTTTTAATATAATTTTTTTGGAATGAAAACTTTATTTTTTGCAATGAAAATATTTTCAAAAAGAAAACTTTACTACAATCAAACTTTTAACACCACTATGAGGGACCCTTCTTACCTTTCTTTGTTAATATTTTCCTAAACCATTTAGAATCCTAAGGCAAACATATAGATTTTCTAAAATATGGTATTAGTATATGTTCCTATGAGTAAAAGATGATTTATTAATATGTTCTTCTAATAGGGCTTCACCTCTATTTCTTTCTTACAACTTGATCCTCAATCTATTTAAACTTTTAAGTAGGAGTTTATCTTTACTTTTAAGGAGCATGAATAAATATTGGAAATAATTATACTATATCTAATGAGAACAACAAACGGTACAAAATAAACCAATAGAGAAGTTAGGGAAAATTGATATTTTTTGTAGAAATCAGAAAATTCATTGAGATCATTTACGATAACAAAAGAAATAAGTAGAAATAAAAGCTTAAAACCAACCATAGCTAATAGAGCAGTACATATATACTCTAGAAAGGAAAGCAAAAATAAAGCTAGCTTTTAATTGTCAATTCATCCTAGACAGCTTTACGAACAAAGACTTTAAAGCATATAAAATAATTAATATTACGTTCAATACAAGAGTATGGCAGAAATAAAAAATAAAAGAGACATATATTAATTAAGAAATGAAAGGCAATCAAAAGAAGATAAATGGGTAAGATTAAAAACTCAAAAGAGGGAAAGATTAAAAAAACTAAAATGTATATTTACAAAAGACAATTTAATTATGTTTTCTTCTAACTTAATTTGATCTCTTTTTTTGTTAATAGTTTACCGTCAATCTATTTAATGCTTTAAATACAAATTCAAAACAAGAAGCATAATTAAGGAGTGGAAACGAACAAACTGTAATTGATTATAGCAACAAGCTCTACGAAAGAGCGCAAAATATAAAAGAACTGAACTGAAAAATGATGGAAAAGGAAATTTAAAAAATAATATTAAAATGTTTAGAAACAAATGCCAAAAAAAGTGGAAAAATGTCGAACTGTATCATTTTTTTATCAGCAATTTGTTCAAGGGTTTAAGTACGAATTTAAAAAAAGAGAGCTGAAATAAGAGGTAAAAGGAAATAAACGATCACGGATGATAGTAGTGTGTGCGAACTTTTCAAAAAAGAAAGATATAGAAGAACTGAGAGGAAAATATTTAGAATTTCAGAAATACTTAAAAACACTTTAATGTTAATGTTAATAAAGGAACTCTTTTGAGAAACGGGAAATCATTTCAGAATTAAAGAAAACAATTAAGAAATAAAGAATAAAATTGCGATCAACTGAGAATATTTTTTTCAAGTTTATCCCAGAAAGCTAGAACTAGCTGATGCTTTAAGAACGAATATATTATTATAAGATTCTACAAGTATCATACAATAAAAGACAGCAACAACAATAAATCAAACTAGCGCAAAGTCTGCTAAAGTAATGAAGTACTGAAGAAATGAGAAACTTTTAATAACTAAAAGATGAAACATAAATAATAATGAAAAGGCTGCTGAAGCGGGGCTGCCTCAAATTCATTTGTTGGTAATTGTAACTCCAATTGTAATTGTGAACTTGAACACAGTTGTCAGTACTAAAGAATATGGTTCTGGAACGAAAACAAGAAATTAATTTTCTCAGGCGAAACTTAAATCTTTCGTCTATTGAGAAGCTAATAAATAATTTATAACGGTGATGAATTAAAATGCAACTTATCGGCCTTATTATCATCATCGGTTAGGAGGAATATTTCATCGAATGTAATTATTGACTGTAAAATCAACGACAATCCCGTGAATATTAATGTTCTCAATAAAACTACAGATTCCGATGTAATGCACTAGAATTATACTCCAACTAGTGTTAACATTGAGTTACTTTTAGTAAATATAATTCAAGAAGATTGAAACTCTGTAAAAAAAATGTCAACTTGGAAAACAATTCGGTTATTTCACTTAATATACCGGTTCCCATAAAATATGTGATAAAAATTTTGTTAAAAGTTAACAAATCTTCATCTTCATAACTGTCCCTACTGTTCTTACCACTAATAAACAACCCGTATCAATGGCTTTCTCATCCTTACTCCGAAAAAGTATCAAGAAAATGGATCCAAGTTTCACGGTCGATTCCAAAACTGTTACAACTATTAGTAACCATGCAAAAATATCATCGGGTCAAATTCTGAAATAAAATGCTATTAATTATTCAGGAATGACATTACTACGTCATTCAAAGTTGGTGTTAGGGAAGCTAAGCTTACATCTGTATTAAATCCAGCCGTATGGCCAAGCGGAAATCATATTTGGAAAAAAGCCCAAAGAATGTCACACTGTGGCAAAATGCAAAGACTTAGATGTATCGATTAATTACCAGAATACAAGAGGACTCAGAACTAAACTCCTGGAATTTTATAATGCGATTCTTGTCGGATTTAACGATGTCCCTGTTATCACCGTAACTTGGTTACAAGCAAATATTTTCGAGGAGGTTATTGACAGCCGTTATAATTTATATGGTCTGGATAGAAATTCAGAGACAGATAGGTGGAGGTGTCTAAATCGGCGTTCACAAGCCTTTTCGTTTTAATGTCATTATTGACAACTATTAGGATCGTTAAGGAGTATGAGTTGAGTTTCTAGTCAATTAGCAGAAATTGTGCGTTCTTTACCTGACACCAAAGAGCCCGATACGAAAATATGAAGATCACTTAAACTGTATCGATAGAATCATTTAACTAAACCCAAATACGACCATCATTGTTTTAGGTTATTGCAACCAAGACAATATTTAATGGAAGGAGGATTAGTGTGATATTGATTTAATTCCTAGCTACATTAGATCGGAGGTTAATATTTGATAAATTATCTGTATCTTGACTTATATATAACAACGTTAAAAATTCTCAAAGTGTTGTTCTCGATTTAGTTTTAGCAAACTGTTATATTTATTTTGTTGAGTCACCTTGTTTGGTAATTGTACCCTCTGTCGCTCATGTTAAGCTAGTAACTTATTCAATTGTTGTTTTAATTAAAAACACTGACTACCTTAGAGTTAAATCTATTTTACATAATGTTGACTGGTCAAAGTTGTTAAAGAAAGATGATTTGGATATATTTTATGGGCTGATTTAAATACTATCTGAATTTACACTCCTACTAATTCATATCAATACCAGTAGCGATATTGATTATACTACATTCTCATCTCTGAGAGATCAATTTAAACGCAGATTAGCTATTGATTATAAACATTACATAAATAGTGTCGCGGATAATTTAATGAATGTTCCTAAATATTTTTGAACAGCAAAAGTGGCTCCAATAATAATAAACTACCATCTTATTTCACTAACAACATGATGGACATTACCTCACCTAGTTATATAGCAAATCTATTTGCTGCCTCATTTGAAAAAGTTTATCATTCAAATGCTTCTTGTTCTTTTTTATTTATATCCAGTCATGTAGGGATCATCGTATGTTCATTTATTTTGTCAGAAGAAACAATTCTGGATGCATTAACAAATCTAACTCAGAAAATTTGTTGAAGTCCGGATGAAATTAATGTAGGTTTTTTTGAAACGCTGTTAAAGTGAACTATCAAAACCTCTAACATTAATTTTTAATAAATCATTATGGAAAGTATATTTTCTTGCCAAATATAAGTCCTCAGCCATCATACATGTTTACAAATCCGGGAATGAAAACCTAGTTACAAAATACAGACCTATTTAAATGATAGACTGAATTGAAATAGGTCTGTAGTTTGTAACTAGATTTTATAAAAAAAAATTGATAAGTTAATGAGTGATTTCTTTCTAAAAAAATTTAAACATGTCATTGCGCTCAATCAGTCTGGATTATTCCCAACTAGTTTTACCACGTCTAATTTATTAATGTATTGTTCGTATATAAGTGAAGCTTTTTGAGTCACTTTATACGGATTTCCACAAAACTTTTGACCGAGTCAATCCTAAAATGAACTGTTCACGGTATAAGTCACCCAATAACAAGTTGGGTCAAGTCCTTTGGCACAAATCGTCAACTATTTGTAAATTCAATAATACGTTTTTTTGTAAAGACCAGTGTTTCCCAGGGTTTTAACCTTGCACGAGTTCTGTTTCTGTTGTTTGTGAATAACATCAGTTCTAATTTGAAATCACCATTTCGGTTGTTTGCCGATGATCTTAAAATTTACCGTTGCATCGAATCACTTGGCGACACTTTGGTACTTCAAATGATATTTTGTCATTGCAACAACTGTTTTCTAAGAAAACGTTAAAGAGTATAAGTTTTCCATCTAAATTAAATGGTATTAATCCATAAAGAGTATTTGAAATTCAAGATCTTAGTGTGATTTTTAATCAAAGACTTCGGTTTCATTTGCATAAAAACTAAAGATCATTAAAAATTTGACATATGACATGATATGCGCTGTTTTGCAAAACTATTTACTTCACTAATCAGGTAAATCTTAGATTATTGATGAGTTATATGATCACCTAGTTATAAATATGATCGCGACCACATTGAACGCATCCATAAAATTTGTATTAAATATTTATGCTATAAATGCAACATATTACATTCCAGTGAGAGCTGTGACGAATTTTGATTTACACCAACTTTCAGAGCGACGCATTTACTTTAAGGTATGCTTAGGGTATATTATTGTAAATTCTAAAATTGATTGTATCCCAGGTTTACATGTGCCTCAATACTGAACAAGGGTGCAAATCTTTTTAGACCGCTTATTTAAGCAAACAAACTGTAATTGTTAGCAAAATGATGCCTAGACTATACACTAAAAGAAGAAACATAAGTAATAAGAAAAGAAGTATGATGAAAGTGAAAGCAGTTGAAGAAAATAATGGGGTAAAATTATAACAACCTATAGGAATAATTTAAAAAGTAGAATTAAAATAATTGGTAAAGCGTTTAAAATAAAGGAAGAATATATAATGGTAAAAGACTAGCCTTTTAAGGAAATAGAAGCAAACTAACCACAACTGAATTATTTTGTTTTGAAAAAATATACAACATAATTTTAGAGGAAATGTGAAACACTAAAATAGGTAACAAAGAATAAAGAAGAAGAAGTGCAATGGAAATGAAAGAAAGAAAAGGAAGGAATAAACTAAGTGGGGTAAGATTATAAAAACTAGTATTAATAGTTAGAAAAGTAGAACGTTAATAAATTAAATATAAATAGAAGTAATATAACCATGGTGCAATGGCCAAGAAGATAGGAGTTGTTCGGTAAAAATCTTTTCTCTGGATTCCCAGTTAATTAACAATCATATATTTTTGATTCTCCCTCCAAAACAAACTGAATTGGATATTTAGTTTTCTTGAATTGCAAATAAAGACTAAGAGAAAAATAATACATGTATTGAAGAAGCTGTTACTTGGCGAGTCTCCATTAAGCAATAAAAAATTAATAAAACACGGATATTTTAAGAGTTTACCTTTACTTATGCAAACACACATTACTCATCTGCCAGATGAAGTCACTTTATGCTAAAACAATTGTAGCAGTGTCTCTACATAATTAAAGCAAAACTCCAGGAAAATCACAGCAGCAACAGTATTGGTGTTTAAAGATTTAACAACAGCATTTGAATCTTTAAAATAAAACGTTTATGTAGGGTGGGAGGGTGGACAAAATAGTACCCTAGAATGACTGTAGAATAAATAACAATTTATTAAAAATGACTTACACTTTAAAGAAAATAAAAAAATTTCAAGTCGAAATATTCTTGAATTTAGAATTTCATTTAGTAAAACCTTTGGGTATATTTTACAGATTTAAGGGTGAGTTTGAATACTCACCCATCCTATATTAATATTGAAATTTTATCTACTTTTTAGACATACCATTGCAAGTTAGTTAGTAAGAACCCACCCACCCTACAAATATATATTGAAGTTTTACCTATTTTTCAAACATACCATTGTAATTTTTATGTTAAAGGTAAATAACTGCGTTTGGGGTGATTTTAAAATTTATGTAGTATGAGTGAATGATTGTCACTATTACATCCTTCGGATATTGCAAAATAAAATAAAAATGGTTGTTTTTATAAATAAATTGTGTTAACTTAATTTTCTCATAATTAGGATATTTATTTTGTTAAATTCTCGAGTTCCCTGATTACATGGTAAGATATAACCACACCGACTTATATAATATAAGACCCTTCCTAAATATTCACCATTGGTTTATTCACTATCCCCGTTTATGTTCCAGAAGACCATTCCCAGAATTTTCTTTAAATATTGTAAATGTCTAATTAATTTATTTGTATATATTGTAACCATGTTTTATACAGTTTAAATAAAGATGATGCTATGAAGCATGTACAGAAGATTACGATTTTCAAATCTATATTTTTTTAAATTCACTCATACATTATAAAAAAATCAAGATAAATAAATACTTGCCAAAGTGATAAACAATTAAGCTTTTAGAGGCATTAATATATCTCACCACCTCATCCTATATTTGCTATAACGAATGGTTCAATGGAAATTGAGTAAAGAAATGAAATTCTATGTGTAAAAATTAAAGTACAAATGATTTTTATAATAATTTATTTTATATTTGAATATTTTCTTCCTAAGTATCATAGAAAAAGAAGGGTTTGAGTGGAAGAACACGATTTGTAATTGTAACTCCGCCCTTGCTTCATTCGCCCAAAAGTTGACGTATGTTTTATTTAATTTAATTGATTTGTAATATTTGTAATTTTCAAAAAGGAGACAAAAGATTAAAAAATAAATAATTTCTATTTTCAGTAAAATCATTATTATTACAATAATTAGATTAGAAATATTGTCTATCAGATAGGGACTTATACGATTGGATTTTAATATATCCATCAGTTGATTCTGGTAATGGTCAAAAAAATCAATGCTGAAGGTTTAATAAGGTGAATAAAACATAGAATATTTTTAAATCTTCCATTTAAACTATTTTAAATTTAACGACTAGACATTCTTTTAAAAAATATCATTCCATATCAGAAAATCAGAAACAATCTATAAATTGTATAATATTTCATAATTTAAGAAATATTATCCAATTATATTTATTTTAACACAAATCACCAGTAACATCTTCCTGGATATAAGAAATGAAATCAAGTATTTAGTCACTTTAAAATTAATGATATACTTCTTGGACACCGGCCAGGAATTAAATTTTCCACTTGGCTTTAATACCCTACGAGTAGTACGATTACTACGCGTCCACTCTACGCAAATAACGTTCTATTTTGTGCGGATCACGTATATAATAAATCACCTCGAGTTATGTGCGTTTCCTGCAAGCGCATCGTCTTTTTTCGAAATTGGAAATCCATTAAACCGAAGGGAATTCCTCGTATAACCGAAACTGAATCATCCTCGTCGCATTGGTAATAAATTGAATACCAGTGGAACACCCGAAACATGATTCGGTCCGTTTCTCACGTGATCTTGTCAAAAAAATACTTAGCGGTACGTTAAACACTGCGACCGCGTAGTGATTGAGTAGACTTGATATCGATGGCGAAAGATGAATAAAAAAAGAGACTTAAATTTTGCAAAGTCATAAGCGGTTGACCGCAACGTGTATCCAGTCAGACGGGCTCTGTTGCTAACTGATAATTTTTACAGCGGGCCTGTATCTTAATCGCGTATCCATCAATATAACAATAAACCGTGCTAACGATAATTTTTTCGCCCTCCCATTTCAGACCACACATCGGACTTTCACTTTTTTCCGTCCCCAAAAAGCTCTAAATTATTTAAATTTATAACGTAAAGCACTTTCCCATACTGCGTTCACTGTAATATATCAAAACCACGGCTTTTTAATTAAAGAAAGTGCAAAAAAGATATATAATACTTTCTTTTTCATTATTGAATTAAAATAGAAAAACTTCCAGGTATGTAAAATAATTGAAGAGAGTAATTTTTTTAGTTTTTAAAAATTGTTATATTAAAATGGCTCTGAAACAATAAATCATTCATATTTTATTTTAAATTTAAAAATTGTGAAATTTAACAAGTGTTTAACAATTCATTACCTTGTTCACTCAAATATTTTTGTTTTTCTTTGTAGTGGAAGGTTGATGATAGATGGTTAATTAAATTTAGTACATCATTAAGACAAAAAAGCTTATTCTTCCAAAGATTGTTGGATTTCTTTTTATCGTAAATTGGCGGCTACGAGTTTAAAACAAAAAATAATTTAGAGGAAAAAGAAGGAGTACTGAGTACTTCCAAAACTTTCAAAGAAACTTTACAAAAAAAGCCTTGAATATACTATAAATCTCAAAGATAAATTGCTGGAAAAGTGTAAAAATCTAGAAAAGAAATTAATGATAAATTTTAGAGACCAGAAAAATTATAAAAGAGAGAAGAAAACTACTCTGTAATATGCTTACTATCCGGATGAGAAATTACACTAATTGTAGAACTTTCAAAGAAAATGTATGCAATTTTAAACATTTATACATCTGTAAGAAAAATTCCTGGAATGAATAGAAAATTTGTACACTACAGAAGAAAAAGAGCAATAAATTTTAGAAAACTGAAAAGAAAATTTTGTACTTATATGGCGAAATCACAAATTTGTATATTTAAAAATTCAAATCGAAATTGCCGAAAAAGCAATTTCAGAAGTACCAAAAAAATAACGTAATTTTAAAGAAAAAAATCGTGAACAATTTTAGAAATCTGAAAGAAAAATTGGTTGATAACTTTAGTAATCTAAAAGGGAAATGTATAAATAAATGAATAATCCCACAATTATCGATGAAAATTTGTGTAATATAGAAGAAAAGGGTAGTGAAAAATTTAATAAATGTGAAAGAAAAAAGTGTCTCAACAATATATCAATTAAAGCCATTAAAAAGAGGTTTTAATTAAATGTAAGAAATTCTTAAAATAAGGATTAAAAATTGCTTAACAACGTCTGAAACGTTTTGGAAGAAAAAAAATATTTTTGGAAAATTGTAAAGATCTAAAAAATGAAATTGATGGCAAATTTTAGACAAAAAATATCGAAAAATATAGAAAGAAAAACAATTGTAACATTCTAATAAATGAGGTTGAGAAGTTGCATAAAAATTTTAGAACTCTTGAAGTAAATTCATGCAATTTAGAAGATAATATTGTAATTTTTTTAATCTAATTAAAAAATTGCTAGATAACTCTAGATATTTAAATATTATTATTTAAAAAATCTAAAAATAGGAACAAAAGAGTAAACTAGCGGAAAAAGAGAAATTGATTTAAAAAAATCATAAATTTTTAATAAAATAAAATGATAAATAGCTGGACAATTGAATTTCGAAGAAAATTTGTAAGAAAAAGTATTGAAAATTCTAGAAATCTTAAAAAAAAGTTGCTTCAAAATTCTAAAAAATCTGGAAAAGCCATTACAGACTAAAAAAATTCAAAAAATATAGAAGAAAAATATTCTGAAAAGTTCTTTAAATCGGAATAAAAACTTACACGAAAAAAAACTATCATAAAAAAGTTGCTTGATGGCCCTAGATATATAAAAGAAAAATGTAATTAACCCAAGAACTATCGATCAAAATGTATACAATATAGAAGAAACCTCAATAAAAATTTTAGGAATCTGAAAAAAAAATTGCTGGAAATAGCCACAGAAAATTTCTATACTTTTTTTAATTTTCTAATTTTTTTTAATCAAAATTAAAAACGAGAAATTCCAAATTATAAAAATGTCTTAAACACATAATAAGTACTTTGATTAAAACACTTAGATTTTTTGAAGAAAGGTTCTAAGTGTTTTAATCAAAATTATTATTATCTTCAAGTAACTCAATCAACCAAACATAATAAGTAATGGCCTGACAAATTCAAAAGCTTCGAAGAAACTTTACAAAATTTAGAAAAATTAAGTTGAAAATTTTAGAAATCTCAAAGAAAAAATCCTGTAGAATTCTAAAGATTTAGAATAGAAATGAAGGAAAATTTATAGAAGCTAAAACAAAAATTCTATACATTTCGAATTTTTGTTTTAGCCTCTAGAGATAAATTGTCTAAATGAGAAATTAATTTTATTTATTTTATTTATTGGTATTTTATCAGTTTTGCTTTATAAATATAAATCAAACTATATGAAATAGTAAACAAAAGCATACAAATAATTTCGTCACCAAGCTAAAAGGCGGAGTTCACTCTTGAAGAATGTTCTTCCATTCTAACATGTAGGTCCTCTCCTTCATTATGCCATCATAGATGAACTCAGCTTCAGATACATATATTAAAGCATTTCTTCTAGAAAAGGGTAAAATTATAAAAAGAATAAAATAAAATAAAAATTCCAAATTCCTATCAAAGAAAATGTATGCAATTTAAAAGAAAAATTCGTTATATATTTTAGAAATATGAAAGAAAAATTAGATATCTAAAATAAAAAGATGAAAAATCACAAAACTATCGATGGAAATATGTGAAATATAGAATAATTTTAGATCTCTGCAAAAAAATGCCGGATAGAGCCACAGAAACGAAAAATTGTAATGACTTAAAAAAATTTAAAACCGGGATAAAAAAGGAAAATTACTGGGAAAATGTTTCCTATAAACAGGATAGGAAATTATTTGACAATTCCAGAAGTTTCGATCTAACTTTAGATAAATTTAAATACAAAGACTTGAAAATTTTAAAAATCTAAACAAAAATTGAAAATTTAAAAAGCCGAAAATAGAAATGAAGGGAAAATTTATATGAGCTAAAATATTTATATAAAACCCTCAAAACAAATTTATTGAATTTAAAAGAAAAATCTAGACTTAGCTAAATTTATAAAACGTGTCGAAAAAAGTAAAATTTTAAAAAAAACTTCTTAATGAATTTCTAAAAGTTTATAAATATAAAATCTTCTTCAAATTAAGATGAGAAATTGCTTGACAATTCTATAACTATCAAAGAAAATTTACACAATTTTGAAGAGAAGAAAATTCTACAAATCCAAAAGAAAAATTGCTTGAAAATTTTAAAAATTTGGAAAGGAAATTGTTGGAAAATTTTAGATATTAAGAAAATACCTCAAAAAGTATAGAAGAAAAAAATCTGTAACATTCTAAAAAAAAAGGATAGACAATTACATGAAAATTTCGGATATAACAAAGAAAATTTATTCAATTTAAAAAAATCGTTAATAATTGGTCTAGAATGAAAAATCCCAGAACTACAAAAATATGTTGAATATATAAGTCTAAGCACTGAATTTTTTAGAAATATGCCAATAGCGAAAGTAATGGAAAATTCTGGAGAAAAAAAATAAAAATCTGGATAAATTTGCTCTAAAAGAGAAATTTATGTTATGAATGACATTCTAAAAAATCTAAAATTATTTTAATTTTAAGAAATTTTTAGAAACCTACTGTTTTTTTTTACAATTTCAGAACTTTCGAAAAAAAATACGGAATTTGTAAGAAAAGGCTTTAAAAATTCAAATCGAAATGAAAACTTCTTAAAAATTTCTTAAAATCTACAACAGAAATTGAAAATTGAAAATTGAAAAATTTTGAAAATTTAGAAGAATATTCGATAAAGTATACATAGAAGGGAAAAACATCTAAATAATTCTAAAATTCAAAATTAGAAATTACAGAACTGAAAACTCTTAAAATTTGGTTAAAAATATTTAAAAAATTTCAGAAATATGAACAAAAAAAGTTCTAAAAAACTGTAAAAATCACGATGAGACATTGTTTGACAATTCCTTAACTTTTGAAGAAAATTTACGAAATTTGTGAGAAAAGTCTTGAAACTTCTAGAAACCTAAAACAAAATTTGTTGTAAAATTCTAAAAATTGTAAAAAGATGATAATAATAACTTTATTGACGGGATTCGCCATATGTACATTAGAAAAAAATACAAAATAAAACAACATTGAGAGAAATAAATATATAAAAATAAAATAAAATAACAAAAGAAAGATGAAAAAATTTTCGAGCCGAATAAAAAAAAGCTCTTATAGTATAGAAGAAAAATCTGTAAACTTCTATAAATCAGGATGAGCAACTATATAAAAATTTCAGATGTCTTAAAGAAAATTTATTGAATTTAAAAAAAATCGTTAAAAATTGATCTAGAAATTTAAATGAAAATGAAAAACCCAGAACTATGAAAATCTTGAAAACTAAGTACAAAAAAAGTTGCTTAAAAATTAAAATATGATTAAAAATGAAAATCACTCGAAAAGAAATTTTTTTAAAAAATATTAGGTTTTGAATAAAATTGTAAAAATTTATTAAAATCAGAATTAAAATTTGCAATTTGAAAGAAAATCTATAAATCTAAAAGAAAAATTGTTATATAAAAGAAATCTATGGAAAATTTTAGATTAAGAAACAAATTCTAAAAGTATAGAAGAAAAAAAAATTGTAAAATTCTAAAAACCAAGATTAGAAATTACATTAAAACTCCAGTCTGAGAAAAATTCTTGAAATTTGGAAGTAAAATTGTAAAAAAAATTTAGAAATATGAAATATGATTTGCTAGAAATAGAAATAACGACACTATCGAAAAATTCTAGAGACTTGGGAGGCAAATTTATAAATCGATAAAAAATGTAAATTTGCGTAAAAATTTTTAGAAGCTTTAAATAAAATTCTAAAAATTTATAAATATTTGTTAAAATCGGAATGAAAAATGTCTGAGAATTCTAGAACTTTCGAAGCAAATTAAGGCAATTTAAAAGAAAAATTCTTAAAAAATCTATAAATCTCAAAGAAAAATTGCTGGAGAATTAAAAAGAATCGAGAAAAAACTAATTTTATATACTAAGAAAAAAAATTCAAAGTATAGAACAAAAAATTCTGTAAACTCTAAAATAGAAGATAAAGTACTGAAAAATTTTAGAAATATGAAAGAAAACTTGCTGGAAAGATATAACAAAACGAATAAAAATGTAAATTTGCTCGAAAAGAGAAATGAATTAAAAAATATATAGAGGTTTTAAAAAAAATCAAAATTATAAATTCCAGAACTTTCGATGAAAATTTACGAAAATTATAAGAGATCTAAAAGAAAAATTGTTAGAAAAAACCCCAAAAGAAATTGATGGAATTTTTTCGAAACTAAGAAAAAAATCTAAAAGTATAAATTAAAAAAATATTGGAGAAAAACATAAAAACAAATTCTGTAAAATATTAAAAATCGGAAGGTAATTTCATAGAAATATCAAAGCTCTCAAATAAAATTTATGCAATGTCGTAGAAAAATGGTAAAAAAATAGACAAGAATTTAGAAGAAAATTCTAGAAATCTAAAAAAAAAATTGTTAGAAAAATACACAAAAGAAATTGATGAAAATTTTTCGAGATTAAGAAAAAAATCTAAAAGTATAGAAAAGTGTAAATAAAAATCAAGATTAGAAATTACATAAAAAATTGTTAGGAAAAACCCCAAAAGAAATTGATGGAATTTTTTCGAGACTAAGAAAATAATCTAAAAGTATAAATTAAAAAATATTAGAGAAAAACATAAAAACAAATTCTGTAAAATATTAAAAATCGGAAGCTCTCAAAGAAAATTTATGCAATTTGGTAGAAAAATCGTAAAAAAAAACCAGACAGGAATTTAGAAGAAAGTTCTAGAAATCTAAAATAAAAATTGTTTGAAAAATCGACGAAAGAAATTGATGGAAATTTTTCGAGACTAAGAAAAAATCAAAAAGTATAAATGAAAAAATAGTAGAGAAAAACATAAAAACAAGAAAAAAATCTAAAAGTATAAAAAAGTATAAATAAAAATCAAGATTAGAAATTACATGAAAAGTTCAAACCTCCCAAAGAAAATTCTTGATATTTGGAAAAAAATTGTAAAATGTAAAAAATTCTAGAGACTTAAGAAACAAATTTATAAATCGAAAAAATCTTATACTTTTGAATAAAATTCTAAAATTTGGAATGAGAAAATGCCTGAGAATTCTAGAACTTTCGCAGCAACTTAACCAAATCTAGAAGAAATATTCTTAGAAAATTTAAAAATTTCGAGAAGAAATTAATAGCAAATTTAAAATACTAAGAAAAAAAATTCAAACAAAATATTCTCCAAAGTCAAAATTCATTCAATTTTCAAGAAAATATTAGAAATTTGAAAAATATGTTTTTCTTCAATATCGCACGAAGTTTATTGATAGGATTGCCACCAATTTATCTTTTAGGTTTGTATTTCATTTCAATTTTTTAATATTTACTTCCAAATTGAAGTATATTTCTTTGACAGTCCTAAAATTTTGATGTTATGTACTTAAAAGTTTTAGAAATTTAAATGAAAATTTAATAGAAAAAGTGAAAGTAAGGTACAATTATACTAGATTTAAAAATCGTTATTTAAAGATCATCAAGGATTTTTATTGATAATTAAGAAAAAAAGTTAAATAAGTGTAGAGGGGAAATATTAATGTGTCAGTCAAACACACAAATAGATTTTATTATTATTCATAAATACAAGTGAAAATCAAAAATCGCATTTATAAAAAACTGTTTTAAGTGTCTTTTAAGAGTCACTTTTCTTCTAAATAGTCATTTTAGAATGTACTAGTAATGGGGTTGTTTCTTTGTAATTTTTAAAGTTTGTTGCATAAATTTTTGGTGTAATTTACTTATATAACTCTTTTAAAACAAAAATTCGAAATGTATAACAGAAAATGTTTCTACAAATTTCTAAAAATGAGGATGAGAAATTAATTTTATTTATGTTATACACATACTTACATACATGTACCATTTTAATACATTTTATTATTTTATACTGGCTGATTTAACATTTTTTTTCATGAATACTTTATTGGCTAAATAATGTGGATATGCCTATTTTGTCTTTCTTTAGATCAATTATTTATTATATAAAAGTAGCTGATTGTTATTTGTTAATAAATAAATAATCATACTTAATAAATTATGTGAATTACTGAACTTTCTGCACTGGTTTACATACAAATATTCATTCATATGCAGAACGTAGAAAGTTGAAAGAAATTTGGTGCGTCGGTGCCTTGTTGAAGGAAACCGGTTCATCGCGCAGATACACAAGGGGAATAGGGGGGAAGGGGCGGAGAAAATTAAATGCAAATCGTTAATTAAGACTTGTCGATGAATATTGCAGAAGGAAAAAAAGTGGTAAGGATTATGTAAAACCGATAGCATCGTGACACTGATAAGGTAACGTTTTGCCGGCGATTGAAATTAATGGACTGGCAAGAAATAGGCCAACGAAGTTAATAGGGAATAAAATTATTAAAACATAAAAAAACGTGTCTCGTTAGTCTTTAAGAGTTAATAAGGAATACAATTAATAAATTTTTCACCGTGATAAAGAAACAGTGCAGTTAATTCTAAAAAAAATATAAAAATAGAATAGGTCCACAATGAGAACCTTGCGGGACGACAGAGGTAACATTTATTGAATCAAAAATATAATTATCAATTTTTACATATTGTTGTTAACTTTAAATATTCCTTGAATAGTTTTCCATCAATGGAATGTTTGAGTTGGTTGGTAGATAAGGCGTTGAGATGGAATTGAATATGGATTTACAACATCTCTACGCCTTATCTATCAACCAACTTAAACAATCCAGTAATGTAACTGTAAGACAAAAAAAATTTTTATGATGAAAAGAAGAAAATTCATTTCATAACTATTTAGTTTATAAGCAAAATTGTAGCTTATATAACTACATGTAATCTACCTGATGAAGCCACTGTGTAGCAAAATAATTGTCACAGTGTTTAATATTAAAAACTTTGCTAATTGTAACCAATTTGCATTTTTTCTTTAATTTATATAAAGCAATATATTCTTTATTGTCAAAGTATCAAAATACGAGAATAATTGAAAATATCGTTGATTCCTGAGGCATCTACATCGTTATACATGTTAATATAGTTATGTCTGTATAACTGACAAAGTATTAAGTATTATTATTATATAAATTGAACAGCCTTTTTATTTATTTTTATGATAGTGTTTCGTTTTTTGTTTTTTTTTTCGAAAAGCTATCTTAAATTAGAAATCAATGAAGAGATGATCTGCACTTCTTTAATTACATCTGGAAATGCGCCAAAGGAACTTTCTCACTCGTGATGTTATTAATTACATTTTAAACGAGCCATTTAGCAGGACAAGATTTGGCAAGTGTTTAGAATATATATTCCTGGTCTGATTATTATTTTTTTTAATTATATCTTTTATTTTAAGAATGGCCATATGACAATGTATTTTTTATTTATCCCATCCATTATATCATCATCCTAATATGTATTATGTTAAGTTTGTTTTAAAAAAAATAAAGGGCTCGTGTTCCCCTCTGTCCGTACAAGACATCGTTGTGTAATTTTCAATGCTAAAAAATTTCATTGTATCCGAAATAAGCTACCGGTTGGGCTCGAGGCTGTCGCTTACTGTTTCTTAGCCGTTTAACTTAAATTTATGGCCATTATTCGGCCGCTAATGGGAAGAGTAGGAGGTTTTTTGTGGCCCAATAAATACATAATACGTGAAAACCAGTCGTTCGTCCAAATTGAACAGGACATCAGATTGCCCGAGATGAAGGCTTAATTTTTAATTGGTGTATTAATCTTTCCAGCGTTTTACGTACCGAGTCGATCGGACCAGACAAAAGTTTAGCCTTCTTACAAGGGATATATCGTATCATGTAACAAAGAGACTGAATTATTTATTATAATAGTAATAATAATAACGACAAAGGTGGCATTCAATTCTGAATGCGTCCCTCGGCTTTTGCTCTCTTACGTTTTCGTGCAGAATTGAAAATAATGGCTGTAATTTCTTTACCTGTGTAGATCATTACGCCCTTAGTGATCCCGATTCCACATCACATCACGGGACTAATTTAAGAAAACCGGTCGGTATTTCGCCGATCAACTGAAAACAATAATTATTGTTTGTGTTTTCAGTGTTTTCTTTCCCTATATAAAATATACATAGGGAAAGTATTGTTTTCGTGAATGAGAATGTCTTTGGGCGCTGTATCTCAAAAACGAATGATTCGTTTGAGATGAAACTTTAAACTTAAGGTTGTATCATTAAAAACTAGAACTGAAAAGCTTTTATTTGATTATTTTTTTAAATCAGAGTGAAATGTTTTTCTTTGAATATTTTGAAATACACTCGATGAATTTCATCTATGAAATGAATGGATTTGAAACATTGAATAAATAAAATTAATGATGACTAGTGTTTTTAGAATATCCTTCAAATTTTCTTGTATTTTTATCTAAAAATCACTTTAAAGTGTTCTCCTTTGAATTGTTTAAAAACCACCAAATGAATTTTGATAAAATTGGTAAGATCCATTCCTAAAATGCGTGGCTTTGAAACATTGAAGAAACCAATCACTTAATTTTCATGAATTTCCTCTAAAATTCATTAAAATGTTTACTAATTTTTTTAGAATTTCTACTGATTGGTTTATTAATAATAATAATAATAACTTTATTTACAGGTTTCACCCTATGCACATTAGAAAAAAATTAATGAATCAACATTGAAAAAAATAAATTCAATATTTTAAAGTGTTTTCCTTTAAATTTTTAAGAAATTAGCCTATAAATTTTGATGGAATTTGCAGGATATATTCTTGGAATATATGTTTTTCAAATATCGAAGAAAGTAAAGTTTAATCATCACTAGTTTTTCAATAATTTCCTTTCAAATTTTTTTATATATAAAAATCACTTTAAATTTTTTGAAAACCTCTCGGTGAATTTTGATGGAATTTGCAGAATATGTTTTTGAAATATTGAAAAATTAAAAATTAGTGAACACTACTTCAAGAATTTGCACTAAATTTTTTTAACTCACTTTGAATTTTCGTTCTTCGGTTTATTTTAATCCACTTAATCATAAGTCTTAAGTCATATTTCCAAAATGTGTGGTTTTGAAATATTGAAGAAACCAAAAACTTTTATCAAAAATTTTATTTTTTTATAACATTCACATTGAAGGGTTACAATATATTGATAACCACAAGATTAGTTTTCATGGAATTAGCAGGATATATTTCTGAAATGCGTGGCTGTGAAGAAACCAAAAATGTGCACTAGTTATTTTAGAATTCTAACTGAAATTGTTTGGTTTTTTTAACATTTTGAAGGTTTTTCTTTGGATTTTTTGAAAATCACTCTATGAATTTTGATGGAAGTTATATTCCTGGAAATATTTAAGAAACTAAAAATTAATGATTAGTAGTTTTTTAAGAATTTCTACTACAATTGGTTGTTTTTTTATAAATATCACTTTGAAGTATTATTCTTTGAATTTTTTGAAAAACACTGACAAAATTATGATGCTACTTGCTGGATATAGTGCTGAAATTTGCGGTTTTGAAATATTAAAGAATCCAAAAATGAATGATCAATTGTTTTTTCAAAAATATGTATTAAAATTTTATGTTTTTTATCAAAATCACTTTGAAGTGGTTTCTTATAAAATTTTTGAAAATCTTACGACAAATTGTGATAAAATTGATTGGATACATTCCTGAAATATTTGAATTAAGGGTATAAAAAAAATAACAATTTAAGAATTTCTTTTAAAATTTATTGTTTTTTATATAAAAATTACTATTGAGGTTTTCTGTGAATTTTTTCAAAACCACACGATGAATTTAGACAGAATTTGCAGAATATATTCCTGAAGTATGTGGTTTTGAAATATTGAAGCAACGAAAAATGTATGGTCATTAGTACTTCTAAAATGTTCACTAAAATTTGTTGTTTTTTTTTAAATAAAAATCACTGAAGTAATTCTGAATATTTTGAAAATCACCCCATTAATTTTAATCGAATATTCAGAATAAATTCCTAAAATGGCTTCGAATTATTTAGAAAACCAATAAATAAATATAACGCGTTTTTTCCAAAATTTATAATTAAATGTGTTGTTTATTTTTTCTATAAAAATCACTTATATATCTTTTCATTTTCTTTTTTTTTGAAAACCACCCTATGAATTTCAATGGAATTTGCAGGATATATTTCTAAAACAGGTTGCTTTAGAATGTTTAAAAAAGCCAAAATTAATCATCACTAGTTTTTTCAAGAATTTCCACTTAAACTTATTGATATTTTTGATAAAAATCACTTTGAAGTGTTTTACTTTTAATTATTTAAAAACCACCTGACGAATTTTGATGAAATCTACAGGATATACTTTTGAAATGTGTGGCTTTAAAATTTTGAAGAAACCAAAAACTAGAGATCACCTGATTTTCCAAAAATGAATCAATCAATACTTGATAATGACCTGCAAAGGTAGAAACTATAGTTGTGTCAAAATTGATAATATATTGTAAACTTTGTTTGTGTATATTATACAATAAATAGTGGTATAAAAACTTAAAAATTATTTTCATTTAACCTTTTTTATGTTTTTTTATAAAAATCACTTTGAAGAATTTTTCTTAGAATTTTCTGAAAAGAACCTGATGAGTTTGGATGGAATTAACAGGATATTTTCTAAACACGTGGCTTTGAAATATTGAAGACACCAAAAATGTTCACTAGTTTTTTTTTTGTATATATTTCTGAAATATGTGGCATTGAAATATTAAAGTAACCAAAAATTAGTGATCAGTACTTCTATAAGAATCTCCACTAAAAATTATTATTGTTTCAAAACACTTTGAATTATTTTAATTAAAAAATAAAATAACAGCTTTGTTTTAAAATTTTGCCGTTTTTTAATATACATAAATTGAGCAGCGCAGGGAAAGTATTATTATATAATATAATTTGACGAATAAAGCATTAATGACATTTTTCACACTTTAGTTATTAGTGTCAAATCAAATTAACTTAATCAACCAATTTGATTCAAATATTTTTATAATTTCTTACAAATCTTATTCTAAAACTTTTAAATAATGTATGCTACGTTTTACTCGCTCTATTTTTACCTATTAAACTTTTTTTAGCTATAAAAACTTTTGAATCTACCTAATTTGCAAAATGTTCTTTATTTTTATATTCTTAAAAAAAAAAAAACGGAGCTTCGAACTTTCTGGAGTACAAAAAAACAGAAAATAATCAACTCGACTCTCTCTACCTCTTGTTTTTTCTGTTGTTTCTGCTTGTTTGACTCTTTCTACTCTTTAAAAATCATTTAAATCTCAGGAATTTGTAGAAAGTATTATCTTTATGTATGATTTTTCTTTTAAAAGAGATGAAATATAATTTATTTTCAATTTAAGAGTTTTTTTCTTCTTATCAATAGTTCGCAATTAATCGTATCTTTAGACTTTTTCCTTCTTTCTAACAATACCTTACAGATCTAAAAATGTTATGATTATCTTCCTTAAAGAGATAAAGCTTTAAAACTTACAAAAAGAGTCAAAAAATTTCCTCTCTTTGCTCACCCTTTTCTATCATTTTTCTTCATCTTTCGAAGTCTCATTAAATATCAAAAAAATTTCAAGTTTTGATATTTATCTTCTTTAAAAGAACAAGCTTTGAAACTTCTTGAAATTTCCCTAATTTTCAGAAAAATGTTTTCTTTTTATTTCTCGCTCTCTGATTATCCAATGTTTGGCTTTCTCACCATTCGTTCCCTCTTCATCATTTCTTAAGATTTTCCATTTCGTTAAAAGTATTTAAAATCTCAATAAATCCATAATAGTATCTTTTTTTTAATTTATCTTCTACTTAAAGAAAAAGCATCTGATCTTTTAGGAATTATACAAATCTTTTCGTTTCCATTGAAGCATAAAAGGCTTTTAAATGTGTGTCAGAAATAAAAGCACTGAGGAATTGTCCCTTTTACATTGACTTTATCCATACATCTTGCTCTCTCGTTCTCTCTTTCTTTATTTCTCTGTATCCTTAATTTGAATTTTTAAAAAAAAATTTTTAAAAATCATTTAAATGTCAAGAATATGTAAAAAATGTGACATTTTATCTGTATTTCTTTCAAAGAAAAGAAACATGAAAACTTTTTAAAATTTCCAAAAATTTTACAGTTTTTTTCATTTACTTACTTCTTTGAATAAATTTAAAATATGCAAGAACCGACATTTCTTTTTTTTTTCCATTTTTGTAAATTTACATATCTCCACAATCTCAATAATCTTCAAAAATAACATTTTTTAAGTCTTTTTCAAAAGAAAGAACTTCTGAACTATTTTGAAATTTCACAAATCTTTAGATAATATGTTTTTTTTATATTTACTCTCTAACTACCTATCGCTTTCTAATTCTTCTGGTTTTCCTACCATAAACTCAGTTTCATCATATCTGATTACTTTTTCCTCCCTTTAAAAGTCTTTCAAATCTCATTGCAGCTGAAAATGTGTAACATTTTTCTATTAATCTTTTTCTTAGAGAAAATGCATCTAAACTTTTAGGATTTCCACAAATCGATTTATTCAAAATTGAAATCAATCTAAATTAGAGAGGAATTATCTTCTACTTAAAAAAGCATCTAAACTGTTGTAAATTTTACAAATTTTCTCGTTTCCATTGAAGCATAAAAGGCTCTTAAATATGTGTTATGAATAAAAGCACTAAAGAGTTTTAATTTTAGCATTGAATTGAGTCATTTTCATTGACTTTATTCCTACCACTTGCTCTCCCTCTCTTTATCCTCTTTTTTAGTTTTTGTACTATTTAAAAATCATTGAAATCTCAGAACTGTGTAAAAAATATCACATTTTATATGTATTCCTTTCAAACAAAAAAAAAAACATAGAAACGTTTTGAAATATTTTCATTTACCCAATTCTTTGAATATCTTTTGAATCTTATCTTACAAATATGCAAGAACTGGCCTTTCGATTTTTTGTCCAATTTTCTAAATTTGCATATCACCACAATGTCAATAACCTTAAAAAATGTAATTTTTTTATTTATCATTTTCAAGAGAAGGAACTTCAAAAATTATATTTTGCAATTTCACAAATCTTCAGAAAATGTTTTCTTTTATTTATTTACTTTCTAACTACCTATCCCTCTCTAATATTTCTGCCATATTACCACAATCTCAATAATCTTCAAAAAAGGAAACTTAAAAACCATTTTGAAATTTCACAAATCTTAAGGAAATCTGTTTTCTTTTATACAGGGTTTTAATACTAAGTCGTTACACCCAAAAATTGTGGTTAGAACCCGTTAAAACAAACAACTTTTCTTAGTTTTAATTTGTGATTTTTCTAAAAATCTCTATAACTCCCTTATTTAAAGAACTATTTCAAAAGAAAAAAACAAAAAGTTTTAAGAATAGTTTTAAGCTCTCTAAACCATTTGTTTTTATTGTTTCAAATAACAAAATGGCGACCGATCAAAAATTTCAAATCAAAATATTTTGATAACCACTCCATCGATTTTTGAAAGTAAATCATTAAGGATTTTATGAAAGTTTTACATTCAAAAATCGGTGGGATGGAGTTTTGTTATTTGAAATAATAAAAAATAATTGTAAATACAAATGCTTTGGAGAGCCGAAAGCTACTTGTGAAACTTTTTGGTTTTTTAAAATAGTCCTTCAAATAAAGAAGTTATAGGGATTTTTAGAAAAACAAAAGAACTCCAATAACTCGGAACCGGAGTACCAAATCTAAAATTGGAAATATGAAAAGTTGTTCGTTTTAACGAGTTCTAACTGCCATTTTCGGGTATAACGACTTAGTATTAGCACCCTGTATATTTACTTTCTAACAACCTATCTCTAATTTTTCTGTCTTTCCTACCATCATATCAGTTCCATCATTTCTTATGACTTTTTCCTCCTCTTAAAAGTATTTAAAATTTCAATGAATCTAAAAATGTGTAATCTTTTTCTATTGATCTTCTTCCTAGTGAAAATGCATCTAAACTTTTAGGAAATCCACAAATCGTTTCGTTCAACATTTGAGCAAACTTACCTATTTTAGTTTCTCTTTTCTTTTTTTTTCTTTTTACAAGCACATGCATGTAGGAAGCAAAGCATGAATTCACAAAACCAGTAGATTATGACATACGAGATCGAAACCAGGGCAGAAAACGACTCATGAGAACAACGGATATGAGAACTCTAAGATGTATGGTAGGATGCAGTCTCCGGGACCACATAAGAAGCGAAGACCTAAGAGCGACACTCAAGAGGGCCCGAAAACAGAGTCAAAGAGTACAGAATGGATAAAACTAGACTGCCAAAAATTATCAGAACATGGTTACCGAGATAAAAGCTCAGCGTCCCAACTGCAGCTATAAATATTGAAAAAAGAAGAGGATCTAATTCTAGTTAAATAGAAAGGACAAGATGAATTAAACCTTGTTTTTGTTGAAGCATTAAAAACTTCCAATTATCAGTCAAGAATAAAAGTATAGAATAGTTTTATCAATGAATTAACCCTCTTTCATTGACTTCCACTCTATCTTTTGGTCTCTGTTAATCCTATTTTTTTTCAAGATTTTGTATTCTTTTTATATTGATAAAATCATTTAAATCTCAGTAATTTGTAAAAAAAATAACACTTTTTTTACACGGAGAAGAAGTTTCCCAAATCTTTACAGATTTTTCTATTTACTCAATTCTTTGAATATCTTTTGAACTTTAGAAATATGCAAAAGATGGCATATGTTCATTTTTATCTTCTCTAAAGAAATGCAGCTTCAAAAAAGTTCCTATTACACAAGTCTACAAACTAAATCAAAAAAATATATATTTTGAATTCACTATTCGACTGCCTCTACCTTTGTATTTAGTTTTCTTTTGGCAAATCTTTGTAATCTCATTAATGTTACCTTTTCATTAATAAATTGAAAAAACACGAAAATATTTTTGTGTAATCTTGTAGATTTTACGAAAATATTTTCGTGTTTTTTCTATTTATTAGTGAATTTTCTACAACGTAAAGGACTTATATATTTTATTATTACTTTTTCATGTTTACCTATTTCAAGACAACCTTTTGAGATTTAAAAAATCATCAAAAAATTGTTTTTATTATTAAATTTACTTTTTATCTACCTTCCACTTTCTAATTATCTTTTCTTCTTCTTTGGTCCAAAATTTTATGTATGACTTTTGTAATTTATTAGTTTCTAAATGTAATTTTTAAAGAATATGCACAAAGAACAAATAAATAAACAAATAGAAAAAGTCACCTGATTTTTAGATTTATTTAGATTTTAAAACTTTTAAAGGCGGAAGAAAGTCATAAGTAATAATAAAGACAGAATTCTCTATATATTATTACTTATAAGTTTCTTTTGCCTTTTAAAGTCCTCAAAATCTGAATAAATCTAAGAATAGTGTCTCTTTTTCTATTTGTTTTATTTATCCTTTGTAAATATTTAAAAAATTTGCATTTAGAAACAAATAAATTACTAAAATCATACACAAAATTTTAGATGAAAGAAGCACGGGCAGAGTTCAAACTTAAATTCGTTGTTCCTCTCAAACTCTTCTTGTGTCGTCATGCTAAGAAGCTGGCATCATCCTCTACATCCGGAATCGATTATATTTCGCTTTATATTCTTATCTTTTGCATAAAGAAAAGCTTCTAACCTTTTGTGAATTCCACACCTAATCAATATCCGGAGCCACATAACTAATAAGGATCTATACAAATTGCAAACTCAAATTAGACCAATACAACTAAACTCTATAAACACATACAGGAATTAAACATAAAAAAACATGATAATATTAAACAACATATTTATGATCTACAAAATGAAAAATAACCTAATTGAAACCAGCATAAAACTACAATCTAATAAAGAGATCCATAACTACCAAACAACGAGAATTTACACTTTAGAAGAGAAAAATTCACTACAATGAATTACTCATAATTATTAACAAAAGATAGAATCAAAATTTATAATGAATTAGAAGACTACATTAAAGAAAATACACCTTTTGTTTATCTTCCTTTTGTCCTCACATCGGGATTTGGGATATTTGATCTTCTTATTTTTTTTTAATTTTTCTTCTATTTTGTTTCGTCATTTAAGATTTTCTTTTTGATTTTTAGTTTAAACAGAGTATATTTTAGAGTGATTCTGCAACCATTAACAAATTAACGGCTCTATATCTTCTGAAGAAAAAACAAGGAAGATCTTCTCTAGGAACTGTAGAGCAGTTAATTTGCAGGTAGTTATAGAATTGCTCATTTTGTATTCCTGATTTTCTCTTTAATGTATAGAGAACATTATTTTCTAGTAGTTTTAAAATCTGTGCTTTTTATTTAACCTCATATATTTTGTTAGATGTACAGAGCTATTCATTTACTAATGACTACAGAGCCTGTCGTTTACCTTTCTTGTCTTAAAAGTATAGAGCAATTCATGTATTGCCAGTTGTGTTTTCCCCTGGATGTATACAGCAGTTCATTTACTAATGATTGTAAAGTCTGTCTGTTTTATATGTTTCGCGTATTCTTGCAGGTACAGAGAAGTTATCTCTGGGTATCCTTAGAATATGTCATTTTGTTCTTCCTATTCTTCTCTTGAGCAATTTATTTTATGTTTTGTTTTATCTTCCCTACCTTCTCTTAAAGTCATTAACTGCGGGTTGTCATCACTTGATAGTATACAACAGAATAAGATATCACTCAATAAGTCTCCGGTCTGACACATATATGGCGACATTGTTGACAGATCCACGTGATTTCCTCTAGCACCAAGTACTAACTTTCAAACAGTATTTGTCAAAATTTCAAGGCTGTTTGACCATTAGGTTGGAGGTTCTAGTCGTTTTAATGATCCCAGTTTTGTAATTTTCAAGACTATGATTAGAAAGGAATTTCGTATGTTGATTAAATACTGAAAATATTCTTGTAGCCAAACAGTTTATTAATAAGCAATATGGCTTTATAATTATTATTGGCAGGTATGCTGAATTCAAATGCGGTCGTAAGAGTTAATGACGATTATGCTGAACGCTCTGGTCGCCCAAAATCGGAAAACATAAAAAATGTCCACAAAATAGTTTTAAGAGATCATAAAATGAAGAGATAGCTGATGCCTTGAAGATATCGGAAGGTAGTGCCTTTTTTCTCGTTCATTGACTCTCTCCTTATATTTTGCTCTCACTCTCTTCATCTTGCTTTTTTTTACTTTTTCTACTGGTTGAAAATTATTGAAATCTTAAGAGTGTGTTAAAAATATCACATTTTTGTCATTATCTCTTTTAAAGAGAATGAATATAAAAGCGTTTTAATATATAAGGTAAATAACAAACTTGGTTCAATCCTTGGATCTTAATGGCATTTATTCGTGTTACATTTCGATATTAAGAATAAAGAAAGCACTACTTGTCACTGCAAATAAAGTTTAAAGTGGTATAAAAATGTAAGAGTGTTTTCTTTACACAGTTTTTTTTTTCATTTACTCACTTTGAATACCTTTTGAACCTTACAAATATGCAAACAAATAGAATCTGTTCATTTTTATCTTCTCTAAAAAGTGGAACTTCAAAACTCGCCATTTACAAATCTAAAATATAAAACAGAAAACATGACCTATCTTATTTTACTTTCCTTCAACCTAACCTCTCACTTTTTGTTCATTTTTCTAACTTTGAAAATCTTTGGAATCTCATTAGTCTTCAAAAAATGTTACCGTTTTATATTTAACTATTTTAAGATAAGAAACATGTTTTCATTTTTATATTTACCTACTCTAATTACCTTTTTAGCTTTCCTACCATACACACTGTCTTTGATATTACTTATGAGTTTTTCTTGTCTTTAAAGAACTTTAAAATCTAAATTAATCCAAAAAAGTGTTACTGTTTTTTTTACTCTAATCTTCTTCATAGAGAGAAGCTTCTTAGCTTTTGGGAATTCCACAAAATTTGAAAAAACATCTCTATTTTAGAGAAACCTCTTTGAGATTTAATTTACCTGAATAAATCTTAGCTTCCATTTAAGGATTAAAGGATTGATTTAATTGAAAGAAATAAAAGTATTGGTTCATTTTTTAATGAAGCTCCAGTGAGAAATTAATGTACATGAACAAATGCTTAAGTGAATCTTAAGAAAAAGGAAATATTTAATTAGGAAAAAATATAGCCTTAAGCATTTGGAACAAAAACTAACCCTTTTATTATATTTTTCTTCTTAGTAGTTTTTATACTCCTTTCTCTTGACTTTTGTAAAGATGTAATCTTTTAACACCAATAAATGGATTGATTGATTTCTTTATTGCTTTTTATAAATTATTTCTGCTCGATATATTATATATTGTTTGTTTGTTTTTTGTTTAGCAGATAGAAAGAAGTTCAAAATGTTTAAATTTTCTGGTTTCTGTCTTGTCTCCTTTTTTTAGGTACAGAGCAGTTAATTTTCTGTTAGTTACAGAATCTGCCATTTTATATACTCTGTCATCTCCTGATAGCATAGAGTAGTTAGTACTATTTTTTTATCCTTCTCATCTTCTTTTACAAGTATAAAGCAGTTAATTTACTGGTAGTTGTAGAATCTATCCTTTTCATATTACCTTCTCTTGGAGCTAGAAAACAGTTCATTTATTACGACTATAGAATCTATCTGAGTTTATCTTGCTTGTTTTTTCTATTAGGTACAAAGCAGTTAATATTTTAGTAGTTGTAGAATCTTCTCTTCTATTGATGATATATAGCATTTGATTCTTTGGTGGTTGTAGAATCTGTCCTTTTTATCTTTTAATCCTTTGTTGTAGAATACGTTTTTGTTATCTTTCTTAGATTATCTTGCAAGTATAGAGCAGTCAAGTTTCTGTTTTTTTTTCTTCCTGAGCATTTTAAGATTAGATTATTTAGAAGAATAGCTTTAAATAGTTTTTTGCCAAAATTACATATCTGGTTACATCAAGAGGGTAGTATCAGCTTCATATAGATTTAGAATACTTGCATATTTAAATTATAGAGAATTTTAATTCATTGTCGTTTTTTTTTGTTTGCTACTGCAGAGTACAGTAAAGAAAATTTATAAGAAAGGATTATAGAATTTTCCAGCAATTTTTCTTTCTGTTGTTGAAATTTTCTAAATATTTCTTATTTCATCTTGTCGAAATATGCCATCAATATTTCATTCTGATCTGCACCAGACTTTAATTCAATTTTTCGAAAGAATGAGAACATTCTCTGTTTAAAATCTTATCCGGATTAGTATTCTAGAATTTTATGGCATTTTTTACTCTCTTATGGTGCAAACAAGAAGAATTGGGCATGTTTTAAGCTATTAACTTTTTCTAGGAACAACATTCAGGTTTCTATTGAGTATATCGTTGCCAAAAATTGGGAATCCAGCAAAATTCTAAACAATATCAAAAAAAGGGTGGCTGAAGCTTTTTTCAATACTTTTGGAGGAGTTTCTAAGTCAAAATTGCCAAAATAAAGTAATATTGTTAGTCTTCATAAACATCTACATCACCCACGCAACCTAAGGTACAGAAAACTAATATTTAATCTTACATATTTTTGCATTTATATTGGTTTAATAGCATCTTAAATTACTACAAAATAAACTTTTCTATTCACAGCTTAACCCATCTTTGGCCAACGGTGCGTATACGCACCATTTTAAAATGCACCATTAATTAATAACTTTCTATTGTATAATTTAATTTTTTGTTGGTGCTTCTAAGAGTAAACACAATAAACTTAATTTACATGTAGATTAAATAAATTTTTCTCATTAGTTACTATTGCAAATATTTTATTGAAAAGTCCTATTTTAAGAAGGATTTTCTCGGGTTTATGCAAACATTATTTACTATTTCCAGATAATGTAATTTCAAGTGCTCATTGCCTGAATTCCAAGTAAACACATTAAGCATTATGGTAGAAGTGATTAAAACAGATATAAGATTTTCTGGAAAAAGATAACGACTCTTAGACTTGCCATAGATGAGCAAATGGTTCCATACTTTGGACGGCACTCGTGCAAGATGTACATCAGAGGAAAACCAGTACGATTTGGCTTCAAATTGTGGTGCCCGTGTTCTTCGGATGGCTACTTATTTCAATTCATTCCCTACGGAGGAGCAACAGCAGAAAAAAATGAATTTGGTTTAGGAGGGAAAGTTGTACTGGATTTGCTATTTAAAATTAGTGAAGTCTCCAGATAACCACAAGATATTTTTTGATAATTTCTTTACCTCATACAAATTGATGAAGGAACTATCAAAAAGGGGATATTTTGCGCCGGGGACAATCCGGGATAATCGCATTGCAAAATGTACAATAAAGGCAATACAAGTTATCCATAAAGAATCTCGCTCCAGTTATGATTGTGCACAGGATGCAACTATAGGGATCGTTGTCACAAGATGGAACGACAATTCGGTAGTAACACTTGCCAGTAATATCAAAGCAGTAATGCCAATACCACAAGCAAAAAGATATTACAGGAAACAAAAAAAGGAGGTCAATATCCTACAGCCGAAAGTGATTAGAGAATATAGCAAATTCAAGGGTGGCGTGGATCTCCACGACAATGGAGTGGCGAATTACCGCATCAAGTGTCATGGCAAGAAATGGTGGTAGCCGCTGTTTACTACTACAATATACAGCATGCTGGTAAGCAGTTGGAAGATTAGCCAAAGGAAGCAAAATTAGTCAACTGGATTTTAGATCTCATATTGTTACAAGGCTCTTGGTAGTAAAATATCCATCATTTGTAACGGTAGCAGTGCCATTGGAAGTGCGCAAAGATAATGTTGGACATGTAATTATTGTGCATGAAACGAAAAAGCTGCTAAGATGTAAAGTGTGCCAATCAAACACAATTTATATGTGCAAAAAATGTAATGTGCATCTGCACTCAGAATGTTATAAAAAATATCATATTTTATTTTATATACCCCTATTCGCCAACGGTGCGTATACGCACCACTCAAATTTTTGTATATCAAATTTTTTTTTTGAAAAAATTTTATTAAAACTTTCTTGATGAACACCATTCTAATGCGTTTTATTTTAAAAAAATCTAAAATATCATCTATTTCTATGCTTGGCCAAAGATGGGTTAAAGAAACCAGTTTAGTTCCATTCATCTTTTCTATCATAAATTATAAATAATTTGTTTATAAATACGGCAAATGATAATTTATTAGTGAAGGTCAGTAGTACGCTAGGCTAATGTATAATCAATTGGGATAGGTCAAGAGTACGGTAAGACAATGAGTAATTTGTTGACCAAGGTCAAGAATACGCTAGTGTAATGAATAATTGATTGGGATAGATCAAAAGTACTCTGGTATAATGAATAATGTGTTAATTTATGTTAAGTGCACGCTAGGGTTATAAATAATCAATTGGGATAAATTAAAAGTACGCTAGGCCAATAAATAATTAATTGGGAAAATTTGGACATTAACTTCAATACAAAGACATAAATAACGGTATCAGTAGATTTTGATTGTGTAATATTAGTTCGTTTTGCAGATTCAATCAGTAAATACGGTTAATACTCTACAAAACACTTAAGTTTTTGGCTCGATTAACAAAATTGAGTCCTTTTCGACTTTAGATAGAACTTCTTGGTGACTCTGAACCTGCTCTACAACCTTTGGTTCACTGTATAAAATATCAATGCCGAAATTAAATCCTTTGTATTCTTAAGTCCAACTTTTTTGTGATTTTTAATATGCTTAGGTTTGCGCACACATCCTTTATCTTCTTGGCTTAAGTCATAATAATGTTTGCTAAGCTTACTTTACGAAATCTCTTATCAAAAGTATAGTTATCATAAATGTAACAAAAACTGCCAGGAAATTAAAATTGAGAATCATTTTTTTGAGTTTGAATCAATAAATTTTGTCAACAAATTTTATTTGTATTCCCACAGTTTTATATTCATATTCATATTCAAACATCAGATGAAAACAAAATTATAATATCCCATCCAGGTTATTAAATGCCAGATGCGTTTATATTATAAACACAATTTATGTAAATCAATAAACTACTGTTTTACGATTATTAGACGACATTTATTGTAATGGTAATCTTGGCAATTAAACAAATGTTTCTTCTGGCTTGAGTATCTGCGGCGACAAGCTGCAAACACGCCGTTAGCGTCATTGGAAACACAGAAATCTAAAATTTTATGAAGGTAGTAAAATAATTATTCCACTTCTGGGACACATTTTTTACAAGCTATTACGGGAAATTTAAAATTACACGAGATTTAATTATAAGCAATAATAATTGGCATCAAGATGTTTCAAATAATTAATAATTAGTATTGAACAGACCTATAATGATAGTTGTATATTGAGGTTGATAATTTAATTCGTTAAAACGTTTTTAAGCCTATTGATAATATAAAAATTAAATTATTTTCCGGTCAGACCGGTTTTGATCTAATTTGGTACTCATGAGCGCAGAGCAGTAAAAATGTCATTTTAATCATTCATCTTTATTTCTATTTACGAATAACTTGTTTATTAATAAAGTGCAGTGGAAACACGATTTTTATGCACATTGTATATTACGTGAATACGTTGAATTTACTCCGTATTCATGGTTGAGCGTAGGAAACTTAATAAAGTTGCAAGGGTGAAGAACAAAAAGTTGCCGGAGGCACGAAATTACCTCTAAAATTAACACGATTCGGGTGAACGTTGCAAAAGTTATAATTTCATTTTTGCGTTTCACGTACATTTATGTAGGTGAAATTTCAATCAGTTTTTTTAAATATGTATTTTTATTATGGAGTTTGGCATATAATAATTGTTTTTTTTTTAAACAATCTAGTGAAATTATTAAAGAAGTATCCATATGCTTGAGGCTTGAATAAAGTCATGAACTCAAGAAGATTATAATTACCATGCATTCAAGAACTCTTAAGGAAAATTGCAAGAAAGAAATTTGCTGACAAAAAGGGAAATTGCTGATTATAAGAATATTTTGGATTGTTAAAAATTCCTAATTGTAACTTAGTTGGAGAATGAAGTAAATGTCAGAGCATGGATGAAAGAGAATTGGAAGAAGGTTAAGATGCAGGAGAGGTAAGAATGTGTAGGAAGAAGCTTATACAATCCTGGTTCTATTTCTTGACATTCTTGGATTTCGTTTGCATCTACACAATTATTTGTTTTTAATATTGATGGATGTTCCAAGGTTTACAATTTACCAAGGATTTTAGAGTTCACTCTTTTTAAGCGATATGTTTCACTTGAATCCTTTTTTTGGTTGCCAATTACATTCGCAATAATTCGGAGATTATGAGTTTGGTGACTTACAATATTATTTCTTTGGTTTGTTATTTGAGCACAAATTCAAATTTCAAAAATTTCCCTATTTTATGTATATTGTACCATGGACGAGTATGGTACTATTCGGAAGCAAATTTCAAAAAAATAGATTGGAAATGGTTTCATATAGTAAGCTCAATTAATTTTGTTGCATGTTGCATTTCTTTTGAGTATTATTGCTGATTTGATTTGTTTCTACATTTGGATTAACATACATTATGTTTTTGTATGTTTAAATTGTGTAATTGTATACTTTCTTTAATACATTGGTTATGAAAATGTCATAATAATAATATACTTGTATTAGTTACCTTAGATTGGGTGTGAAGCGTTTAATGATTTTAGCCACGATGAATGCAAACACCGAGCTTTATGTATTGCTTTCTTTGATGCATTTTCTTTTTGCGATGGTTTTTCAGGCGGCCGCGGTGATGCCTCGTGAAGGTGAAGTCTCCCGTTTCATTCTGGCACTTTTGCGTATCTATTTCCATACCGCTGTTCTCGTCAGATGAAGAGTTATTTACATCGATCTTTATGAAAAGTCACCCTCGCTAGGTGTCTTCCGTGTAGGACATCTATTTTCGCACTTATCACCAAGTGTTCTCGGTAGGCGCACGACTTCTAATGTTATTTTCGTCAAAACCTTAACATCTTCACAACTTTGCAGATAATGGATAATAAAATTTCGGATATAGTCCTCACCATTTATTTACAAATAATGAGAAATGTTATTATGTTAACGGTCATATATATCATAATTCACAAATTAAACACTTTTTTAACTTTGTATAACTATAATTACAGAGTTAACAATTATTTTATTTGGCCAATTTTTTTGACAACTTTTTTGGGTTTAAAATTGCTTTTTAATTTTTTTGCAAATCAAATTGTTTTTGTTTTAGTCAGAACGTATTACTGAAAGAAATATATCGTCTCTCAAATTACATTACTAGAATCTTCTAAATTATTTTAGAATCCTTGGAAAAAGATTTTTTTTCCTTTTCAATCTTTCGAAAAAAAAAACCAAGTGTTTATTAAACCTTTTTAATTTTGGGCTCAGCAATTTTTAGAAATTCGCACTCCATCATTATGAATCTTTCAAATCCTTTAATTTTGAATTTTGGGATCATCAATTTTCATATGCATAATCCTTCAATACTAAAGATTTTGATATTTAAACACACTGATACTGTCTGCGGGTGTTTTGAAATTCTCTACAAATGTATTAAATCTCCAAATGTTGAGAAAATAAAAATGCGGACGCGGATAGTGCTTTAAAATACAACATCAAGTAGATGTAATGGATAGGATTATAAATATTTGCCTGAGTAACAAAACTAATCAAAATTCGAATATACAATTCAACATAATTTCAACACCAACGGCGACTGTAGGCAACCCAAACGACAGACCGATAATCTTACATGACTGGACAGAAAAGAATTGAAAGCAAACCATAGGTAATCGAAATTTCGAACCGGCAACCAAATAAAACCATTGTATTTAAATGAAACACTTGTTTTGTTAATATCATACTATATTTTTATAAGTGACTTATTGAAACCATTATAGGTACTGAAAATAGAGAATTACAGTCCTGATACTTCATTGGAAGGACTAAGAAGGATTGTTTATTTGAAATTCTAGAAAAATATATACAAAACTGTAACACTTGCAAGATATTGTTAACTTTAAAGAAATGCAAATAAAAAATTATAATCAAACCGCTCTCAAGATTGTCATTAGTCTATTCTAAGAAGATACACCAGTATGTTTACAGTAAATGACTAACAAAGTTTAATACTATACCCGGTTTAGGTTCAACTGTTTAAAAAAAAGTCTATACTATATAATTTTTGTGATTTGTTAAAAGCTTTCGACTATGTCAAAATATATATTCCGGTTTGGATCCAAGGTGGTATCATTTCAATAATAAAGTCCTATATAGAAAACCGAACCCAATCTGTTTATTATGGTGAAAATTTTAATAAATACCGATATCCTTAAAGAGTCCATTCTTGCACTTCTCCTTTTCATTATTTACATTAATGATTGATGATCCAATAATTTGATCTTTTGTGTCACCAAATACTCATTTGTTGCATGTAATGTGTGTGATGCAAAATGATTCGTCGTTTGCGGTTGGTTTCTCTCAATTTTCCGAAAACATCAGACAAATAAATGGTCGTATACTACGTTGAATTAATATTCACTTGATTTTCGAGAGCCACAGTTAACACATGACCTGTTTTCTATTCCTTCCGTATGTTAATATTGATTTCCTTATCCTCTTTACTACTTCAACTTTAGTTTTCTCCGTTGTTTCTTTTTTTCCTAGTAAGTCGTATTTTACTGCATTAAATAGATGGTTTTGCTATTCTCTTATTTATTTCGTCTTCTAGCGTTCCTTCCTTCGCTGTTTATTATTGTATCTAGGTATTTATATTTTTTTACTTGTTCCAATTGTACCTCATTCATTCTGATGTTCTGTTTTTCTTCGGTTGATCCTATTACGATTGTTTTTATTTTCCGTATGTTAATGTTCATGTTAGTCTTTTTTAGCTGTTCGTATATTGTGCATAAGTTATGCCGCAGTTCCTTTTCTGTTGCTGTGTGTATTATCATG
This sequence comes from Ontholestes murinus, assembly GCA_963969525.1. Classification (NCBI taxonomy): domain Eukaryota; kingdom Metazoa; phylum Arthropoda; class Insecta; order Coleoptera; family Staphylinidae; genus Ontholestes; species Ontholestes murinus. The sequence goes on along the minus strand of OZ018398.1, from coordinate 41,675,164 downwards.
TCATCTGCGTAACTTAGTTCTGTTACTTTTATCTCTACCATGTTCCACATTCATACATGGTATTTCTTCATGCACCTCTTAATTGCCTCATTTAGTACACCATTGCAGAGTATGGACTTCAGTTTATATCCCTGTTTTAGACCTATATTATATTTAAACATCTCCAGCTGTTCGTTATTTTTGCATAGATAGCACATCGTATCTTCATATAGGCTTTTTAAGCATTCTATTATATCATCCTGAGTCCCTTTCTTCTTTAGCATGTCCTTTACATCTTTTTGTTTTATCATCACAAAAGCTTTTTCCATGTCTATGAAGTATATGTGTATTTCTGTTTTGGTTTTTATTGCTTTTTCGAATATTTGCTTTATTGTAAATATATGATATTCTGTTCCCCTGTTTTTTTCTAAATCCACTCTGCATCTCCTCTATGTCATCCTCTATTTGTGTTGTTAGTTAGTAGTAAAGTTTATGCATATAGTTTTCCTACTGTGCTTGAATGGCTATACCTCAATAATTTTTGCATTATTTGCTATCCTCCGCTTTATATATTGGAGTAATCATTCCTATTCGCCAGTCTCTAGGTGTCTTATTCTTTTTCGTTGTATAATTCATTACATCTAGTAATTCCTGATTTTTTTCGTCCAAGTACTTAATCATTTCCCCCTGCTATTTCGTCATGTCAACATGTTTTTCCATCTCTTATGTGTTTAATAGCTTCTATAAGTTCCTCTTTTTTGTTATTTAATTTATGCTCGTTTCAAATAGTGTTTGCTTATGTTTTTCTCATTTTTCTTCCTCGTTCATCAATCCTTGCAGCATCTCTTCGAAATGCTCTCTTTATCTGTTCATTATGTCTTTTCCTTTGGCTAGTATGTTTCCTTTTTTATCTTTTATATTGGTCATTGGTTTGGATTTAGATTTTCTCATATGTCAGATAATTATTCATTGTCTTTATGTATTTTTGCTAGGTTGTGTCCCAGTTCTTCCCACCTTTTGGTTTTGCTTCCTTTTATCAGTTGTTTTACTTTTTGTCTTTCTTCCTTGTATTCACAGTAGTTTATTGAATCACTTATATATTTCTTTCATTTGTCTTTCTTCCTCCTTACTGCTTTTTGTATCTTCTGATTTCACCACGCTGTTATTTATGGTTTATGGTTTTCAATTTTTGTTATACCGCAGGCTTGATTTGGTGCTTGTTTTTGAAATTTTCCCATCTTCTTCCTTGTCGCTTGGTTTACGGTTTTCAGATAGTTTTTCATGGTATACGTTCTTAATCTTTCTTCTTTTTCAATTTTATCTTTAATCACCTTTGCTTGTTAGCCTATTATTTGATTCTGTCTTAATGTTAATTTTTACTGCTTCCCCTTTTACTGTTATATCTTACTTCTTTCCATATAGTTTTATTTACTAGGAAATAGTCAATAATCGATTTTTCTCTTCTACTCTGTACTTTCCTAGAGTATTTGTGAATATTCTCATTTCTAAATTTTGTATTTGTGATCATCATTTCGTATTTAAAACATAGCTCTATTATTCTTTATCCGTTGTCATTTCATGTACTCTCCTCTTCTTTCCCTAAACACCTTTCTATTGAATCATTCTGGTTTCCTACTCATCCATTAAAGTCGCCCATTATTATTGTATTATTATGTCTTACTTCGTCAATACCTCTTCATTCATTTTGGTTACTGATATTAGTCGTTTACATATCATACATACCATACTGTTTGCGTGTTCCTTATTTATGTTACAACCATCCTCACTTCAGATTGTACAAAGATTAATGCTTCCACTCCTGACCATATCATTTTATATCCCTTTTCTATGTTTTTTATATTCACGATTCGATTTGATTTGTGCGAAGTTATCACTATTGATTGTTAATGAGTACATTCTACTCAAAATGTACATCTAACATATAAAAATAGAAGTGAAGGAAGGAAATAACAAAATGTTTTAATTCAGTATGCTTTTTATATTTCTTCATTTTTTCTCTGTTTCGATAATCCCCGTTATTTGTATTTTATTTCTTGTCTTAGTTCTTCTCCTGTTTCTTTTATCCGCTAAATATATTTATAGTATAGTATATTTATTATTTTTAAATATTTAATATTTAAAAGTGTAATATTTTTTTTAACATCTAGCAACTCTATAATCTACAAGATACTTTTTATGATATATTAGTAGTCATATTCTGTGAGTAAAACACAGTTTGGCACTTTTTTCACTTGTTTTATTAAATGCTAGATGTACATCTCGGTTACAATGTAACCATTATCAATAGCAAACTCAGTTTGAAATGTACATCTAGCATTTAATAAAACAAGTGAAAAAAGTGCCAAACTGTATTTTACTCATATCAACATTTTCACGTACTCAAAAAACCAAATTAAAGTCATATTCTGTATTATGTTGACATGTGTGAAAACTATTGTAGTTAATAACAGAAATATATTTAAAAACAAAATTCTGAAAATCTTAAAATTTTTGAATCCTAATCAAAAAAACTGAAATATCTGGTTTCAAGGTTCGGGCTGCAAAATCAACAGAATTTGTAAAATCCTTAGGTGTTTAAAACCAAAAATAATTGTTAGAAACTTTTTATAATGTCGTTATTTTCTTCCTATGAACTAGAGGGAGAAAACATCTTTATTATTAGAAGTAATTATAAAGTATGTATGTATATACAATTAAGTGGCAAACATAGAATTTCTTCTCAGTGGCTATCGAAGCCGGGTCTTTGAGCCTGGATTTAACTGTCTAATAACGTCATGATTACTAATGTCTTACGAAATTAAATGTCTTCTGTCATTCAAAGGTTATGATCACTCATGTCATGATGAACTGATGAGATGAATTGATGAATGGTGACTTCTGGGTGTTTTAGTTTTGGAATGACTAAAGGGTTACGAGGAATACACAACTGGTTAAGGATTTGGAGGTTATGAGGCATTTTGAAAAATGCAATTAACGTAATTTATACAATTGTTATACAGGGTGAGCCAGTATTGTGTTGATGGAAGATTGTGAGTATATTAACGTACATTTTCATAATTCGTTATCGGGATACAATGGAGTACCCTTGAGGTTACAACTTAAAATATATATTCGACTGAGATGCAATGTTATACAGGGTGATTTATATCAATGTCCCATTTTTCTTAATTAATATAGTATTACATATTTGGATTTCTGCATTAAATCTGGTGTGATTTTATGTATCATACATAGTATCTAAAATAATTATTTTAGCCGCAATTCGTCATTTTAATAAAAAGTAGACGTCCGGTAAAAATTGAATATCGCAGCTATCATAAAACTTAGAAAGCCGTGACTGCAATGTTTCTAATGATGAAATATAGTAACAAAGGTCGATCAAAGCCAAACTTTTTATGTGTTAAAACAAATCTCTACGCTAATTTAAAAAAAATCTATCATGGGTAACTTGATTTTTTTTTTTAAATGGAACTATCAACTTTGTTGGATCAAAGGTGAAGTGCGGCTAAACAAATTATTTTACTAAAATGTATTAAAATCCTTTAGTTCGTTGTAGAAAATTAAAAATAAACGAAAACATTTCCTGAATCTACAACAATGAGTCTTACTAAGACTACAAAACAAATTAATTTTGAAACAATTACTTCTCTGGCTAATACCTTGACAGACATTGAACAAAACAAAATTAATTTGCGTGTTACGAATAGTACAACTATCAAAGCAACACTAATTTGAATGAAATTATTTCTGTTGAATAAACTAATAAATGAATTCAATGTATTTTAGATTGTTTATTATTTTAGATACTACGTATGTTACATAAAGTCAAACCAGAATTAATCCAAATATGCAATAATATACAGGGGGTTCCAGTTTTAAAACATGCGACTTTAATGTAAATCACCCTGTATCATAATTGCAACTTCAAAGTCAAAAATATGTTTTGATTGCAGCCTTAAGGGTCCTCCACCATGTCACGATAACAGATTTAAAAAATGTACGTTAATAAACCTACCAACTTCTAGTGACTCGCCCTGTATAACCGGAATTTTAAAATCCTAATCGGAATAATTAATATTTGACTTGAATTTTGGGCAATGCAATTAACAGTCAGTATCTTGGAGTCATAATTAAAATATATATTTTTTTAGATTATTCTTATCATCATAAATTTTAGAGTCTGTAATATTTATGGAATGTTATATTTTTTCTTATTTTTATAATCTGTAGAATGTACAAAATTGCTAAACTCTTTTTAATTTTTAAAACCATAAATAATCATTATAATTAAACATTATGTCGTGCTTAAGTTTTAGCCTATATAATCTTTTGAATTTGAACAATAGTTGTGTAACTAAAATCTTTAAGTCCTTTTAGAATTATGTTACTGCTTATAATTTTTATAGTCTATAACTTTATAATTAGTAGAATTTAGAATTATTAGGAATTATTATTTTATATATTTAATCTTTATAATTATTGATTTTTTATTGGAATCTTAAGCAGAATGGAATAGTGTGTCAATCAATAGAATTTGTACTATCGTTATGTGACTGGAATCTTAGAAGTTTAATTGGAATAGGACAAAGACACCTCTTCAGTGACATCTATTATCTGAACGTTGCACTAATTTCCCTAATTGAGCACATAATCCTCCGAAAATTAGCACACTTTCAAAATGACGATTAATTTTGCTGATATGATTATGAATAGTTGATTTACTAAAAGCCAGAGTCATTCAAACTTAGAGGTATACCGAAAGTATACATGTGTATACATTATCGTTGTGTATGCCTAAATTTGAAATATACATGGTGCATTTATAATAAGCTACTGAAGTAGTTAGCTTGGTAACATTTTCTGCAAATCGAAAGAAAAATCAAAATAATAAGATGGATTACTTGAATCTAGTTCTTGATCTTGTTTTAACGCATTTCTAGCTGATTCTGCTAGTTTTAAATGAATATCATGTTCTTCCATGAGATTTTTTTTTCTTCTTCATGGTTGTCTCATGCTTTATCTTCAATGTTTAATAGATCACATTTTTGGCATGTGTCTTTGCGTGGTGGGTGAATTGTAGATTAAAATCTTTTTTGAATATTTTTCTATTCATTAACTGCTTTTAAATTATTTTCTTTACAGTGAAGCTCATACAAATCAAACATCTTTTTTTTATAGTCAGTTCAGGATGTAGATATTTTCTATTGGGATTATGATCCCTCGTATAATGGGATGGATTCGAATTTCAGGAAACTCTTGATATGGTTTTGAACAACCATATTTGCGTCATTGCATATTTTTCTCGACGATCCAGGCAAACGCCCACGTAAATCATTGCCTACATTTTTAGATTTTAACACACGTTTCAATCGTCCTTCGCTTATTTAAAAAACTGTATAAAAAGAAATTTTTACAAACAGAAACTTTGTCTGTGTTAGAATTTAACCAGTACGTAAAACTCTCATTTCTATATGAACCTTTTTCGTTTCTCCGACGTCTTCTTTTTAAAGTACAGCGTTCGGTCGCTTCGTATAGCATAATATTTTGCTTATTAAAGCCTCATAAGTTCCAAAACATTTCAAAAATACGTTTTCTTTCTGTTTCATTTAAATTTTTTAAACAGTCTTCTCGACATTGGCAATCTATATTTTGAAAAACTTTTGCAGGTATAATTTTTCCCGTTTGTGAATCGTATCTTTTACCCGAATTTCGTTTAGTTTTACAAAGTTTATGAATATTAGTATCACTTCTGTTTTCTCTGAATCCTTCTTTGAAGCTGTTGTGTTATAAATTCTCATTCTCAATTAGTTCCTCTTCATCTGTTGCAAGTTCTAAAATTCTCTTTCTATATTTGTTTTATGATTTTAATTCTTCTTCACTTTCAGAATCAAATTATTTGATTTTATCCTTTCCCGTGGGTTTAATAATTTCTTTAATTATACATTATTCTTTAAAAGTTAATTCAATATTATAATGTAATTTAAATTACGTTCATCATTGCTTTTAAGATTTTTAAGACGAACAGTAAATGGAATTTATATGTATATGTAGGGTGGGTGGGTGTCCTCTATGAGCACTCTATAGTGCATTAAAGATGCAAAAAAACTATGATAAGCTGTCCAAAGCACTTTCGGATGGGTACAATCACGCAGATTGCGTGAAAGGTAAATATTCTTACTCAGTTTTATACCCACCCAAGTAATTAATATAATGTTCCCATGTTAAGGATGAGTTCAGATATATACCTAGAAATTTTTCAGGATTTGTGTACGGGTTAACAATTTTCTTTTGAGTGAACCATAGGGTTTCGCTTTTCGAAATATTTAATTTAAGTTTATTTTGTGTGAACCAGTCTAATGGCTTTGACTGTGATGTATCCATTAATTCTTGTAATTTTGCGGGTTTGTGTGATGTATTAATTAGGGTGGTGTCATCAGCAAACAATACCAATCGGATGTTCTACATGAAAGTAGGTAAGTCGCTAATGACCATTAGAAATAGTAGGGGCCCAAGTATAGAGCCTTGAGGCACCCCGCAATTTATGTCTTTGATGCCAGAAGTGGTATTACACTACTTGTTTTCTATTAATTAAGTAGGCTTTATCTAAAAGAATATCGTGGGAAACACAGTCGAAGGCTTTGAACAAATCACAAAACTGGGTTGAGATTATTTGATTTGCCTCCAAACCCTCGTTTATGGTCTGAATGAGTGCTAATATTGCAGTGATTGTTTTTCTCCTAAGCCTAAAAACCATATTGGTTTGTATTAAGAATGCTTCAAATTTTTAGTAATTTACTCACTCAAAAATTTACCATTTTAATTTCTTTTTTATTCAAAAATTTTGTAATTTATTTTATTGGAAGCCACGAGAAGATAAGGAATTCAAGTTTATATGTATATGTAGGGTGGGTGGGTGGCCACTATCCCACCCTCCAATCAGTAAAACATCATCAAAAATTATTTGAAAAATTTGTTTGAATAATTCTTATAAAATTTGCAATAATGTTATGTTTGTTTACGTTTTACAACTTTTAATTAAATTCATCGTTTATGTTTCACTGATTAGAGGGTGGGTTAGCGAGCACCCACCCTACACATAAATGATAACTTTAATTATTAATTGTTGATGGATTTAATTATTAATTGTTGATGGATTTTAATTTTTTTTTACTTTCCCTTTATAGAATTTGAATAATATTACAAAACTTTTCAAACAAAAGTTAAAGAGAATGAAAACTGAACAAATTTTACGAACACATATTTTTCATAAAGTTCTTAACTTCCGAGAAAAAAAAATAATTGTGACATTTTTTGCCTATTGTTAATATACTACAGTAGTTACATGAAATTTATATAATCAGTAATTGTAAAGAATTCAAAATTGAGCAATTTATTAAGAATGGCTTTTTTGTGTAAACCTCATAGTTTTCGAAAAAAATATTTTGAAAGTACTATGATGGCCACATGACCATTTTTTACTATAGTTTTTAAACTTTATAATGAACAATATTTTTAAAATAATTACTAAGTATCTATAATCTCAGATATAGAATTAGAAAATTTAAAAGCCTAACACAGCACCACACTATCTATATTAAGCTTTCAATTTTTAAAAGTCTGAAATTTTCGTTGTCTATAATTCTAGAATGCATGATTTCTAAGTTAATATACTAAGAACTAAGATATAAAAAGCTCTTAAATTCATTTCTTTGAAAATTATGCATCTTGACAATTGTTTGGTTAACAAAATATAATGTAGGGAACTGAGAGTCAACTACATTATAATACTTCGAACATTGAAATATAAGTTCTATAGAATTGTAGAAATAATAACCAAAATTCTATAAAATTTATACTTAATTATACTAAATCTAAGAAATAGAAAATAGTTATGTATACCACTATTTTCGATTTTTTAATCAAGTCAAGCTGGTCGTTAATGATAGAAATTCCCTGATTAATGTTTACTTAGTGAATTTTTAACGTTTCCATCCAGTAAACTCTTTTTTTTTTCTCCCTTCTTCGGTTTACTAAAAGAACATATGTAGCAAAATCAGGTTTTGGTTCTAACAAATGAATAATTAATAATTAATAGTGAGAAAAATAAATTTTCTTTATGAGCATTTCTGCACTTACGTTTTACATTTTACTGTAAAAAAAAGAAAATTTATTTTTCCCACTATTAATTATTACTATTAAAACTACCACTAAAATTTCAATATTTAAATGAATAATTGTGATAAAATGAATAACTTTGTGAGTATCACACTTATATTTATTTTCTACAACTTTTACTCGTCATTGTAAAACGAGTATTTTAATTTTATATGTTTAAACATATAACATTATAACTTAATTAATATAAAACAAAGAAGAGAATAATATGTTTGGTCGTTTATTATGTTTGAAAATGTCTATGGCTTCTAGTAAATCTATCTTTAAGCAGTCTTTTTCAAAATTCTGATTGTTTCGGTGGATTGATTAGCAAAGGTTGATTTTCTAGAAACTATAATAATTTTCAAACTTAAAGGTATTCCGAACATATCCATAACAAAAACCAAATAGATGTTTTATTCCCTCCTTTATTTTACGCGTTATAATGGTTAATTTTTCCATGGTAATATGTAAAAACTTTTGAATCAATAGAAAGTCCCTTTACTTTTTATATGATAGTACATATTTATAATCACCAGAATAGTTTCACATTTTTAGATTCTTAAATAATACAGTGAAAAACTTTAACTATTTTTTGCAAATATTTAGAACATTTAAAATTTTTAAGAATTATTATAATCTTTATTATGCAAAAACTAAGAACATTTGGAATACTTAGAAAATATTTATAATATCTACAATGATTAATTTAAATTCTTCAATTTTTAAGATTGGTATACAGTGCTTGAATTTTGGTTACTACAATATACCACACTTGAAAAATAAATATGTTGTAGTTTAATAATTGAATTTATAAAGTATATATTTAATATTACATTATAAAATAACTAAAAAATTGCAAGGTTTTGGTATTGCAGAATGAAAGAGTAATTTTTTGCAACAGTTTCTTTTAAAAATGTATTAATGTCCACTTTCTTTTAATGAAAAAAACGCAGTGGTTTTAAAAATATTGCTTATCAAGCCACTGTTTAGCTCTAAAAGTATTTCCCATCAAAAGACACACGAAATTCCTTTCAATCTATTATCTTGAAAATTACCAAACTGTGGTTACTAAAACGATTGTAACTTCTAAACTAACAGCCAGAATTCCATGAAATTTTGACACTTACTGGTTTAAGGTTCTAATTATTTTTAAATAAGTAATTTAATAATATTATATACAAAATATTGCAACAAATATCCTGTTTATTATTCAGATTTTAAGAATCTTAATTTACTGTCTTTAAAATGATCTTCCACTCAAACCCTGATTTGTTTCTAATATTTTATATAATATTATTTGTGAATTAATTATTGCATAAATAGTTCAGTTAATAATTACAATTATTTAAATATAACATGTAATATTTAATCTACCACTAATAAGTACTTTATTTGTATACAATTTATTTAATTTTCCAATTATAACCGACAATTTCCGCGTGTTTCATGTTATGACAAATTTCACTATTTAATTACGCGTTGGATGGAATCTGGAAATATTTACGATTAAACGTCTGGAGACTGCTAGGATGCACTTCCCGCGAAAGAGTGTTATAAATACACGTGCGAACTGGTTTATAAATAAGCGCGGGCTTATTTGTACTACTACGAATTTTTTTAGCGCCGTTATCGTACCCCAGTTATCTTATCGTGTGGGGAAGAGTGTAGTAAAAAAAAACGGTACTCACCGACTGATTCGACGGACACCGTCGTCGTCGAGGGAATGGCGTCGATGGCGTGCAGCTTCTTTCCGAAACCGGCCGGCGTCGAGCACTGCGACGACCCGGAGGAATCGCAGTCCAGACTCCTCTCGATGGGGTTGACCGGCGACGGGCTCTTCTGCATGGGTGACGGGGTCATGTGGACGCCGTTCGTCTTCATCATGGCCTCGTCCTGCGCCTGGGCCCTCCGGAGGGCCGTCTGCAGCGCCATGACTTTCTGCCGCTTGGTGGTCAGCAGGCACTGCTCGCACTTGCAGTGGCGGTACTTGCAGTAGCGCTTGTGACCTTTAAGGGCGATCTTGAGGCGGTGGTTCCTGCAGCGGGCGCAATTAGGGGGCGTCCGCGGCGTCACCGAGGTGCTGGACGAGTTGACGTCCATATTCGAATCGTACTCTTGCGTATCGGACATGACACTGAATGATTCACAAAACACGTTTGTTCACTAAAACAACAAACAGTCCCTAAGTTAAGAGTCTTAAAGGAAAATGAAGACAGGTGTACGGCAGAGAAAAGTTCCCGCGAGTTTCGCGAAGTTCGGCGGCGAGCGCGCCTGGTGCGCAACAGGTTACAAAAGCGCCCGTTTTCCCGAAATGCGATTCACTTGGGTCTCTGTATTTACTATTTACATTGTACACACCACGTACACGATTGGCATTATTATATCTGTCCGAGTACAGACCTGAAAAATTCGCGAACGGCGTGCGTGCGTGTGTACGGTTTATCTGTAACGCACAGTTCTCAGGCGATTTGAACTGCCAGTCTTGCAATGCCAAAGTGAAGTGAAGTTTAGTGCAGGATTGCATCGGCTCGCGGGGCAAAGGGTATATCATTTACGACTTCGGCAGTGGGGGAAATGCATGTGCGGACTGCAGTTTAGAGCCGTGTTTTATGTTGCTATAACTTCGGGAAGTGAGTTTTGATAGCAGGTATTCCGAAGTAGTCCTGTTGCAATTTGGTGAATACCGACGCTGGTTATATTAGCCGTTTACGATTACTCTGTTATTCTATTTGTTATATGTATTCCTGCTGAACGCCTGTTTATGTCCGCGTAATAAGTGCCCGCGAACGGCGCTTCCGGTAAACCCGCGTTATAAATTTTAGGCGCCTCGCTCACCGCCGCCGCCGACGCCGACGCTCACCTTATCCAACGCGATGATGATGATAACGAATATTTGCTTTCGGACAACTTTGTAACACTTTCAATTACACACTGTAATTTTGTTAATATTTTAAAAATCTAATTTTCTAATTTGTAATCATAATTCTTAAAGAATAAAACTAAACATAATAGTTATAGATAGTACGCACCTTAAATATTCTTTAAACAGAATTATAATTTCCAAAAGTATATGTGCAATCCTTGCTTTAATAATCAATTATAGTTGATATCAATCTATTATTTCTAAAATTCTCACAAAGTTGTTCACGAAACGCACTAGAAATATAGATTTTTTTAATGGCCACGAATTATGTTGTAGGTGGGAATTTTATCACCCTTTTAAATAAATTGTTGGTGATATGATATGGATAATGATTATGATGCATTTACATTACATGCATTTATGAATTGATGAAGTCCATGATGATCAATGTTTCTATTTAGGAGGGATAGTAGTATTTAGGAGAAAGCAAAAGTTGTTGATGCATGCTCTGTTAGTGTTTTATAAGGAAATGTATCTAAGTTGGATAAAATGTGCTCCCTGATAGGTGTAGTTTTGGTTTCTATACAACGAAGAGTGCTAAAGGGATTATGGTATGGATAGTTTAGTGAGGATCTTTAGTGATTAGCAAAATCAATATTTTGTGATGTTTTTGCACTCAATTGGGGAAATAAAATACAACCAGAATCAATAAGTACTTGTATAAATTAGTGCAGCCGTATTAATTGAAACTCTTTTATTTTTCTACGTTAATACCTCAAAGTATTTCGATCGTGTGTAATTTTGTTTTTTTTTTTATTTCGGAATGTTCTTTTAATAATAATTTGCTAACCAAATGCATAAATATTTGCAACACTGGGATCAAGTAATAGTTAAATTATTGATTAGTAATGTTGGTGATGAATGTGTAGGCTTGTCGTGGCAGTTTTTCGGATTATTTGATTAATTACTGAAGGTTGTCATTGCTTTATCAAAACTTGTTCTGTGCGTAAAGAGCACGGAGCCATCTGAAAATAATAAGGCGTTCACTAAAGATTTGATAATTTAGGATTCGAGTTGTAAATATCTAAACAGTAAAGATTATAGATCGGAGGTAATGAAGGCGATCACTGAGAAACACCATGTTTTCGGAACGAACGAAAGTGAAAATTGATACTTATATTCGGACTTTCAGTTATTGGACAGTGATATAGAAGTGTGTCACCGAATCGGCAAATACAAGCGGAACAATACAAGGAGTGTGTACTTAAAACTAAACAATTTCAATATTAAGCAAAACATATATAAACAAAACAAAAAAACTACTGAAAGGTTATGGTGTAGTATTAAAAGAAGATCTAACAGAATCTAGGATTAAGCTGATGGAAGAAGCTATCAAAAAGTTTTCATTGAAAAATGTGTGGACCAATTTAGAAAGTATTTATATTAAAACAAATAATATAATAAAAAATGTTAATACATTAACTTAACTAAATCAATTGTAATTGCATTAAAATTAATGTCGTCATTAAATTCAATGTTAATTAGATACTTAGGATAATTAAGATTAAGTTAACTTTTCTTATTTCTTAAAATGTTTGTTTAGATTTATTTTATTGGTGTTATTTTACACTGAATTAGTTTAATTTCATAGTTGGTTTAGTGATAGAATTCTTGTAGGTTTCACTCTTAACACGTTCACCGCCACATGTACCGCCAGCGGTCATATAGTCGCCGTTTCTTGCACGCCGGGGAAATAATTTGTAGTTATTCCTTATATTAGCTATGACCGCCGGCGGTCACGCGGAATCCAAACCAGCACTTATGTGAAATATTCGCTTGGCGGCGAACGTGTTAATTAAGATATTTATTTTATGGAAGAATTTTTGAGTGAATCTGATGAGCGGGAATAGATAGACACTAAAGTATTGGAAAATATCAATATATTAAAAGACGTTGTTACTACTAATGGATTTTCAATCATTCATTTCAATATTAGAAGTTTAAGGAAAAATTTTAATGAGCTATTGGCTTATACATATAGAAATGTCAGAAATAAGTTTAGATATAATAATTTTATCAGAATCTTGGAATGTTGAGGTAATTAACTATCATATTGAAAACTATAACTTATATTATAATCATTCAAAAATAAATCAGAACGATGGAGTTGTAATATATGTAAAAAATAATATACCTGCAGACGTATCTACTGAGTTATTAACAGAGACAAATATTTTCAAACATAATTTAATTATTAATGGCACTAGTTTAGGAATTATAGCTTCTTATCGTCCATCTAGTATAAATCCAATTTTATATATAAACGAAATAGGTAATCTTCTAAAAAAATCTACATATGATCTTGAAATTTTCATGGAGGACATCAATTTCAATATAAAATGCAATAATGATAATATCGTATCGTTGTATTTAAACATGATGTACGAAAATGGATTTATTTGATACATAAACAGTTATACAAGAATACAACAGGATTCGAAAAGTTTACTAGATCACATATTTTTAAGGAAGAAAGTATCATATAGTCAGCCCCTGATAACTCCAGCTGTCATTGAAACTTGTTTAACAGACCACTTTGCTACCTTCATACATTTTAACAATTTGGGCATTCACTACAGCTAGCTATTCTTGATTCCACCACAGAAAAAAAATATGTAAAAATAAAAAAATTAAAAAAATAAAACTCTGGATTACTGAGAGTATAATTAATTCTATACACCATAGTCTATAATCTAAACACATTAATAAAAGACGTTAAAAATAACTATTACAAACAGCAAATAGAAAATAACAAAGGAAACTACAAAAGAATTTGGCAACAAATAAACCATATAACAAACAATAAACCTAAATATCAAAAATTAGAAAATGTGAAAATATTTGACCTCGCTGGTAAACCTTATTAAATAATAATAAAGACATTTCAAACACATTTAATGAAAATTTTATAAATGTAGGAAATACAATGTCAAGTAAAATTGAAAAAAATATTGAGCATATTTGTGATAATGGATCCACTGTTCAGTCATCATTATTTTTAAAACCCGTAGATGAAAATGAAATAATAACTTATATATCAAAATTGAAAAATAACTCTTCTCCAGGAGTTGTTGGAATATCGGTTAAAACAATAAAAAACACCCATCTCTATATTATATTTCCTCTAAAGCATATAATAAATCTAGCTTTTGAAAAAGGCGAAATTCCTCATGAATGGAAAGTTTCAATAGTTACCCCTATTCATAAATCAGGCGACCGGAGGAACATGAATAATTACAGGCCAATTTCTGTTATTTCAAACTTTTCAAAAATATTTGAACAAAGTCTAAAATTAAGATTCGTGTAATTTTTAATTCATCACAGTATTATCTGTACAAGCCAATTTGGATTCAAAAAGAATGTTAGTACCCAAGATGCAATCTTGAATTTTATTGAAGAAATAATTCCAAACTTAAATAATAACAAAAGGGTCCTAGCAGTCTTTTTGGATCTAGCCAAAGCATTCGATACTGTATCACATAATATTGTATTTGAAAGACTTGAAACAGTAGGAGTTAGAGGTAAACCCCTGAAACTTTTCAAAAATTACTTAAGCGATAGAACACAACAAGTAAAATTTAATAATTGTGTAAGTGCACCACTTAAGGTTACTATGGGTATTCCGCAAGGAACAGTTCTCGGTCTAATTTTACTTTTAGTATACATAAATAATATTCTGCATATCAATGATTTTCAGGATCACATATTATCATACGTGGATAATACCGCTGTAGTATTTTCAAGTAATTCATGGGAAAATACATATAAGACTGCTGAAACAGACTTATACAAATTACAATGCTGGCTTAATGACAGTCTTAAGTTTAAATACATAAAAAAACAAATTTCTAGCTATTACAATCTTGAGTGCTGATCAACCAAAACAACTGTATTTAAACATTCATAAACCTAACTCTGATAAACAATTATGCAATTGCTCAAAAATTGAAAAATGTTCATACATTAAATATTTAGGGGTTATGGTTGACCAACACTTAAGATGGAAACATCATGTAGATTACATTATCAAAAAAGTGAGGTTAATGATTTCAAAATTTTATCAACTTAGAGATATACTTAGTAGGCGTGTACTGTTACTTGTCTATTACTCGATGGTTGAATCCATTTTAAGATATTGTCTATTAATATGGGGAGGATTATTCAATAATATATTAGAAAAACTACAAGTTGTACAAAATTCTATTATAAAAATTATGTTCAGAAAAGATGGGCTCTACCCTACGAAAGATGTCTATATAGAATCTGGACTTTTTAAAATTAGAACTATGTATATTTATCAAAGTTTAATTTGGTTGCATAAAAATAAACACAAGTACAATAAAATAAGCAACACCTATGCTACAAGGGGAATAGAGAATTATAATTATGTTATACCAATCATTAAAAAGTCCCATCTTCAAAGATTTATATTTTTCTTGGGTTCCAAATTATATAATTTAACGCCACCTTTCCTGAAACATATAGGGTCCACAAAAGTATATAAAAAGGGATTAAAAAACTGCCTTGAATCAAATTATGATGTGTTGGTAAATATTTTTTAATAATTGGAATGATTTATTGTATTATGAAATTTAATAATATGTTATGCATATTATAGTTGCTTTCCAAACAATACTACTTATTTAACTTATTCAAAGTAAAATTATTTTAAAATATTTTACTGTCTAGTCTCGACTATCAACTTAAAAATTCATGTATTAGTTTTAGTATTAATAATAAGAATAACACAGCTGTAACTGGCCTACGGTGATTATCACAATACAATCATTAATGATTAGGTGACTCACTACGGGTTAGTAATTCACATAAATTATTTTTATTAGAATATAATTAAATTATAATTTTTAAATGTAATATGTGCATGTAAATTTAGAAGTAAATAAATTTAATTTTGAATTTGATTTGAAATGAATTAATTATTAATGTTTATGTGGTGGTGATATTTATACAATAAATCTGATGCAACACCGAGTCAAACGCCTTCTGGATATTGAGAAATACATTGGCGGACTATTTTCCTCCGAGGCTAGTTGATGTTCGAAAGAGGTAGGGATATGAATCTAGGGTGAAGGAAGCCAAATTGGTAATCCAGAAATGTGAAATTATTAAAAAGCTTTTTCTTCAAGAGGGACTCAAAACGTTTTCCAATTGCAGAAATAAGAGTTATAAATGGCTATATAATGTATCAGTATTGAGTTTTTATTCCACTCATGTGAAAAATATTGCTGTTCTTACTATAGTTAAAAAACCTTAATATTTATTCGTGATAAATAAAACTCGGTTTTGAGAATGTACATAGTTTAAAGTCGATGCACTGCGACAATCGTTTCGCCACACAGTGGCTTCATCAGGCAGATGATTAATGGATGAGTGTGTAACGAAACATTTGTCGCAATGCATCGGCATTAAACTGTGTAAATTCTCAAAACCGAAGAGCATGTATAATGGATTTTTACCAAGTAAAAGCCTCATCATTTCAATATTAAAATATAGTTATGGATTTCATGAAAAGGGTTTTTAATGATTTGTTTGAGTACTTCTCTTATCCTAGAGTGGTATTTTTTTCTTGAGTGTCTAGTGGTAGTCTCCTTCTTCTATTCTGCCATTTGGTAGAGGGTTTTTTGGCTTATACGCTTACTTGTCTCTTTGTATGTTTTTTCAAAGTTAGATACAAATACTTTAGCTGTATTGCTATCATCTGTCATTAGAAGGATTCGTTATTTTATTAATAAAGACTTATTACATTATTTTACTTTAATATTTTCCGTTCATTTGACGTATATTTTGACAGGCATTTATTTTTGTTTAACTTGTTAAATTGTCGTTCAAGGTGCTGTGTGGCTTTTTTGTATTAATTAAGTAAGATGATAATAACTTTACTAAAACAGTTTTCTTCTTTGTTTACTAATGCAAAGAAGGTTTCTAAGTGTTTTAATAAAATCGATGTAGCTTTAAAAACTTGAGCATTGTATTTTGTTTTTGTATTGAATTTCGATAAGAGATACTTATGCGGTTGTTTATAATTTTTGGGGTTATTTGTTGACGGAAATTTTAACGATTAGAAGGAGTTGTATTATTGTGTTGGAGTGATCTGCGGATTAAGGTTGATGAAGTTTGTAGAACGTTAATTATTTCACTTTACATTGTAGGTACGTTATTTACAAATTGATTTAAAATATTGAAGTTTAAAACAGACAATCTTGGGATATAAATTTTGCTTTGTAAAAGAGGTAAGTTTAAATTTTTGTCAATTTGTTTTAAAATATTATGTTTAAAAAACATTTAAATTATAATCTTTTTTTTAATCAACTTAACATAATTTGTCAATATGAAAAATTTCAGTAAAAGGCATTTAACCTTTTAATAGTGTCTACCTCCGTCTTGACGAAAATATATTTCCATAAAAGAGAGAATATTTTCTAATAGGTCATTTGTCTTTCTAACGTTGTGTATATATGAAACCATCCATTGACGTTAGGCCTCAATGTCGTTGTGGATTGGGCAACCATTTTGACAAAGGCTTAATGTCTTAATAGTTTTTTTAAAGAAGAATATAACCTACTCATTCTGGAAACAATTTCCACCCTTATTTCACTTCGATAACTATCGAGCTTCGCTCTTCTATTCCAGAAATAGATTTATGCTGAAATTGATTTTCCGATTGAAGAAAATATTTTTATGAAAGTTTCGTGAATGAAGATCCTGCAAACAATCTGCACTCTTTTTTTCACGTGCATAACTATCGAGCTTTGCTCTTCTCTTTCAGAAATATAAAGTTTGTGTTGTCATTGAGTTTCTGCTTGAAGAAGAAATTAGTATGAAAATTTCTTTAATAAATAATATAAACCACCTATCCTACAAACCAACTTCACCTTTATTTTGCTTACAAAACTATCGACCTTATTCTTCTTTTTCAAAAACATTAAAAAATTGAAGATTTATTTTAAAATTGAATGTCTGCTCAAAAAAAGCATTTTAATAGAAGTTTCGTCAATTAAGATAATTGCTCACACATTTTGCAAACCATGTTGGAAATTGATTTTCTGCTTCAAGGAATTATTTTGTTAAAGTTTCGTGAATGAAGTATATTTCCTACCCATCCTGCAAACCATTTGTACCTATAATTCACTTAATTAACTATCAAGATTCGCTCTTCTCTTCCAGAAATTAAAAAAAAATATTGAAGATTTGTGTTAAAATTGAATTTCTGCTTTAAAGAAAAAACATTTTAATTTCGTGATTGAAGAATACCCTTCACACTTTCTGTAAACCATCTGCATGTTTGATTCACTTGGATAGCCATTGAGTTTCGCACTTCTCTTCCAGAAATATAAAAACTATTGAAGATTTATTTTGAAATTTATTAGCTCCTTAAAGAAAAACATGTTTGTAAAAGTTTTGTTAATGAAGAATAGTGCCCGCCCATCTTTCAAACCATCTGCACGATACACTTGAATAACTATAGAGTTTTGCTCTTTTCTTCCAGAAATATAAAAAATTGATTATTTATGTTGAAATTGATTTTAGTTTAGTTTAGTTTAGTTTATTTACTTTACAAGTCCTACAAAAAAAATATACAAAATAAGATAATAAGATACATTTACAATAACTTGAATTTAGATCGCAGGACTTGAAGGCGGAGTTCACAGGGCAGTGTTCTTCCACTCAAACCATTGTTTCCTGTTTTCGATGACGATCAGGAGGTCATTTTTACCATTGAGGCAATATTTTAGCCATTACTAGTGGCTATTTTTATCCAATTTTCTTGAATGCGGAATATTGTTTATTCATCCTACAAACCATCATCACCCCTTTTTTCACTTGGATAACTATCGACCTTTGCTCTTCTCTTTCAGAGATATAAAAAAATAATGAAGACTAATTGAGTTTCTGCTTAAAGAAAAAAATTGTATAAATGTATTTTTAATGAAAAATATAATCCACCCAACTTGTAAACAATTTCTACCCTTATTTCACCTGATTAATTATCGAGCTCTTCTATTTTCTTCCAGAAATATAAACAAATTAAAGATTTATGTTGTAATTGATTTTCTACTTAAAAAAAAACTTTTTTTATGAAAGCTCCGCCAATTAAGTATATTTCCCACCCATTCTACAAACCCTCCGCATCTTTGTTTCACTTGGATAACTATCAAGATTAGATCTTTTCTTTCAGAAATAAAAAAAATGAATATTTATATTGAAATTTACTTTCTGCGTAGATATAACGTTTTTATAAAAGTTTCATGAATAGAAATTATTGCTTACCCATTCTACAAAACATCTGCAACCTTGCTTTACTTGGATAAATATTAAGCTCTTAATATTTAGAAATATAAAAAAATTAATATATGATGAATTAGTTTCTCACTTAAGCCGTGGTGAAACATTTTTGTATTAATTTGATTGAATTAAAAAATTAATATTTATGTTAAAATTGATTCTTTGAAAAAAAAACTGTACAAAAGTTTCTTCAACGAAGATTATAACTCACTCATCCTGGGAACAATTTCCATCCTAATTTTACTTTAATAATTATCAAGCTTTGAATTTTTCTTCAAGAAACATAAAAAATGTAGATTTTCTGCGTAAACTTTGGTTTATTTAATGAAAAATACAATTTCTAGTTTTTATGAAAGTTTCCTTACCTCACTTGTTATTAAACGTTAAATGTGAGCTAATTTGTACATTTAACGCTTATTAAGAAAATGAGTTAAGGAATAAACGGTGTATTATTTTCAAGATACAAATACTTTAGTTATATTGCTATCATCCATCAAGACTTCTTTAGAATGAAGAAAATTACTCACACAACCTGCAAACTATCTGCACGTTTAATTCACTAAAAATTTATGTTGAACTTGAATTTCTGCTTAAAGAAAACGTTTCAATAAAAGTTTTCTGAACGGAGAATATTGCTCAAACATCTTGTAAACCATCTTCACCTACGATTCACTTGGTTAAATATCGAGATTTGCTCTTCTCTTCCAGAAATATTAAAAAATTGAAGATTTATGTTGAAATTGATTTGGTGCTCAAAGAAATTTTTTATGATAGTTTCATGAATGAAGATATTAATGTATTTTTAATATCTCCACAAAACAATCACCCTATTGTAGCCAGAAACAAAATGACAACACTCAAAACTTGATTTAAAGGAGATAAAATTGCAATCAGTGATTTAAATAATTGTAACTAAATAACCAAAATTGGAATTTGCTTCTAAAACATTAAAATGCATTCAGAATTAATGTAGTTTTAATATTTCCACAAAACAATCGCCGTATTGTAGCTAAAAACAAAATGGCAGCACTCAAAACTTGATTTAAAGGAAATAAAATTATACTCAGCGATTTAAAGAAATTGTAACTAAGTAACCAATGTTGGATTTTGCTTCTAAAGCATAAAAATACATTCAGAATCAATGTATTTTTAATATTTCCAGAAAAAAATTGCCGTATTGTAGCTAGAAACAAAATGACAGCACTCAAAACTTGATTTAAAAGAAATAAAATTGCATTCAGCAATTTAAAATTTTTTAACTAAATAACTAAAGATATAATTTGCTTCTAAAATATAAAAATACATTTAGAATTAATGTATTTTTAATATTTCCACAAAACAATCGCCGCATTGTAGTTAGAAACAAAATGGCAGCGCTCAAAACTTGATTTAAAGGAAAAAAATTGCATTCAGCGATTTAAAAAAAATGTAACTAAATAACCCAAATTGGAATTTGCTTCTAAAATATAAAAATACGTTCAGAATTAATGTATTTTTTAATATTTCCACAAAACAATTGCCGTATTATAGCTAGAAACAAAATGGCAGCACTCAAAACTTGATTTAAAGGAAAAAAATTGCATTCAGCGATTTTATAAAATTGTAACTAAATAACCAAAGTTGGAATTTGCTTCTAAAATATAAAAATACATTCAGAATTAATGTATTTTTAATACTTCCACAAAACAATCGCCGTAGCTAGAAACAAAATGACCCACCCATCCTGCAAACCATCTGCATGAATAAATATAGAGCCTAGCTCTTGTCATTCAGAGATATAAAAATCAAAGATTTATGTTAAAAATATTGTTTCTACTTATAGAAAAAAATGTACGAAGTCAATGAAGTATATAACCCACTCATACTGCAAACTATTTCTACCCTTATTTTACTTACAAGACTATCGAGCTACCCTCTTCTCTACTAGACATATAAAACAATGAAGATATATGTTGAAATTAGTTTTCTGCTCAAAACATTTTTATGAAAGTTTCGTGAATAAAGAATATTCTTCACTCATCCTACAAAACATTTGCACCTTTGTTTCATTTGGATGACTATCAAGATTCCTTCTTCTTTTCTAGAAATTTGAAAAATTAAAGATTTATGTTGCTATTGATTTCCTGCTTAAAGAAAGCTTTTTAATGAAAAAATCGTAAATGAATAATATTGCCCGTATATTTTGCGAACCATCTGCTCAGTTTATTCACTTGGATAACTATCGAGCTTCGCTCTTCTCTTTCAGAAATATAAAAAATAAGATTTAAATTGTCATTGAATTTCTGCTAAAAAAAATATATGAAACCTCTTCTCTTACAAAAATATGAAAACAATATGTTTAAATTGATTTTTTACTCAAAGAAAACATTTTTATAAAAGTTTCGTCAATGAAGAATATTACCCACCCATCCTGAAAACAATCGGCACTTTTGTTTCACTTGGATAACTGTATAATAGGAAAAAAATGAAGAATTATGTAAAAATTATTTTTTCTACTTTAAGAAAAAAATTGTATGAAACTTTCTTTAATGAATAATGTAAACCATGTCCATTTCTATTTCGTTTACAAAATTATCGAACTTTGCTCTTCCCTACGAGAAACATTAAAAATTAAAAATTTACATAGAAATTGATTTTCTGCTTAAAGAAATTTCTTTAAATAAATCTTAAATTTTTTTATACTTGTGGAAGAGAAGGGCGAAGTTTGATAGTTATCCAAGTAAAATGTATGTACTTTTTAATGAAAGTTTTATGAATGAAGAATATTATCTATCTATTCTGTAAACGAATTGCACTTTTGATTCACTTGGATAACTATCGAGTTTCTCTCTTCTCTTCCAGAGATATAAAAAGTTGAAGATTTATGTTGAAATTGATTTTCTGCTTAAAGAAAACATTTTTTATGAAAGTTTCGTGAATATAGATATTACGCACCAATTCTGCCAACCACCTGCAATTTTGTTTCTGATGGATAACTATCGAACTTTGTTCTTCTCTTTCAGAAATATAAAAAAAATTGAAGATTTATGTTGAAACGGAATTTCTGATTAAACAGAAATATTTTATAATAAAAGTTTTGTGAATCTACTCATATGATTTAATTGGATAAAAGAGATATAAAAATTTGAAGATTTATGTTGAAATTGATGATTCTGCTGAAAGAAAACTTTTTTATGAAAGTTTCGTGAATGAAGAAAATTGCTCACATAATGTACAAACCATCTGCACATTTAATTCACTTGGATAACTATCGAGCTTTGCATTCTCTTCGAGAAATATTAAAGATTTATGTTGAAATTGATTTTCTAACTTAAACTTAAACAGAAGATTTTTTAAAAATATTTCGTGAATATTACCCACCCATCCCGCAAACTATCTGCACTTTTGTTTCATTTGAACAACTATCGAGCTACGCTCTTATCTTTCAGAGATATGAAAAATTAAAGATTTATGGTAAAATTGATATTTCTTCTACTTAAAGAAAAAAATAGGTATTATAGTTTCTTCAGTGAAGAATATAACACACCCATACTACAATTTATTTCCACCCCTATTTTACTTACAAAACTATCGAGATTCGCTCTTCTCTACTAGAAATATAATACAACGTAGATTTTTGTTGAAATTTGTTTTCTGCTTTAAGAAAACTTTTTTAATGAAAATTTTGTATATGAAAAATATTTCCCATCCATCCTACCAACCACATGCACTTTTGCTTTACTTAGATATCTATCGAGATTTCCTTTTCTCTTCCAGAAATATAATAAAATGAAGATTTATGTTGAAACTGAGTTTCTGCTGAAAGAAATTTTTTGTGAATGTTTCGTGAACGAAAAATATTGCCCACTCCGCCTGCAACCTATCTGCACATATAAACCACTTGGATAACTTTCGAGTTTTGCTCTTCTCTTCCAGAAATTAAAAAAATGAAAATTTATGTTGAAACTGATTTTCTCCTTAAATATTTCTTTTTGTAAAAGTTACGTCCATGAAGAATATTGTCCACCCAACCTACAAACTATCTGCATCTATGATTCACTTGGATAACTATCAAGCTTCTCTACTCTCTTTCAGATATATAAAAAAATTAAGATTTATGTCGAAATTGATTTTCTGCTTCAAGAAAACATTTTAATAAAAGATTCGTGAATTAAGAAATTCGCCCACCCATCCTGCAAACCATCTGCACCTTTTATTTGATTGGATATCTATCGAGCTTCGCTCTTCTCTTTAAGAAATATAAAAAAAAATGAAAATTTATGTTGAAATTGATTTTCAGCTTGAAGAAAACATTTTTATGAAATTTTCGTGAAAATTTTAAAATTAGGTTTACATTGATTTTCTGCTTAAAGAAACATTTTTGTGAAAGCTTTATAAATGAAGATGGTAATAACCCACCCATCCGCAATCCATCTGCACTTATGATTTATTTGGATAAATTTCGAGATTCACTCTTCTCTTTTAAAAATATTTTTAAAAAATATGTTGAAATTGATTTTCTCCTTAAATAAAACTTTTTTATGAAAGTTGTATCACTTGGATAACTACCGAGTTTCGCTCTTCTCTTTCAGAAATATTAAAAATTAAAGATTTATGTTATAATTGATTTTTCTATGTAAAGAAAAAATTGAATGAAAGTTTCTTCAATGAGGAATATAACCCACCCACCACGCAAACCATCTGCATCCTTATTTCTTACAAAACTATCGAGATTCGCTCTTCTCTTACAGAAATATGAACAAAATTGTTGTTGTTTATGTTACAATTGAGTTTCTGCCTAAAGAAAAAATTGATATGAAAGTTTTATGAAACAAGAATATTACCCACGCACTCAGCAAACAATCTGCCCTCTTCTTTCATTTGGATAACTATCGAGCTTCGCTCTTCTCTTTCAGAAATATAAAAATTAAATATTTATGTTAAAATTGATCATTCAACGTAAAGAAATAATTTGTATGAAAGTTTCTTTAATGAAGAATATAACCCACCCATCCTGCAAACCATCTGCATCCTTATTTCTTACCAACCCATCGAGCTTCGCTCTTTTCTTACAGCAATACGAACAAAATTCAAGATTTATATTAACCATGAGTTTCTGCCTAAAGAAAAAAATTGTATGAAAATTTTGTGAAAGAAGATTACCCATCCATCCTGCAAACAATCTGCACCATTGTGTCACTTGGATAACTATCGAGCTTTGCTCTTCTCTTTCACAGATATGAAACAATAAAATTTTATGTTAAAATTGATTTGTCTACTTGGATAAATATCGAGCTCTTGTATTTTAGAGAAATAAAAATTAAAGATTTATGTTAAAATTGTTATTTCTAAGTAAAGAAAAAATTTGTATGAAATTTTCTTCAATGAAGAATATAACCCATGTATCCTGAAAACCATATGCACTCTTATTTTGCTTACAAAACTATCGAGCTTTGCTCTTCTCATCCAGAAACATTAAAAAAATGAATGATGTTGAAATTGAATTTCTGGTTTAAGATTTTTTTATGAGAGTTTATTGAATGCAGAATATTGTTTAATTATCATACAAGCGATCTGCATCCTTGTTTAAAATTGATTTTTTACTTAAAGAAAACTTTTTAAATGAAAGTTTCAGTAATAAAGAATATTACCCACCCATCCTGCAAACTATCTGCAGTCTTGATTAACTTGGATAACTATAGAACTTTGCTTTTTTTTCTTTCAGAGATATGAAAAATTAAAGACTTATGTTGAAATTGATTTTTCTGCTTAGAGAGAAAATTTTTATATTAAGTTTCTTTAATGAATAATATGAGCCATCTATCCTGCAAACCATATCCACCCTTATTTTGCTTACAAAACTATCGAGCTTCCCTCTTCTCTTACACAAACATAAAAAAACTTGAAGGTTTATGTTGAAATTGTATTTCTGCTTCAAGAATATTTTTATGAAAGTTTCGTGAATCAAGAATAAATCCTACCCATCCTATAAATTATATGCACTTGGATAACTATCGAGCTTCGCTTTTCTCTTTCAGAAATATAAAAAAATTGAAGATTTATGTTGACATTTAAGTGTCTGCTTAAAGAAAAAAAATGTATGAAAGTGTATTTAATGAAGAATATAATTCACTCAACGTAGAAACCATTTCCACCCTTATTTCACTTGTATAACTTTGTTCTTCTTTTCCAGAAATATAAAAAATTGAAGAAGAGAAAAGGGTTTATTGCGCTCTCGGAGAAACGAAGAGTTCTGAAGTACACCAATGAAGCTGAGTACAAAAAGAAACACAGAAGTATTAAACTTAGGTAGCAGCGATTAAAAGCAAATGCAATTAAAATCAGAGAAATCTCAAATACACACAAAAGAAACGGCCTACCCACTCCGGAAAACAACCAAGGACGATTAATAACACAGACAGATAAAATAATGGCAGAATAGGAAACATAGATGTACAAACTTTATGAGGAAGAAGGTCGACTCTTACAGATTCTTAAAGCGGAAACCGTTCCGTGCATCCTCACGTCTGAAGTAGAGAAATGTATCAATCAGGCTAAGAAAAGTAAAACTAGTGGCCCCGACAAATTATTTAATGAGTGAATCAAACTATTGAACTCTCAAAACATAAAAGAACTAACAGTGCTCTTTAATCGCATAAATTGAACAGGATTAACTGAAGTCAATCTTTCTTCCTTTTCACAAAAAGTTAAATGCTTAGAAGTACGAAGATTACAGACGTATTAGCTCAATGCTGTCAAGTTTTTACTTCATATATTACATAGTAGAATCAATATCAAATGCTTGGATGTTCTAAATCAAGAGCAATTCGATTTCCACAAACACTCTAAGCTATTTACAACGGTGCAAAAAATCCAGCTAGATGGCAAGGAGGTGCAATTAATAGCAAGTTTATGTTGTTACCAATCAATTTATATCAGAACAAACAACAATACAATACAGTGGAGTGGTATGAACGCTGATGACCTCATTCACGCGTCACAGGATCGACCACCTAAAAAAGAAGAACTATTATTAAATTGGAATTTTCCAGAAAATGTTTTTCAGAATTCGAAAGGAAGTTTTTCAAGAATTCTAATATTTTTGAGCAATGCAATAGTTAAACTATACTAGAATGTTCTATAATTTTTTGTTACATTCCACTGCAAATTTCTAGAAAATTTTCTTGCAGATTGTCAGAAATTTCTTTCAAACTTTTAGTACTTTTCAAAAATTTCTATTTTCTTCTTCAAAAATGTTCTCTGTTATATCTTGCTTTAGATAACTTCTTTATTCTGTTATAACAAAAGTTTTCGATTCTCAAATTGAGAAAATGTTCTTTGAGGGCTTTAAAATATTTCGAAAATGTCTCTACAATGTGTACAATTTTTGGTTTTTATAATTCAAGAATTTGTATTTTTAAATTGCGAAAATTGTCTTAATGGCTTCCATTGTATTCTTATTTAAATTCAATTTCCCTCCATAAAATTTTAGAATGTATAAGTGTGGGAAAATCATCAATATTTTTACTGGCGTTATTTAATCGATTTTATATTTTAAATATAATTCCGTCCAATATAAATAAATATTAATAAATGCGCGGAATTTAAAATTAATCGTGGAATAACCCTGACTATAACTGTAAACTTTTTCTAATGATAAAACATTTCTGCCAGACTAAGTCCATTTCCGATTAATGTGTGGCGACGAGAAGTTGTTATCTAACATCTTGAAAAGCATTTTTCACCTGGACTTGGATGGAATTTTCTTTTTTCTTCAATAGTAATCTACTAAGCCTATTTAATTCAACACTTACAATTTAATGAGTTCAGCAATTGGTGACGATAAAAGAGAAGTTATAACCTATAACTCTGGCGTTTTTTGTAATGCTAATATCTTCATTAGATGATACCCATTGCAATTAATGAGCGGCGACATGAAGGTGTCATATAATATTTTAAATCGCCTATTTCCATATAACTGATTATAATTAGATTATTTTACATCCGCGCCAGTTATTACCACTTCATTGGCGTCTTCATAATTTGCATGGCAATATTTTTGGTTTTCTATTTCTTTTTGTGATTTTCCAGCAGAATTTTTCAACGGAGAAAATGTTTAAGATTTACTAACAAAATTATAAAGGAAGAAGGATACGATGATTTTGTTTTACCACTTTATTTAAAATTACATTAAAGTGGTAAAACAAAGTCATAGTATTTCTTTCTTCATTATATTCAAAATGTAGCATAAAGCAATATTAAATTATAAAGTGCTGAAAGTATGTTAAGTATGTTTTATTGCTGTGAAAAATGGTTTGTTGTTATGTTGAGGTTATTAGAAATGACTTATTATACAGAAGGAGAACTCGTATTATTCATTTTAATGATTTAATTTGTAGGATTTGAAGTACAGATCTTTAAATAAATGGATTAATTATTATTTACAAAGTAACTCTACCGCAATTGAATAAAACATGGAGGTTGTAGAGGCTATAAGAAAATTTTTGCGATAGGTCAATATTACGCTACAGAAAAAATAGTTCATTGCGATGAAATTCATTTTTAAACTAGAATTTAAATTGCAACTTCAATAACTGTATTAATAATGCCAATTTTATCGATCAATATTATTATAGGAAGTATTTATGTAGATTTTTAATGAATTTTACAAATGAAATGAGAATAACGACTTAATTAAACATCGTACATAACTAGGGGACAAATTTGCGGAATTTCATATGCGACCTCCTTAGTGAATTTTCATAATCTGCCGCCCCCGCATTACCGAGCAGAGCCGGCCATTTCATCTCGCGGCCATTCCAACATTGTTTCATTTATGACCGTCCGTTTGAAATCCACTCCGTCGGCCATATTTCTCGGAATCCGTACGTACGACCGAAGAACATAGAGAAGGTGGGTGCGTGAGCGCACATTCTCATTAACTCCGACAATGACGGACGGCATTTCCGCGCTCATTACAAATTGAATCGACAGTCGACTTTTATATAGGTTTGTTTTGGGGCACCTTATTTCCATTCAAACCGTTCAAGGTGCATTGGTTTTCAGTCGATTCGTCGCGCCTTTGAACAATTCCCTGAAGTGGTATTTTTGTAATTGGGAAAATCAGCGTGTCTCAGTTTTCTAATGAACACAAACACACGAGTTGCAATTGTTTTTTTGGATGATGAATCAGCAGTAGTGCGTTGTATAAGCTCAAAAGTGTTATTTTTATTATTTACACAAAGATAAATTAGTTATTGATAATATGATACATGGTATCTAACTTTTCAAACAAGTGATTTAGCAAGGATTGTATCAGCACTGATGCTAAAAATTATCAAAGAATTTGAAGACTTATTAACTGCACATCTCATCTTTCTTCCTTTATTTGTGTATTTTTTGATCTTCCTTGTAACTTTTTACAATACCTAAAACTAAAAAATAAAACAGAAGCATAACTACGTGGGTTTGAGGAAGAACATAAGAACAACAATTATGTTCTTCCTCAAACCCACGTAGTTATGCTTCTGTTTTATTTTTCTTAATTATGTCTTTCATTCAAAAGTTTTATTTCTTATTTTACCTCTTCTACATCTACTCGTTTTTTTCTCAATACGCAATTTATTCGAGTAAGGTTTTGTTCATAATATTTTTTGGTACAATTATTACCAAAAATTTTGTGGAGGCATAAAAATGAGAGACAGAAAAACTTGCTTTAAATATATTGTTTTGCCTTTTTAAATCTATAAAACATATAGCAGAAGATAAAACACTTTGTTAATTGAAATTAGAATAGTTGAAGATAAAAATTTAAAAAGGCAGAAATTAAAAATAGAAAATTGATAAAAGAATAGAAATATTTGTAGAATTTAAGAGAAAGAAAGAAAGCTAAAGAAAAGAAAATATAAAGAAGTAGAACTAGGAAGAGATAAAAAAAAAGAAATTGAAATAAGCTTAAATATATGAAGTATAACAGATGAATAAAGACAAGTAGGATAAAAGCAAAGTAGTTTAGTTTAGTTTATTTGCTTTACCAATTCTATTAAGAAAATTACACCATTTTCATTTTACCTTGACTATAGTTTCATCAAGACACTCACATCATCAAAACATATGTGGTATCACGAAGTGTATGCCTTACGTATAAACGATAAATACACTCAATAATAACTTGAAAATTTGAAGCATAGATCTTGATGCTTCACGACTTCTGGTGTTCTTCCATATTTAAATATGTTAACATCTTTTATATCTGGACCTAATTATATAGTTAGTATATCTCACACCTCAGGTAATTTATTTAATGAGGAGCAGAAAATAGAAAAACCGATATTTTGATATGAAGAAAGTTAAATCTAAAATATTTTTGAAACTCTAAATAGCTTTAAAGTCTATATCACATTTGTTTTCTTGAGGTGACTATTGACTACAGATTAAATAAGAGTAGTAGAGAAAAAGGGAAAGACAATATAAGTTCGAAAATGTACTAATATATGTTATCTCCCTGGTACCAACTATAAATACGGTAAATTTCTTATCTGAGCTGATTTAAAGTAAGGAAAAAGGTCAGTGAAGAAAATTTCTTCATATAGTATGATAACGGATAAATCATTTTTATAATTTCTTGATTTTTGACTTCTTAAAAGGAAACACAAAATATTAGAGGTAGAAGAAAATCTCTTTTTGTATATCTCCTCTTTTCTTTGAGGCAGAAGATAAAATTTTGTCATTTTAAAAGTCAGAAGCTAGAGAAAGAAAGATAGGAAGAGAACAACAGGAGAAAACAAGTTGAAGAAATTAAAAATTGGTGGACTTTTGAAGGGTAAATTATAAATAAAAGGGGTAGAAATCCAAAGAAATTATAAGTTTAAAAGTTCTAATCTTATTGGCATCAATTATAAAGCTGTTACATCTTTTGTAATAATAAAAAGATTTTAAGTTGGCACAAAATGAGAAAAAAGATAAACCTAAAAGGATTTTGTTCAAACATCACAAATGACAAATACATAAAAGATATAAAAATAGAGATACAAAAATTAGAAGTTAGAGAAAGGTAAAAACAGAATTAAAGAGAGAAAAGTAGATAAAGAAATAAAGACAGTTGTGTAAGAAACAATAGATGATTAAAATATCTAATAATGGTGTAAAATAGGCAATATGAGATTAAACATTACAGGTTGTGTAGTTTGAAAAAATAGAAGAAAATTAGAAAAGTCATTTTTTGTAAAATTTCTGGAAGTGATTAATTTTAGAACATGAAGAACGAAATATAGAAACTCGATGATAGAATTATAGGTAAGAAGAGAATAGAAAAGGGAAAAGTAGATAAAGAAATAAAGACAATTGTGAAGTTTGAAAGAAAGAAGTAATGAAAACTAGAAAAAGAATTGTAAAAATTGTGAGAATTATTAAAAAGAATATAAGATTTATCGAGTTTTAAGAAGAGTAAGAATAAGAGAAGAGATTTTTTAAGATTTTTGAAATTCTATGAAGATTTAAAGAGGATTGCAGATAAATAAAAAATATCGAGATATAGAAACTCCACCATCCACAATATTTCCATTGGATTGGCAAATGATACTATCTGTCATAATTCCTGTCGTCATTATGGTTATGAACTTTCGTTTTCTTTTAATTATATCAAATCGAACATAAATTCGAAGTGTATTTATGAAGAAATTATTTCAATTGTTGATTGGAATCAATTTCTGGTGATTGATGACATTGATATAATGTCAATTTCTTTTACAACATCCTACTTAAGCAAATTACATCTTCTGCTTATCCAAAATGGTATGACAAAATGTTAAGTTAATTAAGCAAAAACATTGCTTACATTAAATATAAAAATTCTGAAGACTATAATGATTAGGTTATCTTTCCTAATCTTTGGGGAAAGTGTTCTATACTAAGTATACAACTTTATGTTCATTATTGTGCACGTGTTCAATCTATTAAAAAAAAGTAATCCTTCGCATGTCTGGAAATTTAGTAATGAAAAGAAAAACTGGTGTTCCTTCTGCAATGATATACAATGGTAATATTGTGTCTAATGGTACTACGATAGTAAATGTTTTTCGTAATTTCTTCTCTGATGCTTATCATAATGTTATTCCTAATAATGATTTTAATGGGAATTTGACATTATCGAAGACCGTAAATCCAACAAAATTAGTTATATCTCTACAAGATGTATATAAAGAATTTGTCTTACTTGATTATAATTTTAATGTGGGTCCTGATGGAATTCCTGGTCAATTTCTAGCAAAATGCGTATATACATTGGCAAAACCAATCCATACATTGTTTCAGTCAGATATTAATAACACTTGCTTTCCTGATATGTGGAAGAATAGCTACATAAATCCTATTTTTTAAAATGGTGATCGCAAAAAAAATAGTTAATCGCGGTATTTCTTTGCAATATTGTATACCTAAAGTTTTAGATAAATTAATAGCACGTCAGATAGCTTGAATGTATAAACAAGTAATTAGTAGTCAACAACATAGTGAAATTTTCAATTCAGTAAGTAACGTTCGCAACCATTCTCTTAATTAACAACATGGGTTTTCCGAAGGCAAGTCAACAATAACATTTTTTTTAGAATTTAAAAACTTTTTATTGAATTCCTTTAAGGATCCTAGGCAAGTAGATACTATTTACAAAGATTTTTTGAAAGCTTTTTATCGTGTGTTGTACATAAAGTCTTAATTCTTTAAGTTTTCAAAGCTTTATGGTTTACTGAACAAATTGTTAATTGGGTTAATTGTGTTTTGTCAAATCGCTTTCAAGTTATTAAGATTAATAATCATCTATCGGATATCATTAGTGTATCATCTAGGGTCCCACAAGGATCAGATCTAGGTCCTGTACTATTTTTTTTATTTACAAATGATATTGTTGACTATTGTAATTACTTGTTGTTTATTGTTTGCCGATAACTTGAAGCTATATCATATTTTAGATAATGTTTCCATTTGCTTTGAAATCCAGCTTGATCTAGAAAAAATCTCTGCAGTGTAGTGTAGTACAATGAATATTTAAAGATAAATAAAGAAATGTTAGAAAAGTGTAATAAAAAGAATGAGTAGCCAATGAGATAAAATAATCAAAGATTTGTGGAGTTTTAGCAAAAAGAAAATTAAAAAGTAGACCCTTTTTCGTAAATTATCTAAAATTCTAAAGGGATTTTAAGAAGATTATAAAGACATAAACATTAGAAACTAGAAGCTAGAAATAAAGGTAAGAAGGGGGAAGTTACAAAAAGAAATATAAGAAAAGTGTGAAATGGGGAAAGTGAGATGAAATAATCAAAAGTTTTAGGAGTTTTAAGAATAGGTAGAAAATTTGAAAGTAGAATGTTTTTAAAGAATTCTGAAATACTTAAAAGTTTTAACGAGGATTATAAAGACATAAAAACCTACAAACTAAAAATAAAGGTAAGAAGATAATGAAAGCTGGAGCAGTAGATGGAATCTATAAAAAATGTAAAATATTAAAAGTAAAATAAAAGAAGTTAAGATTTGCGGAGTTTTAAAAAACGGAAGAAAGTTAAAAGTTTAAATACGTGTATACAGAAACGCGGAAAAGGAATGATGCTATAAAATAAAAAAGTAAATTTAAAGAGGCGAGAATCAAGCGATAGGGAAAGCTAGTCATAATAGAAGAAAAAGAAACAATGTTAATATAGTTTACTTCTCTATCAGTATTTATAAAAATATTAGATTTTGTGCCTTAGTTAATTTAAATAAAAGCAAACCAAATCAGAAGAGAAAAGATATTGTGATCTTGAGAAAGAGAGCGATGGAGAGGAAGAAGATGGTCCTTAAGAAAATATTTTGTTAATATTTCAGCAGTTTTAGAAAGTGTTAACAAAATTGTGAAAGGTCATAAAGATGAAGAGATATGTAGATGCTCTTCCTTCCTCTGCTTCTTCACATTTTTGAAACATAAGACAAAAGATATTCTGTCAAAATAACGGCGAGAATAGAGTTAAAGAGAGAAAGGTGTATAAAAGAATAAAATATTTGTAGAGTTTTCAGAAAATTAAAGTGGCAAAGTGCAAACCAAAGGAAACAAGATTAAAAAAGTTAAGAAAAACAAAAGTTAGAAGAAAATGGACACCCACTCTACATATGCACTTAGACTTAAATCAGAATTCACTTATAAATTTCTTGATATTAAAACTAAAATTGCTAACCTATTTTACAAAAATCAAATCAAATATTGTGGTTTAGATGTAAACGTATATATAGAATAGGGGTGGGTGGACTCTTAAAACTGTTTTTTTTTGCAATTTGTTTCTAGTTCTAGAAAAAAAGTCATAAATAGAGGGAATGGCTGCGACCGTTACTACGTGGTAATCCATACTTATTACTGAATTTAAAAAATCACTATGTTTTATATGTGGACATAATATAGTGAATTTTTCAATTCAGTGTCATAAATAGAGATAAAAAAGAAGATACATAAAAAAGAAGAAAAAGATAGAGAGTAGAATAAATCTAATAACGTATTTTTTTTTAATTTAGATTTTTGAAAAAAATAAAAAAATTAAGAAAAAAGTCCAAAAAGAAAAGGCGGTATTCTTTGTATCACACTATAAAAAATGGGGAAGGGAACGTAGAGTGAGAAGAGCATAAAATAGGTAAAAAAGATAAACTAACAAAAATATTGAGACAGGAATAAAGAATATATAAACAAGCAGAGGAACAATAGTGAAACTGAAAAAGAGAAGTAGAAAAAAAGTAATTAAATTATTTTTTTTAAGGAAGGATGTTAAACGGGATTTTTGGCTTAGGGAATAGTGACTTAGGCATGTGCATTCACTTACGACCAATTTTTATTATTATTTATTATTTTCCTGACATATGTTTCGATCAGCGACGATCATTTTCAAAGGATTACAAATTTTCACTATAAACTTTGTTTATATCACACACTTATTAAACTTATTAAAGTTATAAAATATTTATCACAAAGTGGAAGCCACTACAATCAAATATTTAAATTTTCACTAGTTAAATTTTTTTATACATATGTCAGGAAAATAGATCGAACCAAATTAAATATAAAACAAGTGTTCTAATTTACAATTACCCCTAGTTTCGATGTTTTATCCTTATTGTCAAGTTGTTAATTTTCCAATATTCTAAAAAGTTGTAATGAGATGACGAAAGATTAGAAAAGAAGAGAGAAAAATAGACTTGTATAGAGTAAAAAAAAGAAAATAATTTTGAAGACATTTAAAGATTCTTATCTTCGAAAAATTACGAAAATTATGAAAAAGTTAGAAAGAAAAGAAGAAGATTATGACACTCCATTTCTTTCTTCTTATCTTTAAAACATGAGGCAAGAGATCTCCTAGTTTAAAAAGAAAAAGAAATTGGGGTACCAAAAATAATGACAAAAAATAAACAAATGAAAAGACGTGTATAGTTTTAAGGGAAGAGAGAGAGAGAGAAAGTGAGAAAAATAATATATTTAGAAAAATAGAGGTAAAAAACTAGGAAAAAAATAGCAGAAAAACAAGTTACGATAGAGAAGTAGAAATACCAAAGACAACTTTAATTTAATATTTTCAAGATTTATTAAATTTGAAGCAATTCTTAAAACGAAATAACAATAAATAGAAAAGACAAAAATTATACACCTAAAGATGTGACAATTTTAATTTTTAAAAAGCCTTGATTAAAAGATTTTGGAATTCTAAACATTTTCAAAAATGTTTTTTTAAGACGTTAAGTATGTGACACTATTTGTGAATACGTGAGATTCTAAAGACATTAGTAAAAGAGAGCGGTAGATGAGAAGAAAGTAAATAAAAGATTCAGACCATTATAAAATTTGTAAATTATTAGAAGAAGAAAATTAGAAAGAAATTTAAAACTTTTGAGTTGAAAGAAGAAATTGAAAAAAGAAAAGTTTAAGTTTAGAGGTAAGTATACGCTAAGAAAATGAATGAAACTCTTTGTACAGATTTCTAAAAGAGAAGTGAAGACTGAAAAAGAGAGGCAGGAGACGAACATTTTCGAAACATGTTTATTTATTTATTAACATCTTTGTACTTCTTTCTAACAAAATAGCAGAAAATTTATAATATAAAATATGTAAAAAAATTTGTCGAAAGGAGTATGGGAGAAGTTCTTTTCATCGGATCATAGGATCTTCCACTTCATGATAGAAGAAGAGATAAGAATATGTATTTGCGAGTTATGTGAAGTTTATTATTTAATTAAATAAACACAGTTATATTTCTTACTTCACTATTTTATTTAATCACTAAATGTACATTTCGAACACTATGTGTCCATTATCAATAGTTAACTATTGTCCACGTGTTCAATATCAATCGTTAACTATTGATAATGGACACATAGTGTTCGAAATGTACATTTAGTGATTAAATAAAATAGTGAAGTAAGAAATATAACTGAGTTTATTTAATTAAGAGATAAGAAATTGACATTATTTGTATTTTTAAGCACAAGAAAGAGCAAGAAAATGGGATAAAGAGAACGGTGTGCGTTCATTATCAAAGTTAATACTGGACCGAAACACGTGTCAGTTATCTGAAAATGAAGAAATGGAACATAACAAGAGTTTTACTTCTTCCAATTTGAAAATTTGGTTCCATCAAGAGAGTAGTAGGACAAGTGTCGATTATAAATATAAAGAGGTAACATGTTCTAAAGATTTGAAAGAAACGAAAGCTTATCAAAAAGCGGAATACGTCATGATAATAATGTAAAAGAGAAGATAGAGAAAGAGTGATTATAAAGATAGTACACATTTTTACATTTGTTTTTAATTTCTAGAATTCTCGAGAGTTCTAAAGCCTGTTATTTCATTAAGCGCTTCCTATATTTAACGATTAATTAATTACACAACTCCTTGAGAATGACCAACGGTCGAAACTAGAAATATAAAAATAGTGAAACATAACTAAGTGCTTAATGAATCCTTTTATTATCCTATATTTAAATTTGAATAAAACAAAGTATGTGTAATATATCATCGAAGTTTTTTATTCGTTTGAAATATTCAATTTTCGCTGCCTCTGGCGCATAAATCAGGCTGAATTTTACCAATGGTATGAGTTACGTTGGCTTTGAGGGGCGCTATGGTTTGTTGCTTATTTGCATAGACCTGCGACTTAAAGAAAACTTAACAAGAAAAAGGCAAATGGGGTCAAGTTGCACGAACTCGGAGGCTAGTTTACATCACCTCCACGTGAGTTGAAATGGGATCAAGTTGCACGAAATCGGTGGCCAGTTCACATCACCTCGACGTGAGTTGACCATGCGCTTAAATCGTTCGTTCAGAATGTCCAATGTGGCTGAATGGCACGTAGCGCCGTCCTGTTGAAACCACATGTCGTTGGTGTCTATATCATCCAATTCGGGCCTAAAAAAGTTGGTAAGTTGGTAATCATAGACCCATTCATCCAGAAAAAGTTCAGCCAATTCACGTCGTTGCCTAGGGTAGTTTACCTTTAGCTCTTAGATCAGTTGAATTTTGTACGGTTGCAGGTCCAAGTCACGATGCTAAATTCGCCAAGTTGTGGTCTAAATGAACGAGTTCTTGTGAGAGACCTCGGATTCTCCTGGACACTCTCGTGGATAGCGACGATGTTTTTGGCAGATCTTGCGTTTCGTCATTGTACGAATGTTTACTGAACCAGTGGACTCGTATTTATCCATCACACTGCGAATATTCCTCTCGGTAGGACGATTATGACAACCGTAAAATTTGCGAAGCATTTGGAACGTTGCTTGAACAGAACACCTACTATCAAGAAACAATTTTTGATTTGGCAAAACAAACTGAATAAATGAGCCAATTCAGCTGAGGTGGCAATATGACAGCTATCAACTGTTAAAGTTCAGAATTCCTTATTGGAAGTTTCTTTGCTTTCATTTACACTAATTTCATCGGTAATTTATTTTTCAAAACAGTCCTATAACCATTTTTTGGTAAAAGCTAAAAATATATATCAAGACGTCTTCAATCCTCAAAAGCCATATTAATGTATAAACATAGTAGTTACCTATTAAAAGTATTTTTTGAGTTTGGGCAATCTAGAAATTTATTGGCTACAATTTCATGAGTATGTTCTTTTGGATAAATTTCGTGTAATTGTGGTTTGTATTAGGAAAATATGTTACATAAGGTCATTTAATTTAATATCAATATAATGATTTGATATTTTAATCAACAGAAAAATTCCAACACTTTGCTTATAAAGTAAGTGATGATAAATTTGCGCACACTTTATTACCAAAGCAGTAAATCAAACAATTTATTCCTCAATGACACAACAAAAAAAAAAAAAACGACACAAATTGGAATCTCATGCGTTATACTCTGGTAGTAAATATTCAGATGGTAATAAATTCGATGCAATTATTAGTCTGTACAAATTATTTTTATAACACAGATTTTAAAATAAACCAATTAAATTGTGATTTTTTTTTATATTTGAAGTTTTCTTGTATTTATTATTTATATAAATGTAACCAAACAACGCATGTGTTTAAAATTAAATTATTTTACCGATTTAGTTTGTTCTTCGTACTTTTTCTGGAGGCTCAATTAACTAATTTTTATTTTTCCATTATATTATTATTATCAATAGGACCGTATTTTTCGTATTTACATTTTTTACTTTCTTCTTAAAGGTTCATTTATATCTATTCTAACTCAGAAAAAGTGTGAGTTTGAGTAGTGTTTCTCGGATATAATTAATTTTTTTTAATCAATTTTAATATATCATATCGAAATGTTTCAAGGATTTTAGTAAAAAAAATTAATTTTGATCGATTAATTTTTCACCTAACAAATGGTGAAACATTTTTGAATTTTGGGGTAAAAAAACACTTGTTATATTCCATATTATTACTGTTATTTTCAATTTCCTTGCACGCATTTCGATCATACCCGATCATTTTCAAAAGTTTTTGAATTATCTCGACTGATTTTTTTTCACAATTTTTTTTTTAGAGTTCTGTAATTTTTTCTTAGACGTAAGAACCTTGCCACGGTTACTGATATAATAATTGCAGCAAAATCAGAATTACCTCGTAAAAAAGAAGCAAACAATTAAATTACATTACATGAAATGTGGTTAACAAGTTTTTTTTTTAATAGGCAGTATTAAAAAAATTACAGTCTAATCAAATGAATATAAACTCGACGTGGAAATTGTGCAGTTATGCGCAAAAATAGCGATGTAATTTAATTCATCATTTTACGATACAATAATTGCCACAATTACAAGCAATATGATCAATAACAATTTCTTTAATAGCGTAGAAGTTAATTAGATAATTATTTCTTACGAGAATAAATTGTAAGGTACATTTTAATCCATATGAAATAATAATATGCAACTCTAATTATATAATTTGTTTTACAAAATTGAAAAATTCAACATCGTGAGTAATAATCCTGAACTAAATGTGCTTGACCGACGAGTCTAATAGGATTCATTTTTTCAATATTTCTTTTCGAATATTTTTAACCATTCATATAGTAACTAGAAGTTATAAAATTAAAAAGCGTAACGTAGAAATAAAGACAGTTGTACAGGTAACAATAAATTTAAGAATAGTGTTAATTATTGAAAAGAATCCAAGATTTATGGAGTTTTAAGAATGGTAAGAATAAAAGGGAAGATTGTTTTTTAAAGATTTTTGGAATTCTAATAAGATTTAAAGATGTTTACAGTTACATAAACTACCGTGATATAGAAACTAGAAGTTAGAAAAAGGTAAGAAAAGAGTAAAAGAAGAAAAAGTAATTAGAAAAATAAAGACAGGTGTGGAGTATAAAATAAGATGAACGATCTTTTATCTTTGATCGTAGAAGCTAGAAATAAAGGTAAAAAGAAAATGAAAAAGGGAAGCTACAAAAAGAAATATAGTGAAAGATAAAGAATGTCAAATGGGGAAAGTGAGATGAAATAATTAAAGACTTGTGGAGAAAGTGAGATAAAATAATCAAAGATTTGTGGAGTTTTAAGAAGTTGAAGAAAATTAGAAAGTAGAAATATTTTTAAAGATTTCTGGAATTCTAAGAAGTTTTATAGATGATTATAAGGACATAAAAGCTTGAAATTAGCAATAAAGGGAAAAAGAGAATGAAATGTAAAGGAGAAGATTGAAGCTAGAAAAATAAATATCAGAAAATGTGAAATACTGAAAGTGAAATAATTTAACCTAGGATTTGTGGAGTTTTAAGAAACGAAGAAAATTAAAACCTAAACTATATAGAACAGGGCTAATAAAGAAAAATTTTAAATATAAAGAGGTGAGAAATAACCGAAAAAAGGGAGTTAGAAAAGAAGAGAAAGATAAAAGAGCTTACTTCTCTAGAAATATTAAACAAATATATATTAGATTTTTATCTTAGTTAATTTAAAAACAGAATAAAATATGATAAGAGAAAAGCTGTTGAGATTTTGAGGAAGAGAACGATGGAGTAGAGGAATATGGGCCTTAAAAAGTACTTTGTTAATATTTCTGCGGTTTTAGTTTCAATGAAATTTTCAAGGTCACAAAGAAGAAGCGATATGTAGACTCACTTCACTTACATTTAACTATAGTTTTTTATAGAGTGCTTCAAAAAAACTTTTCATAAATATTTTTGGTAATTGCTGGCATTTCTTTGTTTTATTTTATTTTATTTTTAAAGCAATATTTCTTTAAACCAATTAGTCAGGATATTTTTCCAAATTTAGAGAATTTTCCATTATCTATAAAAATATACTAAGAATTTTTAATAATCTATACTGCAAACTAGATTAAAACTTATTTGAAAGTTCTAGAATTTTTTTTTGAGAAGTGTTTTGCACCGTTTTGTCATTCAGTTTAATTTTTTATTTCTTGCATTTTATATCACAATTTTAGTAATTTTTGATCTACATTTCTAGAATTCTCCAGAAATTTTTTATCTAAATTGAAAGAACTTTCCCCAAGAGTTATTTTATTTTAAAGAAATGTCTTTATCAAATTCTCTTAAATTAGCTTTTTATCTTAATCTGCTTGTTTAATTACTTTATAACATTTTTTTGAAATTTTGTTTGAACATATTTAGACTTTGTCAAAAATTTCTTCTTCATGATTTTAAATATTCCTACTTATTATTTATAAATTTTATCACCAATTTATCATATTGCTAGCAAAATTTGAAGGATTTATTTATTTATTTATTTTATTTATTTATCTATCTTTGGTCTTCTTTTTAAAATAATTCATATTAACAAATTAACATAAATAAAAAAAAACATACATAAAATTTTGGTCAAAAGAAGCACGGGCGGAGTTCACAATTAAATATGTTCTTCCACTCAAACCCTTTCTTGATCATGATGATGAGGGAGCTAGTATCCTCTTCAACATCCACAATCTTCTATCCCCTTTTTTGTAGAGAATTTTTTGGCTGTTTATGTCAGCATGACAGATATATATAGAATTATCTAACATAAATTCAGTTTCAGTTTAAAAAGAAGAAATATTAGTAGCGGAAATTGAAGCAAGAGACAAAAAAGAAGAAATAACCAGATTGAAGAACACCAAAATACAAATAGACAACAATAGAAGCTTGACTGGAAAAGAAAGAAAACTTCCTGAAGAATTTGAAAAGGTAAACATGGACATACATGCACGTAGGTATAACGGAAACGAAGAAGAAATGAAAAAGAGAAATTGTACTAAATGGAGAACATGTTATATTCTACAGTGGAGTAGAATAGCAAAACAGAGGAAAAGAAGGAGTAAGCTGCATTCTAAAACAACAATACTAGAAATATAAAACTGGATTGGAATTTCTGAAAGAATACTAAAGATTGAGATGCAAATCGACAAGCAGACTGAAATAACGTTTAGTTGTATATGGACCAAATGAAAACGAAACAGCTAAAAGAAAAGACGCCTTCTGGGTACAATTAATAGAGGCAGCAGAGGTATACAAGGGACGATTGATAATCCTAGAAGATATTAACAGATAGATAGGGAAAAAGGACATCAGGCGAAACAATTGGAAAACAAGGAGAAGGTAGGAGTGCTAGTAAAGAAGAAAAGATACAAGAGTGAGAAGAGGAGCAAAATTTTACTGAGACCATTTCCTGATGTCATCAGAGGTAGCAATCTAATAAGAATAATATGAAAATAACAAAAAAAGGAGTAGGAACGTTATAAACTAAATGAAGAAGGAAATGCTAAAATATACTTTGAAAAAACTGAATTCGAGTGTCCAGACTTAAGGAAACATTAAATAATGTATCAATGAAAAACCTCTGGGTAGTAGCAAAGGAAGCTTGTGGAACAATTAGAACAAACAGATCAAGAAGCAAACAAGATGGTGGAGTGAATAAAATCAGAAGTATAATGGAAAATATACGTGGGAAACAGAAACAATGAAAACTATAATATATACAGGGCGCAAAGAATAAAAGTCAAAAAACTGGTAGAAGAAGAAAAACAAAATTTATAGAAAGAAACTCTTCGCATAAATTTTGTTTTTTTTTTGTCATGGAAACCAAAATAATTACAAGGCACTAAAATCACTTACGAGAAAGAAGCAATACAATAATGAATACAAAAAATATAAGAAGGGAAAGAATACTAAAAGAAGAACAAGATGGAAATAGTACTTCGAGAACACATCCAATATAGAACAACTGCATAATGAGCAAGAAACAGAAGATAATGAACATAGTAATACACAAGAGGAAGATGAATGTGGAGAATAAAACTATGTAAAGAAAGAAGAAGTAATTGAAGCTGTTCAAATGTTAAGTGAAGGTAAAGCAGCAGGTAATAATATTGTAACATCAGAAATGTAGAAAAACTTAAAAAGAAATAGAATAGAAGTACTTACAAAATTATACAAGGAAGTATGGGAAGAAAAGAGGATACCGAAAGATTGGGCTATCACTACATAAGAAAGGAAACAATTGAGAGTGTAAAAACTACAGAGCAATTACTCTGATAAGTGTGATAGCAAAAGTATACAAAAGTATAAAAAGTGATCACCGAAATACAACTAGAGGAACATCAATCTGGATTTAGGAAAGGGCGAGGAGTACAAGACCACATATTCACAATAAAACAAATAATTAGGAAGAACAAAAATAAGGGTATATCAGTAGTTTTCGTGGACTTGGATAAGCTGTTAAAAGCCTTTTCCAATGAAAATAGTATGGGATAGGGAATAGAAGAATAGAAGAGGAGTAAAAGGAAATCTCAGGGAAAACATAAAAAGCATGTATGAAGTAACCATAAATGTAGTAATCTGAGGAATTTGAGACCAAAGATGACTTAAAGTAAGGGGGGTATTGAGCCCAACTCTTTTCAACATCGTTTTAGATGATATACTCAAAGAAATGAGAGAGAGAAAAAATAAAAATTGGATACAAAAATAATATCAATTGCAGAATGCGCTTTCGCAGATGATTTAATAATAAAGACAAGAAACGATAAACTACAATGCAATCTAGATATGTGGGAAAATGGGGAGAATTTTTTGACAAAATTTCTAATTTTCTAAAATGATTTGTTTAATTTTTTGAGAATTTTCTACAAATGTATACTTTATGTTCAAAATGTCGTAATTTAGAAGAAATTATTCTAGAAAATTCTTAAAATATTGGAAGAAAAATTGTACAAAAATAGGGACGATATAATATAAGAAATAGTAGCAATTGTTTCAGTAATTTCTAAAAGCTTCGAAATAATATAATGTGAATGTAACATTTAAATTTTAACTTAGAGTCAAATATCACACCTAGATCCTTGAATTCAGAAACTGTCTGTAAAATTGATTGATCAATATAATAATCA
Source organism: Ontholestes murinus (assembly GCA_963969525.1). Lineage (NCBI taxonomy): Eukaryota > Metazoa > Arthropoda > Insecta > Coleoptera > Staphylinidae > Ontholestes > Ontholestes murinus. Next base: position 41,631,957 of record OZ018398.1, on the reverse strand, counting down.
CTTAGGATGCTATTAAGATTCCTAGAGTAAGTAAGCACAGAACACTTTTTTTATGTTCATTTTAAGACCGTTCTGACATACGCTGTTCATTTTCCTGTAAAGTTTGATGCCGTTAACAAACAGTAATACTTCAGATGAAATGGCACTACACACATTAATAATCAAAAGAAGAAACTGCAGTGGTCCTAGGTTGTATCCTTGCGGTACCCCAGCAATTGTTTCATATGGAAAATATTGGGTGCCCCATGCTTCACGATCTGTGAACGATCTCTCAAGTAAGTGTCAGTGACGTGAATTATATTACCGGTTATATTGAGATCGTGCAGCTTTAACAATAATATTGCATGTGGTATATTGTCAACTGCCTTGCTCAAATCAGTATAAAACATGCACAATTTTAGCTCCCTTCCAGGTCCGAAGAATGATGCAATTTTAAAGTATCCGATTGAAAATATAATTTAGTGGTTTGTGTCAAAATAGCAACACTCTTTTATTAAAAAAAAATAGTGCAGCTCTTAGGTTTGAGCCGTTTTAGTTGTTGCAGGATGTCATCTTCGGAAATTAAAAACAAAACCATTCCTTTAGGAACCACGGAGCTTGTAACATTGTAATTACTGGCAATAGATGGATATGAGGATTTAAAGTGATTGGCAAACGCATTAATAATATCCATGGCACTGGAGTAATTTCTGTTCTCAGTTTTTATATTACCAGAGATGAGGGTGGTATTTTTGAAGCCTGATTGTGCGTCCAAAATTTGGTTGGTTCAGTTCTAAATTTACTTGCAATAGAGCGTATATAATTGTCACGTTTTAGTTTTAAATTGCGTTTAAAGAGTCTACGTGAGTCTTAGACATCGGAGGGAATGTCTTTCATTATTTGACCGTAAATATTTAGAACGAAGATTCTCTTTATGTTTGATGTCATGAACCAATTCAAAATCTAACCATGGCGGAATGGCTGTTTTGAGATTAAGCATTTTTAACTTAGGTACACTCGCATCCAGAGCAGTGTATGGTTCAGAGTTTAAAAAATCATAAGCTTCATCTACATGATCTATATTGTAAAAGCTATCCCTAATTTATATTACCTATGTAATTATATACTTTTGTAAAATTAGCTTTTCTAAAGTTGTAATTATATTAGGGTAGTACTTCAAATTTTGGAACTTGTATAAATTCTAAAGAGAGGCATAAATGCAGTGAAGGGTGGTACTGATCCTCAGTTACAGAGAAGAAATTCTAAAAGCAATTAATTATGCTTAAAATATCTTGTAAAGCTACATTTTTTAAATGGTAAATGGTAATTGGGGATCGTGTAGAACCATTTATATTTTCCTTAACTCGATATTTATATTAACCAAAGCTTGAATTTCAGATTTTCGATTAATCGTGATCTGAATCTGAATCTTAAAATTGCGTGGATTTAGCCCTGTAAACTTCTTAATTCTCCACATAATATTTAAGATTGAAGAGAAGGAGAGCATGAACAGGTAAGAAGTATGCAAAAAGACAAGGAATAATTCGTGCCCGTGGAGGACATACTCATTATCCGGCTTTATAAATTCTTTCTCAGAATCGACTTATACGTGCGTTGTGATGATTCAATTGAATCTGTCATTTAAAACTATTCATTGTAATTTAGAAACAACTACAAACTATATAATTGTATGTTTTAGAAACACACTTAATTTGACTAACCTTTACATCTTATTTAAGAAATTGCAGATCTAATTCTCTTAAGCAGACAATTATATTGAATGGTTTAAAATTAGCTGGCTAAAAGCCGTAGGCAAGTGGAAATAAATAGCACACTAGTACAAACTAAACTACTCAGTACGATGACGTTGAATTAATTTTAATGCACCTTTAAAAAAAATTAAGTGATGCGAAACGTCAGCATTAATATTTATTACAGGAAGTTCAAGTACGGTGTTAAAAGGCCCCATTTTTAATATAATAATCGGCGCATAAATTTCCATAATCACCACCACATTATTATCTTCCAAGATTATAAGTATTCGATCTTTATCCTTGACTGTCGCTCTGGCAAACAGCATAAGATTTATGTTTTAATAATGGACCGAAAGCGACTCCCGCCCCGAGCTAAAGACCCCCGACGAAAGAAAACAATGTAGGAGCAATTTACACTGAACGAGTAAACGTGACCGTCGATACGATCACGACTTCAACAGATTCGGGAGCGTATCATTACACACACACACACACACACACACACACACACACACACACACACACACACACACACACACACACACACACACACACACACACACACACAGACACCCACACACACACACACATATATAGAGGGAAAAAAGTATAAGTGATCATCCCGATATTTATTTATTCTACGGATGCCGGCCGTGGTAACGTAAACATTAATGCGTCTCCATCAGCAAAGGGGTCCGTTGTATGACACTCTTTTTGATTAAGGATGTTATTAACGGTCATAACTATAAAATTTAATGTTTATCAAGATTCTATGCCGGCTAATGGGTATTTTGAGCTCGGCCGCCCCACCACGCGAAAAACGAACTGCTTTTCAGCCTACAAACCAGCAATTTGGTACAATAAAAACGAATTGTAGCGATGTATCAACAATTAGTTGCATCGGACTGATGAATTCTCTTCACGCATGGCCGCCTTCCGACTTTTAGATTTTCCGATCAGATTTAATACGATGGCGGATAAATGAGCAAAATTTGAACGCATCTAAAGGTATTATACCCTATTAGCACTTTCACTACTAATCTAGATTAGAGACCGGCGCTATATCATTTCATTATTAAATCGATTTCCTTAAAAGCTAAGACTTTAAATAACTACATTTACATTTTAAAGGATAATCAAAAATTAATTTGGAAAAATGTTTGTAGTGGTTATTGCCAAATCTGTTGGGTGGATAAATTAATAAAATGATTCAAAAACCTCAAATATAATTACCATATTTACTTCAAACATCCAAACAAATCACCTTGAAGGAAAGTCATCAACCATCCTTTTACTCGATATTCAAAAAGTCTTCGACTCTGTCTGGAGCTAAGGTTTGTTGTACAAATATTACCGTCTTAAAATTCCTACACCTATTATTATCATTATTAAGCAATTCCTTTTAAACAAATCCCTCAATGTCAATAGTATAGGTCTTACTCCCCTCCTTTTACCCTTGTACACGATCTACCTCAAGGATACCTCCAAATAACTCCTACACTTTGCAGATGACACAACCCTAATTTACCGTATTTAAAGCTCTACAATCTCTTCAGCAACTTATTAGCTCCCTTCAATACTGATTTTTAAATTGGCAAGTTTAAATTAATTCTCCCAAATCTCAGCTTCCAATCTCATCTCAATATTTTCATTTTCCAACTAACTGTTCCTCTATAAAATACCTGGGCATTACTATAAATCAAAAATTGAATTTCAAAAACAATAGTAGGACTAAATAATTCTGAATGTTAAAATTAATGAAATGGTCATTAAAACAATCGTAAAAACGAAAAAAAATGAAAATGAAGAAAATTCTTAAAAAACCAAGTCATTTTGAAAATTTTTTGAATTCTTGAAACAATTCCTTGTAGTATAGTTGAGAAATTTTTGAAAATTGTTGAAAAATGGGTGACAAATTGCTGGAAAGTAAAGATAAACGAAACTCTTCTGACATATTCTTAAAAAAATGAAATCTAAAGAATTTCTTGAAAACAAAGTTACAAATACAAAATACAACGCTTAGTTATTACACTTTCTATTTCAAAATATATAATGGAGTAGAAACCTCAAGTTACAACAAGATATTAATATTAAATAAGTGAATAAAGTACCAAACTGTGTTTTACTCATACAACAAGATAGTTACAAATGCAAAAAAATATTTAAAAAAACTAAGATATTATTTTGGAAAATTACAGAACTCTCGCAAAATTTTTGTAGTTTAGAAACGAAATACCTGGAAAATTCTTGTTTCTAGAAAAATAGTATACAGTAAATTATGAAATTTGAAGAAACTTGAATATTAACAAAAAAGAAAATCGCAATTTAGACATAATTTTCCTGAATAATTCTTGAAACTAAAAGAAATATTGTTCAAAGAAACCTCAGAAGAAAACTTTACAATTAGAAAAAAACCTTTACGAAAAATGAAAGAGAAAATTTTGGCAATTCCTAAATAGAAATACAAAGTACAGTTTTATTTATCAGTTAATAAAGTTTCTAATTTAAGATGTATCACAAATTTATGGCTTCAAGCATCCAACACAATTCCTAAATAAATTAGTCAATTAGACAAATTGAAAACTTTAATTTGGATAAATCTAGAACTCTTAAAAAACATCCTCACAGAGAAGAAATTTATGTGAAAATATATAAAAAATAAAGTAATTTAGATGCGAAATTATGAAAATCGTTGAAAAATAGAAGACAAATTGCTGGAAAGTGAAGACAAATAAAATACTCCTGGAATATTCTTAATAATGGCAAAGAGTTTGTTGAAAACAAGTTTACATATACTTACTTTGTATTCCAAAATGTTAAACGAAGTAGAAACCTCAAGCATCAACATGGTAATAAAATCATAAAAATCTACGATATCGGGCTTAAAGACCGCCGGTTGATAGCCATTTAACAGACTAACCTCCCAACACTCATATCATCATAAATGTATTATATTTGTCTTATCTGTATTTCATTTTTGTCTGTTAATAAAGATGTTCTATATAGATAACTACAATATGGTTTAGGAAATTATAGAACCCTCAAAAATACTTGTAGATTAGAAAGGAAGTATCTGGAAAATTCTTGAAAACTGGAAGAGAAATTTCTAGAAAAATCCGTTAAAGTAAAATAAAACATTTGAATATTTTAGAACCTTCTAAAGAAAGTCACAATTTAAACGAAATTTTTCTGAAAAATAATTGAAAATAAAAGAAATACTGCTTAAAGAAATTATTTTAAAAATTTCTAGAAACCTCAGAAGGTCATCTTCCCAATTAAATAAAACTTTTTCCAAAAATGTAAGATAAATTTTAGACATTTCCTATATAGGTATACAATATACAGTTTTATTTATCAGTTGATAAAGTGCCTAATTGAAGATGTATTATGAAGTTGTGGCTTCAAGCATTCAACGCAATTCCTAGATATAATTTTTTTGAGAGTTTTAGAATTATCCAAATTAAATTTTCACTGTTTAAAAGAGAAATTATGGGAAATTCATAGAATAGAATTTTGATTTGGTAATATAAGAAGTTGTAGAAAAAAGTTACTCTGAAACTTTTTGAACATTTCAAACAATTCCTTACAATTTAGAAGAAAAGAAACAATGGTACATTTCAATAAGATAGAAGGAAAATTCTTAAAAGTTACAGTTAATTGCTAACTTATTTCTCTCCTGGCGGAGACATTTTGGAAAATCTAACCAAACTCTTAAAGAATTAAAAATAAATTATAAATTTTTAAACAGAAAATAGCACAAATTCAGATAAGGTTCGAAGAGTTAAATTAGGAGATTCTTAGGGGAATTTAAAAAAATGATTCCGTTACATTAGAAAATAAATAGGATTAGGTTTTAAATCTCGAAGATAGTTCTAAAAAAATGAAGAAATTCTAGAAAATTATTGTAGTTCGACACAGACAATCTTCCCAACAACTGAAAGAAAATCAACTGATAATTTCCTAAACCTTTTCTGAATTTTTCTAAAAATTCCAGAAATCTGGAATATTATCTTAGCAATGTGAAAGAGAAATTTTAGAAATCTAAAAAAGTATATGTAAAATTTAGGAAACCATTTGCAATATATTTTTTGAAAAATAATAATTACGTTAAGAAAAAAAAAATTAAATTAAAAAGAAATCTGTAAAAAAAACTTGCTGAAAAGATAATTTAGTAAATTAGAAGGAGAAAAATTCTAAAATTCTACTTTAAAATTCTAACCATTTGGAAAATTCTAAAAATCGATAATCAAAATAAATCTAGAGATTCTAGACCTTTAGAAGAAATGTTCATAATTTACATAATAAATAACGCCAAGATTCTTTAAATAACTACATTTACATTTTAAAGGATAATGAACAATTATTTGGAAAATTTCCGATGGTGCCAAACTAAACTAGCTAGGTTATTAGTACCTTCGGTATAAATTAATATAAAAATGTAAAAACTTCAGAAACAATGTTTGACACATTAGAACCCTTGGAGAAAATCCTAACAATTAAATAAAATCAAATAGTTTAAAGGTCAAAGAAAAAATATTATAAAATTTAATTTAAACTTACAAACACTTTGGATGGGTAAAGCTGGGCGGAGTTCATGCAGCTCCGATGATTTTTCACTCTCACCCTTGTTTCTGGTAGGTAGTAAGATTCCCCTTTTCCTTCCATTTATCATAATTATTTAAATATATTAATATTTGCCTTAATTTGGCTTTATTTTCCGTATTTTACAAAGCATTAAGTTGGGATTAAGACTGTCCAAAATGACATTTATTAGGCTCCTAGTACCCATTAGAAAATTCTTCAAACAATTTGTTTTTTTTTACTAGATGTATATTTCGAGTACAATGTACTCATTATCAATAGTTAAATGATCTTAATAGATTTTTTAATTTTCTTATTGTCAATTTGTTGGCCAGGTCCTTAGTTATGAGATCCATAGTGGTTAAATCGATTTGCGTATTGTCAATTACTGGTTCTGAGAGGTAGTCTATAATTTGGTTTAAATTTAGTGTTATAAAATATTTCCTTCGGGCGATTCACTTCAAAATTATTATCAAAATTATTTTATGGTAAACTTTTTCACAATTTGTCTCTAAGGCATAACTACTAGGTCCTTAGTCAAAAGGTCGATAGTTTTCAAATCGATTCTCGTGTTGGTGAAAGATGTTTTAGAGATGTAGTCCATAATTTGGTTTGCCTTTTCTAGGATGTAGTCAATTTTATGAATACTCATTTTTAAAGCTTAATTTTTTAAGGTCATTAGCAGACTCAAACTCCGGTGATTGATGATTATAAAAAATGGCCTATCTTCTGATTACTGAGCTATTGTTAATCACTTTTTTTTCTTGATGCTATAGTTAATTTTGTTGTCAAGGCAACTGGCGTATTTTATAAAGCATTAATTTTCTTTTTCTTGAGAAAATAGAAACATCGAAAATATTTTTATTTACTCTTTAGTAGTTCATTTTAGTAACAGACCTTTTCTTCTTGAATCAGACTTGCTCTTGATGCGTAAGCTCTTATATTAGTGCATAGCTGAAATAGAGTAGATTGATCTGCAATGTTTTTTTAGTGTATTCGTTTAGTATCTTCTATATCGCTTGCCATTTTCACGTGGAACCCTTTCAAGTAAGTTTATTCAATGTGTTTTAAGGTCTTTAATGAGCTTTCGTAACTCACTACAAGCTTACCCATAAGCTTAATGTTATTTAGGATTAAAGATTTAGTAATATCTGCGAGTTATATTGGGTTGTAGTCTATTTTGAGTTGCTTATCCTAAATTGATATTTTTGCAGTTTCTATAACATCTTTCTGAGATTCTTAGATCGATAGATCCAGATAATTCAATAAGTTCATCTAGGTATATTAAGATTCTAGTCAGGTTATACATTGCCTATCTGACGTTAAAACGTAGCAAGGACGAACTTTTATCTTTTTTAAGGGTAAAGCCAGAAACATGTTGCAAAGGTTTTTTTATCGTTTTGTTTGGATTTTATTGGGATTTGGTGGTAACCTGTCTGTAAGTATAAGAGGCGTGAGAAACTCTCCTGCAAGTTCCCATGGGGAGCTAGTGTCTATACATCCCATACGTCAAGGGTTCGTATATACCTAGTTACTTCTATTAATCTTGTGAGCGGAAGTAATTCTGATTTTTCTGCAAATTGCCACGAGAGTCTGTCCGTTCCTTGATAGCAGCGGGTTTGTAAAGATCTATTCACATCTACCCGACCTGTGTTGCGGCAGTTTTACGTGTTCACTGTGTCACCCTGTCAAGTGAAGACCATCCGGTAGTAGCTTTCGAGCTCAATGGGCTATGAAGCATTTTGTTGATCAGACAAGTGTGACTTCTACCTCCTCGTGTTACTTACTGGGATCTGCCATGTGTAAAATGCTAACGGAGGCACAAACTGGGTCTTTCACCCCGTTAGTTGGAGTGTGGTTATGGGATGGTGCTCTTACGGCAGCTATATTGTCGCATGGGGGTCGTCGTGAAGAAATCGAACATTTGGAGTATTTGCAGCTGAATCTAAACGTTGGAACACCGACTCACAACCTTCCTGACTACAAATCTTCATTCACTGTCACCGCGATCCCACCGATCTTCCTCGACCTCCTCGATCAGTATAAAATCTACGGATTAGCAATTACCGAGGAGGTCCCAGAATTCCGTCTTGTTCTGGCGTACATATTCGCGAACCGTAAGCGGCTTGATATATCCTATCTCAAATATCACCCGTTCGCGACAATATAAATTAAAGAAGGTCCTGACACCAAAAAATAAGAGAGCTTTGATTACAAATGTGTATATTTGTTTAATTGCTTACTTAACCCATGGTGAAACATTTTTGAACTATCTTGAATAGTACTAAAAAATCACTTGGTTTGTTTCAGAATTTATTATTTCTTCTCCGACTAGTTTCGACAATATGTCATTAAGAAGGAGTATTAAACGATGTACAAAAGATTAGCTTAATCTTTTGTACATCATTTATTACTCATTGATAACGATATATTGTCGATACTAGTTGAAGAAGAAATAATACATTTTCTGTGAAACACAACAAATAATTTTTAACTTCTAATCAAGGTAACTCAAAAATTTTTCACCACGGATTAAGTGAGCAATTAATTAAACAAATCAAGTGATTTTTTAGTTCTAATCAAGATAGTAAATATGGGTATATTTTGTTCCTACTAGTGGCATCTCAAAGATTTGCCTCACAGCCCATTGAACTTGCAAGCTTTTAACTGACGGTCTCCGTTAACCAATAAGGTGATGGGTTAACGGAGACCGTCAGTTAAAACCTTGCAAGTTCAATGGGTTGTGAGGCTTAAGTTAATCAGTCCAATGCGACCTCCACCTCAACGTCGTGAGCGCTGAGAGCAAACTAGACTCAGATGCTAACGGAGACACACGCAGATATTTGATTGCTAAAAATAAGGAACTAGAAAAGGTCAGATAATGATCCTGAACGTTGAAGGCATCGAGGATGCCGGAATCTGGGGCTGTAGTTCGATTGAAGAAGAAGTTAGAGTGTGGTTGGATGAATGGGTTTTCCTAATTTATGATAATAAATAAACCATAAACTGCATCTGTCTTCATTACCGCCTGGAAGCATTTTTATAAAAAATCGTGCCATTTCCTTCCACGTCGGGTGACGTTGCGGTGATGAGGAGTGCAAACTAGACGAAGAACCGAAAGGCAGGTATGCGTGATTCACAAGTGTATGTGGAAGATGAATATCAAGATGATTTGTCTGGCTCAGTGAATTAGTTGTCCTATCCTGGGTAAATAGTACAGCTTTGTAATGGTAGATATTAATACAAAGTCTGATTTTTCTATATTCTATTTATTTTCTCATAAATTACTTTCTCATTTACAACTCTGTGAAACAATTTGAAAATTATCGAGTGTCTTAATAATGCTGTGAAAAGCAAGAGTAGTCGAATAAATATATATAATTAAGTATCAGCTTCTGGCATCAATCTAAAGAATATGCATGAGAGTACATAGGACATACTTTCCAATAATATAATACTCTTGAAGTCATAAATCGTCGGTTTTCATAGAAAATCTGCGATTAGGAAATGAGTACATGCTCCTCTGTGTAAAACTCCACCGCATTGGTTGGTAGTAGCGTTATATCAAATTCTGTGGTGAATTATTCCAGAAAATATTTGTTATTTCTAGTTGGGCATTAACTAACTCCATCTTTTCCTTTAATTTTGGATTTTTTCTAAAAACAAGGCATATTGGTTTTCTTAATGATAACCTGTAATATAAAATTTTCAGGATATTCTCAGTCAGTCTGATGGTTTGTTTTTATGATAGAGGCTGGAATTAAAGTAATAATACATCTCTATTCTTTAAATAATTTAAATACATAATTCCACGGCATAGATACCTCCATTTCTTTCTCCTGTTCTTTAGGTGGAAATATAATTTCCTTTTTCTGTACAAATGGACGTTCCTGCCTTTAAAAATGATCATTTTTTCTATCTTCATATCTACATCATCAAACAACCTATTTAAATTTATTTATTGTGTCATAAAAATATTGCAATTTACATGTAAACCATTCTATTTAGGGACACCCTCATAATAATTACTTCCTTTAATATTATTCCTCTTCCTTTTTGGGCAGCTGCCAACCTCTACTCTATCCACCGTTAACTTCTTGAGCTTGCCCATTCTTCCCTTTACTCTTTTCGTTCTTCTATCTTCTTGCTTGTGATAACGTTTGCGCCACCAGTAGCTACTCAATACACCATTAGTGTTCCCTACATATCCATTCTCTTCTCCTTCTCCCTTTTTTCTTCTGGTACGCCTATGCATCGGTAGCTATTCAGTCAACCCCCGATTTTGTGAATAGTTGATTTGTTTCGTTTTCATTATTTCTTCTTCCGTATACATGTCACCGATAGCTACTAAATTTACTACCGGTTTTTTGACAAGTCAGTTTCCTCTTCCTGATTTCTTCATTCTTCTCGTACTCTCAAGTCATACAAGGAGACTTATGTATAATAGAGATTTGCAGTTTTTGGAACCTGGAATTATTCATACGATTCGTAAAATGATGTCTGCTAAATAGCAATGTACTTCAGACAAAACTGTATTACTTATAGACTAATCTCGTTGTAAAAGTCTGTAACACCGGATTTCTTAAAGCTTTGTAGGGACTATCTTTTTCACCTTCTCCATCCTGCATCATTTGACTGTCACCAAAGTTTAAAAAAAAAATTGGAATCGCTTCTTCCTCCAGATTTTTACATTTTCCTTATAATAAGCAACGATCATTCTGGATGATTCAGGAGGTCCAAAAATATTAACTGTAGTTCGTTAAATTTCGACATACATTACTGAAACAAATTCTTGGATTATTAAATCCTGATATTGTTTCAAACTACTAAACTGTCTTAGAATTCGCTCTAACAACTGATGCAGCTGACGTTAAAGAGTATAAAATGCAACAAGAGGTCTATGTTATCTATAATGGTTTCCTGTTGTCCTTCTGCAATCATTTTGTATCCTCTGTTCATTATTTGTAGAAGATAGTTGATATTTGTTAAGTTACCCTTTTGATGAAACCACACATTAATTTTGGCAAAGAAAAACACTTGTTATGTTCCATGTTGTTACTTTTATTTGGAGTTTCCTGGCATATTAGTTCTACCTTTGAAATTAATGGGATATGATCGAAACACGTGTCAAAAAACTGAAAATAAAAGTAACAATATGGATCATAATAAGTATTTTTCTTTGCCAACATTAATTTGTAGAAGACCTGGAAATATATAATTTGTATTTTTGTACTTCTTGAATTTTTGTAATTGCTGTTCTTAGTACCAGTAGATTCTGTAAATAAAATTATTTAGAGAATTCTTTTAGTTCCACATTTGAAGCTTCAAGGCTCTTGGAAAGTAACGGTGCAGTATTTCTTGGTTTGCAGTTATAACCTGGATTTATCTGGTAAGTTATCTCAAGACGATTTGATTCAAAGGGTTCAGTAATTTTCCTGATTTCCTCTTACTTAATTTATTCTTGGTTGATAACTCATAAATGTTGATCGAGTCGATGCGTAGGTCTGATGGTTGGTCTGTAGAAAACAATTAATTGCGGTAAATTTAATCGCTACGTTGATTATTTGAAATGCCCATCCCAAAAAAAGATTTGTTATTAGCTATTTTAATGGTTAAGTTATATTTTTCGTGAAATCGGATAGGACAATTGTTACTATATTAGTCTGAAGGTTTCGATGTGTTCCATTGATTGATTGATTGGTATCAATTTTACCTTATCGGATTTTTGTCTTCTTGTTATCGAATGTTCCTACTTTATCCTTTTCCTTTCCGCTGTTCTATATTGGTCATTTTGTAGCGTAGGAAATAATAAATAATAATAATAAATAAATAATAAAACAAATAAACTAAACTAAAATAAACTAATTATTTTATTTGATTGGTTTATTGTTCGATATATTACAAGTATTTTTGATGTCTTGTGAAGATTCGTTTTAAATCAATTGACAAAGAGAGAAGTTTTCTTCCATTAATTAATTGAGGAACGCTAAAATTAAAATTAATGAGTTGGCTGTTGTTGATTTACAAAATCTAACTCTTAAAGTATTCACTTTACATTAAAATCTGAATAAATGAAAAATAGAGTCTGTACCCTATTCGAATATGTATTACAACGTTTTGACTTTTAATTATTGTCACCTTAATGATTTCTCTATGTATTTTTGGTATTTTTAATAAATCAAACTACAATTAAGGAAATACCTTTTGTAATATCATAGAATAATTTCCATTTGGATTCTCCCTCTAAATTAAGTACTGTTCTAAATGTACACAACACAGCTTTTCATGAAGTTTTAGTTTTAAGATCTTATAACATTAAAGTACACTGGCAATTGTTAGACATTATAGAAGACATTAAGACTCATTGTTGTAGATTCACAAAATACAGGGTGTCCCGTTAATGCGGTGAAATGGCTAGACCATAGATTCCTGAGGTCAAAATATGACGATTTAACGCAACTTATCTATATCCAAAAATTTACGGTTAAGCCGGAATTTGGCTTCAAAGTTTCAAAAATGTTTATTTCTTTTGTATATAACAATTGAACGCTTTATTTGATTTTTAAGAAATTTATTTTTAATAACTACCATAATATAATACATCATTTCAGTTATTATGACTATTATTGGTTAACAAGAAGTATAAGAAACAGTAGTACCACCACTTAAAAACTAAAATATGTTTTTATTGGTGGATCTAATAAAAACTAAAAAAATACTACTTGAAAGACAATTTAATTTAAAAACTTTTCTATCTCTTAATAATATTTGATATCTTTTACGGTTTTTCCACAAAAAAATAAAATATATATTTTTTATCTAGTAAAAACAAAATCAAGTTTTTCATCGAATCGAAAAAAAAATGTTTTTCGGGGCCGTCTTTGTTTAAAAAATGTAAATTATGTATAATAATAATTATTTAGTGTCTTTTAACAATTAATTTTTAACTTTATTATAGTTCATAAATATTCATATTTGGAACAAACAGATATCTTGTTTGTATTAGGATTTTGCATAGAAAATTGTTTGAAAAGTGTTAGATTTTGTTTTGATTTATTTTATTAATTGATATTATTTAATTTTTATTCAATAGAGTAAGTTTATTTACTTATTAATGAGTGCATAAAGAGTATACTATATTCATATTTTATTTTTTTGTGCAAAAACCGTACAAGATATCAAAAACTAGTAAGAGTCAAAAAAGTTTTTAAATCTAATGCCCTTCCAAGCAGATTTTTTGGATTTTATTGGATTCACCAATAAAAAAATATTTTAGTTTTTAAGTGGTGGTACCACTGTTTTTTATACTTCCTGTCAATCACTAATGCCAACAATAACTGAAATGATGTATGATATTATGGTACTTATTAATAATAAGTTTCATTAAAATCAAATAAAGCGTTCAATTGTTATAAACAAAAGAAATAAAAAATTTTGAAACTTTGAAGCCAAATTCCGGCTTAAACGTAAATTTTTGGATATAGATAAGTTGCGTTAAATCGTCATATTTTGACCCCAGGAATCTATGGTCTAGCCATTTCCCCCCATTAATGGGACACCCTGTATTTTTGTATTTTTAAATTATTATTTAATTTTCTACAACGAACTAAAGGATTTTAATACATTATAGAAGAAGTTATAAAAGTGTTTGAATTTGAATTTTAAAACGTACATTTTTTATATTAAAATATACCACAGTTTTATGACTTCAAGGAAAACTTCAAAGTTTCGATGTAGAAGTTATAATCTCTTTTTCTCAAAAATGGTAAGTGATAAATAATTAGCTAACCTTATATTATTTTCACTCTGACACTTGACGAATCAGTGAAAGTGTATGAATTGTGCAAAAACCAGTGCTATTTGTTTGAGAGAACACTTATTTCTCAATACAAAGTTTATATTAACTTTTGCTGCAGGTTTTTTAAATGCAGAATACAAAACAAAAATTCCATGTTTTTTTGGCGCCTCGTACAAGATTAATTATCGTATGATTTATTTACTTAACTCATCTAATATGTTAATAAACGTAGAATAAACCAGGAAATCATTTATCGTTATTTATTTTTTGAATCGTAAAGTATTGGTAATTATTCACTCTTAACTAATCCACTAGTGACAAGATAAATATAACTAATTAGCGGTGATATAATGATGCAAATAAATATATGAAGTACACAGTAAATCATTTAAATTATCTAAAGATTTATAACATGCAAATTACTCTTGTACTTTTTAATATCTATCGAGGTATTAGACAGAGAACTAGTTGTTTCAATAAGTGATTTGTTTCGTAATTTTAGTAAGACTCATTGTTATAGATTGTAAGGAAATGTTTTCGTATTTTTTAAATTATTAGTTAATTTTAGGGCAGAAAGACCGCAGGTCTATAGCCCAGACAGATTAACACCATATATCTGTTTCATATTGATTGTTATTATTGTTATGTATTATGTTTGTCCAAATAAAGATTATTGTATATATATAGTTGATTTTCTACAACGAACTAAAGGACTTTAATAGACTGAATTGAAAAACTTTAATACATTTTATTATCCAACGATATTCTAAAAGCACAAGTGATTGACATTTTCATGAAGATTGAATTTATATTATTATATTGACATTGTTATATGCCAGTCGTTTTAATTATAAGTCTTTCAACAATTAGTAACTTGACAAGTAAGTATAAACATTAGTTTATTAGTTAATGCAAAATTCTCATATAGTTCAAACTTTGTTAAATTTATGCCAGATACTAATTAAAGTGCAATAAGTTTTCTTTTCGTTAATTTAACAATTTTATTAACAAGAATATACATTTATAAAATTCAGTTAATTTTGATGCCAACTAAAAGCCGAAGTTAATCTTATAAAATATTCTTTCAGCCAAATTAACATTTATTTCTCAACTAGTCTATATAACCGACAATTTCAAGGACATATACTATCCATTGCTCAATTATTTGTTTATCATTTTTTATTCTTACCTACCTTACTATTTTTAGATTTACAATAAAACTTAATATGACTGTAACTCACTTATTTTTCGAATCGGATTAAAGAGAAAGAAATAATCTATCGAATGGTTTCGACCTATGGTTTCAATTAAAAAATTGTAAGTTAGCGTCATATCTCGGAAAATAATGGGGATAATAATTTTCTGAATGTATTAATTATTATTAATCTGCCTAAAATTATCTACAACTTTGTTCTTCAGAGTTTTTTTTCTATCTACCATACTAACTATTGATTTGAAAAAATTGTCACTTTTTACGTTTTTCAAAATATCTAGTTACCCTTGCTTTTTTTTTAACCTAGAATTTGCAGCTTTATTCGTCTCGTAAAACTACACTTCTTTCCTCATTTGGCCGTTTTTATATTATATTATGTAATGTTTTATATACTATAAATTATGTATTATATATTATCATTATCGTTATAAAAGAAGAAATATTATTTTACTAACATTGATCAACGATGAAACATTTACCTATTTTTTAAATAATTTATGAGTTAAAAAAATACTACTCATAATTCACGTTACTTCAAAATTATGTACATTCTACTTTTTAAACCCTATTTATCAATTAAATTTAAAATATTTAAATATACTGTTTCTAATCTAATGTGCTATTTTATTGGAGAATAAAATATACATAAATGTTTGACATAATTTTTACACGATTGCTTAATTCCCTTTTAGATACGTGTGTCGCCATCTGCACGCTAATGGCTGAAGTTCACTGCTTGCGTTAATGCAGGAATATCTTTAAAATATATAGCCCGAGCTATTTAAGTATTTCTTAATATAAAGAATATGTTATACTATAATAATTAACACAAATATTTAGTAACTGATGATGATTAAAATAAATTATATGAAATATTTAAAGTGATCTGTACAAATTAAAGAATTCTGTAAAGCATGGTTCGTAAAATGAACATCTGTATTTCATTACCATCCCGTACCATCTATCGGGAGACTTATAAACTACGAAAACGAAATCTGTAATTAGTTTTTAACATTTGAAATCACATATATTATTCGTTTTTTTTATAAATTTACTTAATTTACCTATTCACATATTTAATATTTTTAAATATACGACTTTTATTAATTCGTATAGTTTTAAACAGGTAATCAAAATCACTGGAATAAATTAAAACTCAATTTCACATTGAATATTAATATTTTATAGAGATAAAAATTATTTACACAATCCGGTTTAGCTAATGAAATATGGATCTTACAAGCTGTCATAAATAAATGTTGAATATTCAAATAAATGTTGAATTTTAACAATTTTTTGTGGTTTAATTTCGGCTAGTTCACCTGAATTTAAAAAAATACAGAATCATCAATTTAAAGCAACTAAATCGGTCAAACAGTAAAATATATTACACATTTATTTTAAATTCATTAATCTTACAAACAAACGATTCAAATAATAATTGTATTAAAAAAGAACTCAATTATATAATATTATTACATCAATGAAATGAGGTGTACTGTTATCTTAAATGAGAAAAGAAAATTATAAAAATGTGAATCAATCAAGTGGCCTTGAAATATGCAACGACAATTTGTAACCTAAAAAACATCTATTTCCTTATATTCTACGAAAACCTTTCTTTATAATCTTTTACAGGGACTAAAATTATCTACACAATACACTTTAGTAAATAAAATTAGGATCACAGAAACAAAATTTACAAGCTTATAAAAATTAATATTGAATACAGCAATTATTTTTAATAACTTGCACTATTTAGATGGGACGTTAATTATTGCCAATTTTAAAGAATCTCAAAGAAATTTTGTTAATATAAATTTAGAAAATATAAAATTATCAACGCTGCCTAAATTGGATAGCTGAATAAAATATTAGACATGAATTTTTAATAATGTCGAATAATCTTACTAAAAATAGTTTCAAATAATAATAATAGTAGTCTTTATTTTCCACTTTTTACATACAAAAATTTATATTTACAAACAGAAAAAAGAGGATAGAAAACCCTAGGTTAGAGTTCAGAGTAATGCTTCCATGAAGCATATCTGTTTTTAGCTTAACCCAAATACAAAAAAAGCATATATAGTTAAATTAAAAAGAACTCATAAGATAATTAGATTAAAACAATGAAATACGACGTTATGTACTTTTAAATGAGAAAAAAATGCACATATTTTCTTATATTTTATTTGCATATACCTTAATAATGTATTACAGCGGTTAAAATTATCTGCATATACACTAGTAAATAAAATTCAGAACTCAAAAAATTTCAATAACAATAATAAAAACTGAACATTTTTTTAAATATTCAATTTACTAATTCTTTCTAATTCCAGTAAAGATAAAGCACTTTATTGATAATTTGATAAATTATTTGATAATTGGATAAAAATTGTGTTTTTTATTTAATCTTTAATAATGTATATTTCAACAATAAGTTTTAAGCTAAAAACGTCCATTATTATTAATTTAACAAACAATCTAATAACAGATAAAATTTCAACAAGCATATAGAAATAATTTTGTATTATTTAACCATAGAAATATTATCATTAATATTTTCTCTTATAAAATTATTTATAACAATATAAAGTTGTCAATTTTTGCTTAATACTGAACTTATCTCTATAATGTATACATTAACCCAGATTAATCTAACATTAGTTAATTTATAATTCATTTAATTAAGCCAAAAACAAGTACAATCATATATAATGTATTGTAGAGGGTTGGAGTAGTCACAGTCAATATAGACTATATTGTGGTAGGTCAAGGATACGCTACGTTAGTATAAGAGACATTGTGGTAGGTCAAGAGTACGCTAGGTCAATTTGAAATTATTAAAGATAGATTAAAGGTACGTAAAGTTAATATGTCACATATTGGGGTGAGTTAAAGGTACGCTGGGTTAATATAAAATTCATTGAGGTAGATTAAAAGTACATTGAACTAATATATAATATGTTGGGCCATTTTAAAGATTCTGTAAGAAGAAATAGAGATATTAGAATAATGTAAAAAAACCTTTATTAATTGTTCTCAAATTACTTTTTAAGTTTAAAACGATCCTTAAGAGTAGACTCTTGATTTAAATATTCACAATTCTAAATATTCAAAAGTTTGTCAAAATTATTTAAATTCCTACGAATTTTTCAATTTTAGATATTTTAAAATTCTACAAATTATCAAAATTCTTATGAATCGAATCGAAAGATATTTTGATTTCTAACACTCTAAACTCAAACTTTTCAAGATTTTTAAAACACCATCCGTTTTCAGACGATTCTAAATATTTTAAAGATTCTAAAAGATCTAAAAATCCTTCGTCAAATGATCCTAAATTATTTCTTAAGTTTAAAACCATTCTATGAGAATCTAAAAATTTTAAATATTTGAATGATTTACAAAATTCCTAAAATTTTCAAAATTTTTAAGATTATCAAGTGCTATAGGTTTTTATTTGTTTTTTCCAATAAAAATTTGGTTAGAGTGGAAGAACACTTTGTTATTGTGAACTCCACCCTTGCTTTTTGCGCCCAAAATTTGAAGTACGTTTTTTTTTTTTAAATTGATTTGTTGTATATATATATTTTTTTTTTAAGAAAGAAGTCCAAAGATGTATAAATAAATAAAACACTTATAATATTAAAATATATTAAAATTTACAAACTTTCACAATAAATAATAGATTTTTTAATATTTGTAAAGATTTCAATAACTTTAATAGTTATAAAAAGTTTTCTAAAATACTTTTTTATCATATTTGTTTTTTTCAATTCTAGAAAATTTAAAGTATCTTGAGATTGTATAAAGTAAAAAGAATCAAATGATTTAAGAAACTTTTAAGATTCATAAAATATTTATCGGATTTTTTTTAAATAAAAAGAGTTTCAAGTTATTTAAAATTTTCAAAATATTGATATCCTAAAAATCGTGTTTAAAAATGAATATCCTCGATATTCTTATAATTTTGAAAATTCTTCAAGTTTAGATATTTTAAAATTGTACAAATTATAAAAATTCTTATGGATCTAATCGAAAAGTTTTTATGATTCACGACATTCTAAACTCAAATCAATCATTATTCTTAAAACTTTGATTAATGGTTTTCAATTATTTCTTTAGCGTTTAAAAAATTTTAATATTTAAATAATTTTGAAAATTCTTAAAATTCTCTAAACTTTCAAAATATTAAATGCCATAGGTTTTAATTTATAATAATAACTTAATTAATGGGATTCACACTAAATACATTAGAAAAACATACAAAATAAATCAACATTGAGAGAAATACATAAATAAAAATAGAATAACAAACTCATTTGATTCTGCAGATAATATTTTTTCAAGAATTTAAGATATTTATAATTCTAAAAATTCTTCAGCTTACAAACATTCAAAAATGTACAGACTGTCTCAAAGTTTGTAAAGATTCTAAAAAATCTAAAAATTGTAAGAAATTTTCTAAACTATTCAAAATTCTGAAATGCCATAGATTTTTAAGATTTCTAAGATTTAACTCTATTTTTTAAAATTCTAAATACCTTTTAACTTCTTAGATTTATTTAGATTAAAATGAGGCTTATGTGATTTTAAGATTCTAAAATATTTTTTTTATTATCGTATTTTCAAAAAACTTTCACAAAAATTGTAAAAATATTGACTTTTAATAATAAAGATGTTTTCTCTCTCTAAAATATCTTAAAATTTTATATTACTAAAACATCATGCATTTTCAGATGATTTTAAATATGTTAAAGATTCTACTAAAGAATGAGATATTCAAGTTATCCGAAAATCCCTCTTTAAAGGTTCTCAAAATATTTTTAAGTTCTGTAAGAGCCTAAAAATTCTTAATGCTTGTAAGAGATCTAAATTTCTTGGATTTTTGAAACTTTTAAGGTTTGTATATTTTTATTCTACAAATCTCAAACATTCTCAATAATCAAAAAAAAAATTTTCAGATGATTTTCAAAAAGTCATCAAAATTTTAAAAAAATCTTACGATTTACAAAATTCTAAGTTTAGATATTTCGAAATTCTACAGATTATAAAAAATCCTATGAATCTAATCGAAAAGTTCTTATGATTCATGGCCCTCTAAACTCAAACTTATCCATATTCTGAAAACATGACTATTCAGATTCTAATATTTTACAAAATAATTAGAGATATTTGATTAATGGTTCTCAAATTATTTCTTAAGCTTAAAACGACTCTAAAGTGTTTGAAAATTTTAAATATATAAAAGATTTTCAAAATTCTTAAAATTCTCTAAACGTTTAAAGTTATCAAATGCCATAGGTTTTAATTTGATTCTACAGATTATAATTTTTTAAGAATTTAAGATTTTTATAGTTCTAAAAATTCTTTAGCATTCAAACATTCAAAATGTATCGATTGTAAAGATTCTAAAATGTCTAAAAATTGTAAGAAGATTTCTAGAATACTCAACAATCTGAAATCCCATAGATTGTTTTAGATTTCTAAGAATTTTACAATTCTATTTTTTTGCAATTCTAAATACTATTCAACTTCTTAGATTTATATAGATTAAAATAAGTCCAAATATGTTAAAAAGTCTTATGTGATTTTAAGATTCTAAAATTGCTTTGTTATTATCTTATTCTCAAGATTTAATAACAAATTTCGAAATATTTAAAATTTCTAAAATTTATACATTTGTAAACATTCAAAAGATCGCCAAGATTCTGAAATGTTTTTCGATTTAAAAATAATTTGATTATCAAAATTCTTAATACTGCTATCATTCTTGAATTCTAAATATTCTAAATAATTACGAATTTTAAAAATTCTTCTGATGGTTGTTACAATTCTTAACACTCTTAACTCAAACTTTTCAAGATTCTTGAAACATCATTGTATTCAGATGATCTTCCTTTTTTAAAAGTTTGAATTATTTCTTAGATTTAAAAGAGTTTCAAAATTCTTAAAAAACCCAAATGGTCTTGTGATTTTAAAATTTCTGATTTTCAAGATTCTCAAGATTGTTGAATTATAGTTATTTTAAAATTCTATTACATTGTAAAATTTCTTATAAATCCAATTAAAAAATTCTTATTATTCTTAACACTTTAAATTCTTAAAACATCATGCAATTTCAGATGATTTTAAATATGTTAAAGATTCTACAAAAAATGAGATATTTAAGTTATACGAAAAGTTTCTCAAAATATTTTTAAGTTCTGTAAGAGCCTAAAAATTCTTAATGCTTGTAAGAATCTAAATTTCTTGAAATTTTTGAAACTTTTAAGGTTTATAATTGTGTTCATTCTACAAATCTCAAACATTCTAAATAATAAAAAAATCAAGGATTTTCAGATGATTTTAAAGATTCTACAAAAATTTTGAGATATTCAAGTTTTTAAGAAGTGTCTAAAACTTCTAAATGTATGAAAGGGATCTAAAATTCTTAAAATTTTCTAAATTTTTAAGGTTTTTAATTCTATATTTCGATATATTTAAGTTATCTGAAAATTCTTCTTTAAACATTTTCAAAATGAAGTTCTATAAGAATCTCTAAAAATTCTAAATGCTTTTAAGAGACAAAAAATTTTCAAATTTTTTAAAATGTTTTTATATATATAGTTCTAAAAATTCGTAAGCTTACAAACATTCAAAAATGTATCAAGTTCTTTAAGTTTCTAAGTATCCAAAAATTGTAAAAGGATTTATAAAACACTTTAGATTTTTTATTGCCATTGGTTTTTATGATTTCCAAGTATTTTACATTTCTAAACATTTATACAATTCTAAATATTGTCAAGCATTAAGATTAAAAAGAGTCTAACTATTTAACAAAAGTCTAAAAATATTTATCTGTTTTTCGCAAAGAAAAAAGATTTTCAAGTTATATAAAATTTGCAAAATTTTACAATTCCAAACATTCAAAATTCTTACAATTTAAAAAAAAATTATTAACATGAATCGCTCAATTTTTAAGATTATTAAATTTTAGATATTTTAAAATTCTACAAATTTTGAATTCAATTCAAAAGTTCTAATGATTCATAATAAACTTTTGGTAAGCTTCTTGTAAAATTATGCATTTTCAAATGATTTTAAATATTTGATATTTTGAATACTACAAAATAAAAATAAATAATAATAAATAAACTTTACAATCAAAAATTTCATTAGTCATTTAAAAATCCTGTTGTGAAGGTTTTCTTAAATTTATATCGATTCTATAAGCGTCAAAAAAATTTAAATATGTTAAGCTTCTGAAAATTACATAAATTAAAAAGAGCCTGACTTTTAAGATTGTTAAAATTATTATCGGATTTTCAAAAAAAAAGTTTTTAAGATTTCGACAATTTTTACATTTTTAAAAAATTATACAATTCTAAATATTATCTAGCGTCTCTAGTTTAGATAAATTAAAAAGAGTTTAATGATTGCAAAAAAGTCTAAACACTAAAAGTTCCTAAAATTATTTATCGGATTTTCAAAAAAAAAAAATTTAACTTTGTTAAAATTTCGAAAATATTTTTAATTCTTATTATTTAAAAGTTTTTTAAAAACTCGCGATATTTTAAATTTCTAGAATATTTACAGTTCTAATCATTGAAAATATTGTCTAAATTCTAAAAAGTCCTACGACTTTAAAGTTCTAATTCTTAAGATTCTGATAATATTAGAGATTCTTGAATTCTAGATGATTCAAATTATACAAATTCTTATGAATACAATCCAAAAGTTCTTAATTCTAAGAAGTCTTATTACTTTAAAATTCTGATTTTTAACATTCTTGAAATGTTGGAAATTGTTGAATTTTAGATATTTCAAAATTATATTAATACAACCCAAAAGATCTTATGGTTCTTAATACTCAAGACTGAAACTTTAAAATATGTTTTTTAAAATTCTAAATAAATTAAAGTTCCTAAAAGAAGTCTTATGACTTTAAAATTCTGATTTTTAACATTCTTTAAATGTTGGAGATTGTTGAATTCAAGATGTGTCAAAATTATACAAATTCTTATGAGTACAACCAAAAGTTCTTATGATTCTTAATACTCAAGACTCAAACTTTAAAATATCTTTTTTTTAAATCTTGCGATTTTTGATTATTCTAAATAATCGATGTTTGTTTTTGGGTTTCGTGAAGAGTGATATTATTACATTGATTCTAATTATATTAAATATTTTACAAAATAAAAAGACAAATTTAAAAATTATTTTCTCTCAAGTAATGTCTTAAGTTCAAAATGATTCTAAGAAGTCCAAAATTTTAAATATTCTCAAAATTCTCAATACTCTCTAAACTTTAAAGATTGGTAATTGCCACACAATTTTAAAAGTCTAAGAAATCTTAAAAACCTGTGGCATTTAAAAATTTTGAAACTTTAGAAATTAGATTCTTTAAACCTTCAAGAGTCTTTAGTTTAGCTGTTTATAAAAGTTCTAAAGACTCTTGAAAGTTTAAAGAATCTAATTTGTTAAGTTTCAAAATTTTTAAATGCCATAGGTTTTTAAGATTACTTAGACTTTAAAATTGTCAAGTTTCTTGAGTTTATATAAATTTTAAAAAAAGGCTAACGACTGAATTCTAAAAATTTTCATGATTCTACGAAAAGAACTTTGATTCTAAATATTTCACAGATTGAAAATAAAACAAATAAACCAATAAATGATATTTAAAATTAATTATAAAATTTCTCAAAACTCTCAAAACTTTCAAGATTCTTAAATGCATAGGTTCTTGAGATTTTTACAATTTTAAATATTGTCCAAGTTTTTGAGTTTACAAGGATCAAAAAGAGTCTAACGATTTTAAAAAGTATAAAATATTTTTAAGTTCCTTAAAAAAATTGAAAATAGATAAATATTCATTTTTAAAGATGTTACATATTACCAAAAAATACAAAAACTTTAAAAAAATAATAATAAAATGTCTTAAACACTAAAAAGTGTTTAGTTTCTCAGGTTTATAAGCAGTTTAAAGATTCTAAAAAATTCTAATAATGTTCAGGATTCTTAATAATCTCAAAACTTTTAGGATTCTTGATTGCATTGTGTTTTATGAAGATTTAGCTGTATAAAGGGTAACTTTAGCTTTATCATGATAATTGTCTACTTGAAACTATTGACTCTCCTACTTGAAATTAGCTAATAAAGCAAATAAGAGAATTTTAATTACGTCAGCATTTTTGTTGAATTTGTTTCTCGTTTATCACGTGGTGAAACATTTTCAATATTAGGGGTTGTTTACAATGAGGCACTTGGTTGGTCTTCATTGTAAACAATTCCTAATACTCCATTATCATTTCTAACTTAGAAAATAGAACAGAAAAATAAATAGAAGCAGCAAGAATATCTTACCACTTCTATTTAATCAGTAAGGCATACAATAAATCATTTCAATTTATTATTCTCATATCAATAACTCTTCTGACCTTATCCTTATGTCTATTTATTCGCCGAGAAATAGAAGACCCACATAAACGAACGATTAGCCAATCTCATTTGCATGTATATGTGTACGAAGAATCATTCATCGCTCGAAGTGGCATCCAAGGGGGTGTAGGGCACAAATTGATTGGTATCGCGAGCAAATGTAAACCCATAAAGGCCTCCTCGAGTGCCATAAACCGAAATGCTCCCCTATGCACTCGAGACGCTCGGAAGACTCCATAAGGTGATTCCTCTAAATCCCGTCGATGTCGTGGGGTGATTCAGCTGCAATATCCCAATATCCACAATATATGTATATATCCATCCGACGGTTTTCAATCGCTACCCCTATTCTCATCTTCAACGTATCGATTAATTAATCCGCGAGCAGTCTGCACTCTGTGTCGTAAAGATTGTATCCTAAAAAAATTTAAATTTAATGTCTTAAAAAAGATGTAGAATGAATGAATAAACGTTGGTTTCAACAAGCTGGTGCTGCGTAAAAATTCGTATAATTTAAAAATATCTGAAGGTGTTTATAAATTACTTAAAGAATAAACACTTTTAAATTTAAAAAGAAAAGTGTGGGTTAAGCAATATATTCTTTAAATTATAAAAGTCATTAACGTTTACAAATATTTGTGATTAAAACATGGTGAATTTAAGTAACAAAATGTTTCACCAAGTGATTAATGAGAAACAAGTATATGATATGGTGAATTTTGATTTTCAT
The DNA here is from genome assembly GCA_963969525.1 of Ontholestes murinus. Classification (NCBI taxonomy): domain Eukaryota; kingdom Metazoa; phylum Arthropoda; class Insecta; order Coleoptera; family Staphylinidae; genus Ontholestes; species Ontholestes murinus. Next base: position 41,606,476 of record OZ018398.1, on the reverse strand, counting down.
GTAAAAATATATAATATTTGATGTAAAATTAAAATGTTTTAATGTTACATAAGACTAAAAAAAAATTAAAATCCGCAAATTGAATTGTGTAAACAATAAACCGCGAACTTTTAATTATTTCATGAGGATAATAACATCAAGCCATAAATGCATTCAATTTTAATCCGTTAAAAGTAATTAAATTAATTGCTGCCTTTGAGGCAAATAGTTTTTGGTTACCAACATGAAACAAATATCAATTGTGATCAAATAATAATTACTAATTTAAATATATAGAATATATCCATATTTTATAAATAACAATTTACAGTTATAAGATGTATACTGGATTAAAAAGGGTGTTACTTGTTGAAACTCCATATAAATAATTAATACAACTATTACCTTTAAAGAAAAAAAACAAGATATGTAAATATTACCTTCATTTGAATATAAGTAAAGCCAACAATCTTTTTTTTCCTTTTCGCTTTCCAACAGGTATTTCTTTTGATCCTCGTACCTGCAACAGGCGAAACTGGTTTACAAAGGAGTAATTCAAGACGTTAGGTTTTCGTTATGCGCATTTGCATTCTTATTACCTGCGTGTGTGTGTGAACTAACTTCGGTGGGATATTTATTTAAAAAAAAAACGTTCATCCAAGAGGTGGAGTGTTTAAACGGAGGTAATTCCATTAATCAAATTAACGCCGTGATTGTATCCTAATCTCTGCGGCTACCTGAAAGGAATAACCCATAATTTAGCAATGGGAGGATAGGTGGTATTATCCCTCAAGGAAATTGCAGGTATAAACGTCTACTGTGTAAATAATAAATAGTGTTTCAAGACGAGTAGTTAAAATAATCATGTTGAAGTGGTTGAATTGATCATAGAATTTTGATTTTATTCTTTTTAATCCCATACTAAATATAATGTTTTAATGTTTAGGTACTTAATATTATTTTATATACGATGAGTTTGATGTAATATGAGGAATAATAATTTAAGGTTGATTAACAATTACTTAATTTTAGTTATTTTAAGTACCTCAAAAAAAAGTAGACAACTGGAAAATACATTTCTCATGTGATGAAATATTATTTCTTCTTTTGGATAACCACCTTAGGTTCATTTCTTACCTCCATTTTCTAGATAGCTTCCTTTCTGATATTCCTACTCCTCCTCTTTGAAACACCACTGTAAAGTAGTCCTTAAAAGAATCATCTTTTGCTGCACGTTGTTGTAAAAGATTAACCAATTATTTATTAGATTCTGTGTTAAGTCATTTCGGTTTTCGCTATGAATAAAAAAAAAATAGTCCACGATCAGAATTGCTTAAATACCAAGGTGGATGTCATAAATGGTTTCTCACAGACTTCCTTGGTTACACAATTGATTGACGAAATATAAGAAACGCATATTTTTCAAAAGACTCCGACAAACCAAGAACAAAATCTATTTCCTCAAATTCAATAACTGAGATTATTATATCCGTTTTAAAGCAGGAACTTGCAACTTTGTTCAAACCAGAATTTCAAGCCGCCATATAACATCTATCAAGTGAAATTAATAATATTAAAGAGAATCTCGAGAAAATTGAAATTTCGTCTTGTGTTGATCAACAATCTATTATTTCGCAAGCTAATTTTGTTGTGAAGTTTGAAAAACGTCAAGGAGAGGTCCCATAACGTTATGGTATACAATCTTCCGGAACGCTCTGGCTTAATTGCTTACAAAATTGAGCTATAAAAAAAAATGTTAGCAGCAAAATAAGAAACTTATTTCCGCGCAAAATAATTCTTGTTGGAAAGCAATTTAATTGGATAATAAAAATGCTTCCAAAATTTGTATCTGTAGTCATAATGCATTAAAAAATACTGCAGTATTTAAAAAATATATACTTTTAAAAATTTTCAAGAAAAATCTTTATTACCTTGGCAACAGATAAGATGGCGATGATTTAAAACCAAAATTACTTTCGAAAATATACAACGATTGATAAAATTACTCCTTAAACTTTTATATGTTAGATGATTTCATTAAAAATCGCTGTGATATTTTAAATATATACATTATTTAAGATTTCAAAGAAAAATCACTACTATCTTTATAAATAAATAAGAGTAAGTTGAGTTAAAATGAAAATTACTTTCTAGTAAATGCAATAGTTTATAAAAAAGGTTTTAATTTTTTTATCCGTTCTGATATTTCATTGAAAATCTCTATGATGTGTTATAAATATACGTTATTAAATATTTTGAAGTTAAATTTTTATTATCTTAAGCACAAAGAAGATTGCGTTGCTTTGAAATCAAAATTTCTTGCGAGTACGCGCAATTGTTGACAAAAACGCTTCTCAAATTTTTATCGGTTGTAATCTTTCGTAAAATATTACTGTCATGGTTTAAATTTATGATCCAGGAGATTTTTTTTAATATCTTCTAAAAAAACAGATAGCATTGATTTAAACGGAAAATTTTGATTGTGTTTGTGCGTTCGACCACCTGAACACTTCTAAAATTAATACCTATCACAGTTTTGGGTTAAAACTCAATCTGGTGTTTTATAAATACATATTATTCGATATTTCAAGAGAAAATTTATATTATCTTCACAAGGAACAAGATGGCGTTGACTTTTAATTGGAATTACTCTCAAATAAATGCAACGGTTGATAAAAACGCTTCTAAAAATTTTTCTACGTTATGAGATTGCAAAAAAAATAGCTATGATATTTTAAAAGTATGTGTTTTGTTAATATTTCAAAGAAAAATTTGTATAACATTTATAACAAACAAGATGGTGTCAATTTAAAATCAAAATTTATTTCGAGTAAATGCAAAGGTTGTCAAAAATGCTTCTAATTTTTTTATCGACAGAGTTAAAATTAGTTTTGGAAACCAACAAAACGAAAACAGCAAAATATTTCTTGATATGGATTCCTGGTTAATCAATTTTGCGAACGATCGGATAAAATTTGTGAAAGTGATTAAAAGCACTGAAGCAAAGTCAATATTTTCTAACGATAACCAATCTACTCATGAAAAGTATTTATGTACTTATAAAATGGATGTGGTCATCAGATTACCCGAAGTGGTATAGTAAAATTTTTATCAATCTGATCAAGTTAAAAAAACAAGCTCATTCTTAATAAATAGCTGGTGGCTCAACGAATAACTAAGTAAAGTTTCAATCATTACGAAACCAATGTAAGGACTGTATGGTGTTTATTTGAAGAACGTCGAAGATAAAATTAGTGCGAACTCAAGATCTTTTTGGACCTTCGTCAACAAATCAAGAAAAACTGTCATGAACATCAACGGTAAATTTACTGCATCGGGATAAGACTGTGCAAACTTGTTTGCTCAATATTTTTTTGAAGTATACAATGAATCCCAACTACCACATGTGAATTATCAATCTAAACATAGTGTGCGCCGATTTTAATAAGTTTAATGTCAATGTTGCAGACATATTTAACTCCATACAATTGATACCTGATTCTTGTAGTTGTGGATTCCCATTCCATTATGCATATTATTTACTGGATCACTAAAATTAGGTATATTCCCCGAAGCTTGAAAGACTAGTTATATAACACCTATGCATAAGAAAGGCAACAGAGAAAACGTTACTAATTATAGAGGTATAAGTCATCACCATCATTTATATCGAAATTATTTCATAAATTAATAATTGATTAGTTGGGCTGAGCATTTAAACAAGTAGTTTGTAATAATCAACATAGCTTTCAAGGCCTTTGATCGTGTTTCCCATACCATCTTGATACGAAAACTTGGACATCTTGGATTCGGTTGTCCAGTTACAAAGTAGCTCTATAGCTTCCTAAGCATCAAAAATAAATTTGTTGGATTGATCGACTTCAACTAGCCTTCCTGAACGTACACAGCACATAAATTGTTACTTTTAGTCTACTTTCCTGGCTAGTTTATTAATAAGTGATTTATTTTGTAATCTTAATCAAACTCGTTTTTGTAGATTTGTGTGACGTTTTAAATTTGACTTTATTCTCACGCCTTTTTCATCTCTTAAAGATGATCTTCATTTACTTCACTGGATGTCTTTCTACTATTCTCCTCTTTGAAACTTATTTTCAACCATTTTTCTCCTTTTCTAGAATTTTTGTACATCTTAAGTTTACATTTCTCCTTTTCTTTTTAAGTATACCTCTTACTCACCTTACTCACCTCCGCATCTTTATCTTTCATTCTTTATTTCGTTCTTCTTACACCTATCTCCTCTTTAAATTTCTTTTAAAAATCTTTTTTTTAATATCTTCATTTCCTTAATTTAGTTTTATAAAAAATTTCCCTTTTTTAAAAGTTCATCTTTTACTCTTTAATTCATTCATGCTTCTTTTTTACTACTTTAAGATTCTCATCGATTAATTATTTTGCTTCTTTCTACTATTATCTCTTTTGAAACTGTTTAAAACTCTTTAAACTCTAAAAAATATATATTTATTTATTTATTCTTTGTCATACTTGCTTAAAAAACTGCAGGTTTATCTTTATTTCTTTTGCTTCATTCCTATGAATTTCTTTTTTGCATTTTTTATGCCTATTATGGATTCTTAAAGTTATTTTGCAATTTCAAACTCTTGATATTTTCAAAACGAGTTCACATTTTTCTTTTTAATCTTCAAACTCAAAAAATATTTTTTTAGAAAATTTTACCTCTTGTTTATTTTAAATTTAATATTTGTTAGAATTTTTCTCCCTTAGAAGTTTTAAAAAAAGTTGATCTTTCTATCTTTTACTTTTTTTAACAGCTCTTTTCCACCACCTTAGTTTATCTTCATATATTTCTTTTGTACTTTCCATTTCTAATATTTTCTTCTTTGTAACTCGTTTGAAATCTTCACCTTCTTTTTATTCTTTTCACGCTATTTTATCTCTTTAGAGTAAGCTTTACTTGTAAAACTATCTCATTTATTTTTTTTAAATTTTAAAATCATTGAAATCCTTTAAAAATTACACCCTTCTTTTTTAAGCTGTATCCATTATCCAACTTTATATCTATGTACAACTATCTTCTTTATTTTTTAGAAATATTTAAACTTCAATTCGTAAAAAAAGGTTTACCTTTCAATTATTAAACGTTTTTCATAAGTCTTTTTTACCTCTTTAGGTTTATTTTGTAAATGTTTCACTCTCTTTCTGTCATTATTATAAAAAGTTCATTTTGTAGTTGTTTCGCTCTATTTTTGTCATTATCTTAAGAAGTTCATGAAATTAAACCTAAAGGGTTATAAAAGGAGCATCTCTTTTTACAATTCCATATGACCTATTTAGGTTCAATTTTAATAACTTTTCAAGAGAGAAATATTATTGTAAAAATAATACTTAAGATTTCAAACTCAAGCAATCTTTAAAAAAGTTAATCTTCCTTTCTTCTCCTCCCTTCATTTCTTCTTTCATCTTTTTAGGTTTATCTTCACTCACTATTTCTTTGCAAATGTTTGACTTGCTTTCTTATTTTTACATTTACATTTATTTTCAATTACATTTATTTTGCACTCTTTATAAAACGCTTATCTCTGAAACTCTTTTAAAATCTTAAAACTCTAAAAATCTTTAAAAAACGTTCACCTTTCTCACATTTGCCAATCTTTTTACATATTTTAAAATTATTCAGATTTACCTCTGGATGTGTCTTTCGTTCGCTTTCTGCTAATATTTTTTTGAATATCGTTTAAAATGCTTAAACTCTAGAAATCTTTAGAACAAGTTCAGCTTTCTTTTTTATGTTAAATTTTGATTTTTTAAGCGCAATAAATCTTCAAAAAAGTTATATTTTTGTAGTTATCATTTTCTCTGTACTTTTTTGACAACTTATTATATTAATATTCTTTTACTTTCTTCGTTTAATTTTTTCATTCTCTTTCTACCATTGTCTTCATGAAAACTTATTCTTATGAAACAAGTAGATATTATATTCTCTATAATCCAAAAAAAATAGGGAATATAAAATTACCTGTTGGAGGAATAAAAGAGGTTACAGGGAGATTAAATTCGGATAAAATAAGGTAGAAGCATGGAATTTCTACAGTCCTTTGGGAAAATAGATTTTGAAAAGATTATTGAATTATAAAGAAAAAACGATAATTCCAAAATTATTATTTACCGCAGTAATAAACTGAATGTACTGAAGCAAGAAGTGGATGAGATGAATGTAATTCAAGAAATCCTAGATGGCTTCTGCAAGGACAGTAGGATATTGATTTAAAACGGATATAAGAGTAGCGACATTTTAGGAAATAATTACTAAGGGAGTAATGATTGAAAAATTATGGTTATCTTGAAGATAAGATAATAGGATTAGATGAAGAATAAAAGATACTTTTACTTAGTTAATATCACAATAGGATTATATTTTTGACATTTTATGGCAACTGAAAGGTAAACTCATTCAATAAGTCTTCATGGGGAGACAATAAAGAGTGGTGAAATATGAGATGAAGTTGTGTCGATTGGATAATGAGAGATTAGTGGAAGATATATGGAGAACGTGCATAGGAACAAGTTTGAGTGAGCGGAGGATTGAACGCAGAAAGGTATAGGAAGGGGCAGGAGTGCCCGAGAATATTGTGAATGAATTGTTGGAGAATTCGGTAAATGAGCAGTTATGGATGAATGAGAAGTGAAAGAAGGTTGAGATGGAGGAGAGCCAATGTTGTATCGGGTGGAGCGCATACAATCCGAGGTACCCGAGGTACGAAAGGTAGCAGGTGTATGGGAGGGTGCTAAGGTACTGGACTAATAGTTTCTTCTCAAATGAAGACAAGATTATTCTAGCATGAGCTAAATACTATTCGAAAGAGAGAGGAAGGAAAATTTGGACGGGCGAAAGGTATTGTAGGTTTTTGCTATGCATGAAAGGGATGGATACATAGAGTCATTTAGCAGAAGAGTGTGAAAGGGTGTGTAAGGAGTGGTTGGGGGGAAACAGGAAGGAAATAGAATGAATGATAGAGGATGGGGCTGGTGTAAAGATTTTGACGAGACTGTTTTGGGAGAGAAAGTTAAAGAGAAAAGCAGAATAGAGTGTTTTTATATATCAAGTAGAAAAGAATGTGGTTTTTATACATTGAAGATTTTATGCCAATAAAGGCTTTTTTCATTTAATTTAAATTAAGTGACTATTTTAGGTGAGTTATTGTATTTGCAGAAGTTATCTTTCTATGATAAAGATTTATAGAGTCTAGTGTGATAAAATAAACTTATAAAGTGGGAGACTTTGGAAATGGAGGGTAAGAAACTTGTTAGAGCAATTTAGTTAATAGTATCATTCTCTGTAAATGACTTTTACGAAAATAGTTTCTTTGAATGACATTTTGGTATTAGTTTTGTAGGTGAGAACAAAAGAATTTTGAATCTAAAACACTACTGCTTTTACAATAACATTTTTTAGACAAGAAACCTAATATTGACTGTAAAAGTGATGTTTATGTAAGATACTTTACATTTTGGCATTAGTTTTTGTAAGTAATTGTTGCTAGTAAACATTTTGAGGAGTATTTTTGATGAAAAAGCTTTACCTTTTTTACGTCAAATTTTGTAGGTAAGTAAATCCAGTATTCGTTTTAATTTTTTCATATACAAAAAGCATTAATTTTTGTAAGTAATTATCTCCAGTAATAGTAAACATATTGGAAGGCATTTTTGATGTAAAAGGCTCTACTATTCTGCATCAAATTTTGTATGCAAGTATTCACTTTGAAATCGTTTTTACTTAAAAGTCAAATTTTGGCATTTGTGTTTGAAAGTAATTGCCTCCAATTATAGTTTTTATGAAAAAACTTAACCTTTTTTCTAACAAATTTTGCAACTACAGTCAGTCCTTACATTAAAAAATATTTTTTTGGATATAAAACTTTGGCTTAAGTAATTATCCCCACCAGTACTATCCGGGATTTATTAATGTAAAAGCTTTACCTTTTTTATCAAATTTTGTAGGTATATAAAGCCGAAAGTTTTTTAATGTAAAAAACTTGTTTATTTTTAGTATATTCAGGTATAGTTTTGAAAGATATTTTGATGTATAAGTCTAAATCATCTTGGCATCAATTTATCTTTTGGGCAAAAGTTTTTCAAGAATTTCTATCATCAGTACTAGTTTCAGAGCGTATTTTTAATATAAAAGACTTAAGGTTTCTGAAATCTTAATTAAGTATCTTGGAATACATTTGAGTTGATACTTATTTCCCTTAATAGTTTTAAGTCGAATTTTTAGGTAAAAGATTTAAGTATTTTGGGATTAATTTTTATAAGTAAACATCGTCAGTAAAAACTTTATGATGCTTTTTGTATGTGAAAGACTTTTAACATTTTGGCATCAACTAATTTAATAAAACAACAACAATAATAATTTTAGAAAGTGTTTGGTTGTAAAAGACTTTTTAGTTGCAGCAAGTGTTTTTGTTGTAAATATTTTAACTCTATAGAATCAACGTTTGTAGGTAAGCATCGCCAGTAATAAAATCAAGAATATTTTTAAAACATTTTACCATTTTTTAATCAAGGATTAAAGAATCACTGATTTTTTTTCTAGTAATAGCATTCAAGTATTTAGTAATTTTGATGTGAAAAATTTAGCATTTTTACAACAAATTTTGTAAAAACTTGATAATAAATTTTGGATGTAAAACACTTTATATTTTAGGCAACAAAAGACTTTTCACGCCAGTTTTTTTTTTTATTTCTTCTAAATGAAACCCTCCTTTTAGTTGCAGTAAGTGTTTTGCTTTATGAGTTCAATTTTTATGGGTAAGTTTCGAAGGTATTTTTTATGTAAAAGATTTTACCTTTTAGAAATAAGTTTTCAAAGATTTTTTAGTAATAGCTTTAAAAATTATTTTTAATTTAAAGACTTCCTAAAAAAATCGGCATAACCAAGAGGAATATACAGGGTGAGTTTTTTTCGATATTCTCTATGGGGATCTCGGAAACTATAAGAGATAGAGAAACGGTTAAATGGAGAAAGAAGTGTAGATTTATGCTGACATTAACAGCCAAAAAAATCTCCCTGAAAAAGGTGAAATAAGAAGAAACTGAAACAGAAATCAAATATTCCAGATGTCGAGGAGGATCTTTGCTGCCTCAACATCATGGTGATGGATTGGGTTTGAGTGGAAGAACATATTTAATTGTGAACTCCGCCCGTGCTTCTTTCCACCAAAATTTTATGTAGTTTTTTTTTTTTTTTAATAATTTGTTTTAAAGTGTATTTTTTAAGAAAGAAGACCAAAGATAAGTAAATAAATAAATAAAAAGTTTTCAAAAAAGTCAAGGGTAACTAGATATTTCGAAAAAAGTAAAAAGTGTCAATTTTTCAAATCAATATATCTCGGTTATTATAACAGATAGAAAAAATTGTAAAAGACAAAGTTTTAGATAATTTTATGCAGATTAATAAAAAATAATCAGAAAATTTTTATCGCCATTATTTTCCGAGATATGACGCAAACTTACATTTTTTTTAATGGAAAATATAGTTGGCTGTGACCTCATTCAAAAGGTAATTTGTTTCTCTTTAATCTAATATGGCATAAGACATAGTTATTTCTAAAAATGAGTGAGTTATAGTGATTTTAAATTTGAATTTGAATTAATAGTTTTAGGAGGTATTTTTCAGGTAAGCGTCGTCATTTGATATATATCGGTGAAACCTGAAAATCACTTAGATTTCTCGCACTACCTTTTAGTTTATATCAAAATAGTTTAAGATTTTATCACTACGGGTTAAGTAAACAACAAACTAGAAATATAAATTGAAGGATTTTTCCCAGTAAAACTTTTAGAAAGTATATTTGATTTTAAAGTTTCCTGGCATAGAGTTTTGTAGGTAACTATCGTCAGTGACTTTGGAAGATATTTTTTATGTAAAACAAACATTTTAATTTTCTGGAATCAGTTGATCAAAGATTTGTTTTCAGTAATAGATTTAGAAAGTATTTTTCATGTAAATACCTTAAGCATATTGAAATTACCAGGAGGAGTTTTGTGTGTAAAAATAATACCTTTAAGTCAAGTAAAGACCAAACTTTTTCGGCAACACTTTTTAAGAATATTTTTGACATTAAAACATTAAGTTTTAGTAAATATTTTAGTTGTAAATGACCTTACCTTTCTGGCAAAAAATTTTGGAGGCCAGTAAAAACTTTAGAGATTTATAAGGAAGGGTGTTGGATGGCGGGTTGGTGTGATGAATGATATAGGGAAATTGGCTTAAGCTAATAGGCTATTCAGCCACGACAAAATTTTTGTAATTACTTTAACATAAATTATTTATTCTTATGCATGTGATGTTCGTTCTCTGTGTGAATTTCTTGAGTCCTAGAAAATACTAGAAATCGAAACTCTTTGGTTAATATTTTTATCAATACGACCCTGATAAATTTGACATTTGTTCTTTTGATGCACATCTATCTAACTATATTGGGATATCAGTATCTTTGTCACTAATCGAAACTCCTTCAAATATTACACAACTTCAAGTATGTTTTAAGATTTTTTAAACAGAAACAACCTATTTACAAATACTCAATTTGGATTTCGAAAAGGGAAGTCAAATGATGCAATTCAGTGTTTAAACCAAACGATCGAATGTTTTGAAATTGATTATATATCAATGGCAATATTTTTAGACCTAAACAAAGCATTCGATTGCGTTAATCATAAGCTTCTGGCTCAGTATAGTTTTTGCGCGGAAAGTATAAATCTGATTGAATTTTATTTAACCAAAAAAGTTTGTGTAAAATGTAAGGAATCAAATTAAAGGATTATAAAGATGGTGTTCCTCAAGGGTCCGCGTTAAGCCCTACCTTGTTTCTTATATATATGAATGACTTTTTAGATGTAATTGTCTCCATAATATGCTGTTGATTAAAAATTCTCTTGGTTCCTTTCACTTAATAAACTAGTTTCGGCACTGGGACTAATTGTCCCCAATGAGAATATACTGTTTGCTGATGATGAAGATGAAGATTTATAACAACGTATGCCGATGATACTAACCTTCTTATCTCTAACTTAAGACTTAAATATTTTTGATCAATTTTGATAGGTAAGCATCACCAATATAAATAATTTGTAATTTTGAATGTAAAAACTTTAAATTTTTTTGGCATCACTAAGTTATTTCTTAGATTTTGTCTTTTTAGTAAATTGCTTTGGAGTGATTTGTTTTTGGGTAAGGATATTAGGGTGCAGAAGTGAAACAAAAAGAGTCCAAATAAATGTATATATTTATTATACTGCTCAATGAAAACACAGTCACAACATCTCGGACCGGCCCGTTAAAGTGTTTAGCTCGGGGTCGGCCGAAACAATTGCTGTACACCAAATAGTAAAATTGTCTAATATAACATGGATACGGCACACGCTAAAATAAAAAATGTAAGCAACGAAAGAAGGTGCTATTCGCACACTTACGAGTACTTGTACTGTACGTATATAGTATAATAGTATACGTCGCCACGCCATCATACATACGCGTACCAACAATATTTTTTTTTTATTCGGCGAGCACGTGACCGCCGGCCGTATCTATATATTATATATAAATTTTTTTATATACAAATTCATTTAAAAATTCCTAAATTTTAATTTTCTTAAATTTATCAACCTAAAAATCTCTACAATAATGTTTTTGTCCATACCAAATTTTGATTTACACCAATATAAATATAAAAATACTCTTAAATTTTTACACATATAAACTTTGGGCCGGCGAGCGCGTGCCCGCGCAAGGAAATTAAATTTTGAGCTATCTCGATTTTCACGTTTTTGTACTAAATATACAATCTTATTCGATTCTCTATCGACGCCTAACCTTAAAATTACAGTTTTTTTAGTTTTTTTTTTTTTAAATATAATTTTTATTAATTAATTTTTTTCGGAGCCCATAGGCTGTGGCGGCAAAATGTACGACCAGAGACTATTCTCGACAACTAACCACTGATTTTTTTTTTTATTCGCCAGTTGATTAACCCAAGCCTGCAAGAACGTCCCCGTCATCATCCCCCATATACACATACCTAAATATACATACATATTAATGCCGAAACTAGATTATATCACATGTCTTAATCATTAAGGGGCCGGGATTAAAATTTTTTTCTTTACAAAACGCATAATATATAAAATTTTTGCCATAAATATCAACAAATATATAATTTTCTCATTTAATTTTAATGTACAACATCGCAGCGTTTCAATTTTTTTTTTTTTATGCGGGACGATGCCGGGGGGTGTTGTTATTGCGTTATGGATTAACATATTTTTTTGGTTATCCAGCTTGGGTTAATTATTTAATTTAAACCTAAATTTGTTTGTGTAAAGTCGCCAAATTATGGGAAATTCTCGTTTCGAATATCTATGCAACTTTGCAGCTGCATTTCCGGAAATTTAGAGTGCCAAACGATTATATTTCAGTGGTTATATAGGTGCGAAAAATTATTTTTTTTTTTAATTTTTTTTTTTATTGATGATTGTCTGAACCATCGTATGAAAATTAGAGATGCGCATTTGTCGAGATAGAAAGAGGAAGACCGTTTGAGTCGTCTGGTGACGGAAAAAATTAAACTTAATAGGGTCGACTGACTGATTCGATTCCGATTTTGATTCGTTTATACATTAATAAGTAATAAATATTGCACGTCGCGTGGAAACTGTCCTGTAAATTAACAACGGAAATTTCGAATTTACTTATGGTTAAGTGGTTGAAGCTAATCCAGAAAATTGGTTGTGCGTTGAGTGTATTTACAATATAAATACATGTGTATGGCTATGGCTATGTTTATGTATAGTTAATATGTATAGTTTATTATATTGCTATTGCGGTTACTTATGGTTACTGTTAGTTTCCAACTGAAAACTCGTGGATCGGATCGAATCAATCTGCCTCTTAACAAATAACAATAACAGCTAACGTAAACTGTGTATAACATGGAGTTTAACTGAAACCATTCAATCTGTTATGTTATTATCTACTTCTAATTCAAAGTTACTATATACCACAAATAGTAATAGTATCCCCGTGACTAGTTTTTTTGTTATCCCAAGTCCGGTTCAACCATCTTAGCATAACAATATAATATTTATGAAATAACCTTATGTTTATTATATCGAGTGCCCCTTAATCTAACTAAATTTAAGTACAGTCGAGAGCCCGCAACCATAGGAACGTTTTGGTTGGGCGATGTGTCTATTTAGGGCCCTTAATTTGTAATTTTTTTCGTAAAAACAACTTTGAAGGCACTTTTTTGACGGACGAATTGGCCCAGTGTAATTTTTGAATGAGTAAATTTGCCGGTTTTTTTTTTATTTTTATTTTCGAAAGTATCGAGTTGCTGTATTTTTTTTGGTTGGTTGCCTTCATTTCTATTGCTTCAGTTTTAGTGTGGCTTTTTTATGACTATTTCAGAGTGAGAACGTTCCTACGGATGCGGTCCCTCGCAAACTAACGGTTGCTACAACGAAATTAGTTTGTTTCATCACCTTGTGTTCTTGTTTGCTGTTTTTTTTATATATATATATATATATGGATATATTTATATAAATATTTCTTTTCCTATTCGGTTGTTTGCAAGAATTTTGAGCACTCGTTCCGGTCGCCTTTACAGGAAAGTCGGAAGTCGGATGACGAGCGGAACTGGCTTTAAAGTTAAGTGTCTCATTGGTTGTACGCTATGACTGGGTTTGGTTTGCGGGCGCGCGGGTTCGAAACCCGCTCGAGTTTAGAAGTGTCCACGGTTCGAGGTTCAGTATTTACGTTATTATTATTATTAGTATTATTATATATAAACAAAAGAGTGGTACCTTAACGGAGGCATGTTATACCGACTGGTTTGGCTTAGCTGTAAAGCAAAATTACCGATAACGTAACGCAGTGTGTAAACTCAAAATTAAACTAAGATCGAAACAACGGAGGCACCCGATCTTTTTTTTACCAACAATTGTACATGTATACTACAACTCACACAAAATGCTATGTATTACATATTGGACTAGATTAGTTGATAATTAATTTTATGGAAATGGTTAAAAATCGTCGGTGTTAGGTGATCAAGAACGATATACACTAGCAAATAATTGCGCTATAACGGTAGGAGATTTTTTCGTCATAAGAAAATAGAATAAGGCAGATTTTGGTTATACACACTCATATCATTTTTGCTTCGAATTTTTTTTTTTTTAATTTTTAAGGCGCAGAGGTGCTTAAAATAAGCTTGTACTTTTTTCGTGATATTTTTTTTAAATGCATTTTTGAACCGGTGACCTAAACGTTTTTCCGAACAGTGTTTTTTATTTTTTATTTTCAATATTACATTAATCTCGTTATTTTGTTTTCTTCTTTGTTTTCATCATTATTATTTTCATCGTCTGTAAAACATTCTCTCTGTAACTGAACCGAATACGCCGCGGGCGCGTCGAAATTCCTCAAAAATAAAAGTCAAAAAATCCAACAACCGCCGCGGCGTCGTCGTCCGAATGTGTGTGCATATGGAACCAAACGTTTCGCAAAACCAAAAGCACAACTGAACGTCATTGAAAAACGGCCAAAAGTTCGTTAGACAAAAATTAAACCGAAAACGGATTGAACATGCTTACAGGGTCCTACCTAGGAGGGGGGGAGGGAGGGGGGCTACTACACTATATGTCCCCAAAAAACATTTTGGGGAAACTGCTTGGATCGACCTCAAAAATTACTTTTACAGTCTCATCCAGAAAGCAATGTAATTCCTCCGTGACCTTCTCCAGGCCTTTTCTGAATTCATCTGTTTTTTGAGAATTGTCTTTAACAATTCGGGCCCAACTAGCCCCACGGTTATTAATTATTATTATTACAAATACAATTATTACTGATATGAGATGCAAGCTACCTATTCACTTGCTCGGTTTGTATTCCAATTTTTTTTCATTTTGCTTTTTTTTTGTATTCAATTAAGTCGGTTTCTTCTGCAATTTACTGTGTGTATATATATGTGAGAATTGTCAAAACCAACCGTATATTTTTGAGGTCTTAATTAGTCAAGTTCATAGATTATCATAATAATAATTAAGAAGCGAAACACTCCTAATCTCGTTCCTTCTCATTTATTATTACAAACAAACCCATAGCCAAGTAAAATCTGCAGGATTCATTTCGCTTGTATTGATTTTTTTCCATATCTATTTTTTCTCGTTTATATATTACACCAACTGCGAAAATGAAAAGCGAACGTACGGACGGGCCCCTAAATAATGTATTAAACGCGCGCGCACGCGCACTCCAACATCGACAGGATCCAAACTTTTTTTTGCCTTTTTTTTTCGTTTTTTTTTTTGGTACATGCCACTCACTATTATTTCATATCATAAAATTAACACCGAATATGTGCACTTTTTGTTTCTAATTAAGTCTACCACATCTATTGCAATGAAGGAAGCTTATATTTACACAATTATTAGTATTAGTTTAATTTGATTAAATATTAGTAATACAGTATTTGGATTTGTACGTAGTGACACTTTTTTTATTCGTAATTTTTATTTGCGAACGTTTGGAAACTGTCGATACTATTTTTTTTTTCTTTAATTTGTTCGTTTTGTTTGTGTTGTTCCCATGATTCTTATTCAATTAACTTTTTATACGTTAAAATTTTAATTCTGTCGTTTTTTTAATCTGAACTTAAACGTTTTTATTATTACAGTAAAATATGGTAATTTTAAACTGTGTTTCTGCTTTTTTTAATCATAATGATTACTTTAATATTTTTATTATTATGAAAAGATACGTAAACTAATTATTTGAACCAATTACATTCATTAATTATACGTTTTAGGTTGTGAATTAATTATTTTTAGGCATTGATATTAATTTTATCTGTAAAAAAAATGTGATTATTCTAAATCGATTCATTGAGTTACGTTATTAAATTAAAATAATTTGACGAATAAAGCACTAATGACCTTAGACCACTAAGATCATTACTGTGAAGAAAGGTCGTCAAAGTAATTATTCTAATTAGATTTTTACATTATTTTTCGAAATTATGTCTTTAAATTTAATTTTATTTCCAGAGATTATAATTACAAAATTGTAAAAAAGTATCCTTCATAAAAAAAAATTTAAGTTTAAAAGATTTATAAGATTTAACTTTTATTTAATCGAGAGAAAAAATCATAGGTTAAATTACAAGTTTAAAAAATTAAAATCACTAATTTCTTAATCCCAAAAAAATGTAAATCATAGATTAAATCTTAATTTTAAAAGTTATTGATTAAATCACAACCACAAACATTTTAATGATAAAAATCAGTAATTTTTAAAAGTTAATTATCACTTAAAAATATTTCCTTTGAAATCAAACAAATTTTAAAGGCCATACATTTCTATAAATACTTATCAATTTTAAGTTTTTTAAAGCATAGAAAATTCCCTTTTAAATAATTACAGGTTAAATCATAAACTGAAAAATTTTAATACTTTAAAATATATATTTTGAGAAGGTAAATATTATTTAAAAAAATTCCTATTAATATTACTTTAAAATCAGATTCGAATTATCTTTTGAATATAATTATTAATTTATTTTTTTAAACCTTTGCATATTTCTTAAGAATAATTATATTTCGTTTGAAGTCAGTAATATCGTTTAAACTTTAGATTTTCTTTTCATATAACTTTTGCTTAAGTGATTCTTAAAAATTTTCTATATTTTTACTTTATGTTTGATCAGCCTTATAAAACTTTCAAATCAACCATCAAATTCTTTAAAATTTTGATGTAAGTTTTAAACAAATTTAGGCATTTAAAATTCTGCAAATATATTATTTACATAAAATTCATTTTGCAAGATTGTTCTATTAAACCAGCAAACATTTTCAATTATTAGTATTTTGAATATTTTTATTTTCCATTGTTAATATCTTGAATTATATTTTTCTATTTCATGACAGTAATTATTTCCGCAAATATATTAATTGCATGAAATTCATTTTTTAAGGTTCTTCTATTTAGGAAATATTTTTAATTGTTAGTATTTTGAATATTGTTTTTTTAAGAATAAAAAAAAAACGCTTTTACTTTTTTAGACCACATTAAACTGTATAAAGTGGTATAAAAAAGTATAGTCTAGAGTCTAGATTTTTGTATTATATTATGCAACCTTTTTTTAAGCAAATATTCTGACGCAATTTTCATTTTGTACTCTTCTGACACTTTGAAAATAAAGACATATTATTATTATTATTATTAATATCAGATTGTACCATAAAGTGAATACCATTAAGATCCAAGAACTTTTTTTTTATTTACATGTCAGCAATACTTTTCCAATGTTAGTATCTTGATTTTTTTAATTTCATTCCAGTGAAATTTTTCTATTGTCAGTATTTTTCAATATTTTTTTGTTTAATGCTAAAACCGATTGAAAATATAATTCAAAACAGGTTGTGTTCTACAAATTCTAACAAATCAAAACCTTTTCGAATGAAATATTTGTGGGGTTTTGCAATTTAATGAATAATTTATAACGATTTTATTTAATCACTTTGGTAAATTTTTGGTAAATGATTTTATTTAGTTTTACGAATTATAATTTGTTTTATAAAAATAATCATTTCATTAAGGTGCATAGAAAAATGAAAATGTGGATGATGAACAAAATATTCGGCCATAAAAAATCTGAGCTGAAGAATTTTCTTGAAACCAAAAATGTAATTAATTGCTCACTTAATCCGCGGTCAAAATGAAAATGAAAATGATGAACAAAATATTCTGTTATAAAAAATGTGAGGAATCTGAGCCAAAGAAATTACTTGAAACCAAAAATTTAATTAATTGCTCACTTAACGCGTGGTGAAAAATTTACGAAGCATTTTGTTTAAAACTAAAAAAAAAACACTTGGTTTTTTATCTGCGTAATAAACCAAGGGTTTTTAGTAACTTAAAACCAATTTTAATATCTATGAAACAAATCTTGTGATATAAAAATCAAAAAATTTCCCTCGATGCTGGGCTTTAAATTAATTTGGAAGATAAATAGAAGATAATTCAAAATCCAGTCTAGATATCTTACTTTTCTGATAATTGAATATTATTCATTAAAAAAGTAAGAATTCTAGACTGGATTTATTATTGAATTATTTTGTTGATTATTAATAACATGATTTGTTAAATTATACATTAAGCTATATATATTTGCTAAATTTGCATTTATAAATCTGTTAACATTTAGAAACTAAAAACCAGAATCCAAACTTTATTTATTGCTAGTTGTGGTAATAATTTTGCTTAACAATTTTCATCCTATAAAAATAAACACTATATATTTTTCTTTTATAGTTTCCTTTGTTCATTTCATCTTTTTAATACTTCTTTGGAGAATAGGCTTAAAGATATCACCTTTATTTGAAAGAAATTTCACAAACAGAAAAATAAAGTGTAAACATGAAGAAGACCTTTATTTTTTACTTTACTTCTTTTGTTTTTCATTATCGATCTTAATTTATTATACATCATTCTGATTTTTTATTTATTCTGAAAGAATTTTATTAAATTTATTATTATTTATCCGAAAAGAAATTACCAAAATAAAGAAGAAAGAGAAAATACGCTTCTTATTATTATTATGTTGACAAGCTAAGTTGTCGAAACTACAGTCAATAATAATAATCAAGTGTTTTACATCGATCTTAATTTATTTTACAATCTTCAGATTATTTTATCTATTCTGAAAGAATTACCAAAAACAAGAAGAAAGAGAAAGTACGAAACTTGTAATTGTCTTCCTTTAAATATATTGTATTTTTCTTTTTCTGACCGCAAAACATAAATGTCTTTTGCTCTTCAATTTTTTTTTTAATATCAAATATAAATAATTTATCAATTAGATTAAAATAAAAGTAAAAGTAAAAAATGCTTTTTAATTTCCGTCAGCACTTTTATTCCTCACATCAAAAACACATTGAAGTAATTATCAAAATTAAGAAAAGTATCGAAAAATAGTCTTATTTTTGTCAATAATATTCATTTAAACTAAACACTTTTTCTTCAAGGCTCAGTTTAAATGAATATTGTTGATAAAAATAAAACTATTTTTAGATACTTTTTTTTAAGTGAAGAAAAGAAGAAAAATAATTTTCCCTTCTTAGATCTATCTAATGAATTATAATGTATTTTATTTTTCTTCTTCTGTCTGTATTTGTATTCTTCTTCTTCGCATTAAACATGAATTTAAATAGGTATCAAATTGAAGAATCGTATCGAAAAATATTGTTTCGTAAATAATATTAATTTAAAGGGAGCTTTAAAAATAAAAACTGATATAATATTTTTCTGAAACTACTCCCTTTGTTTTTTTACTTCATCTAAAGCACAGCCTAGTTCTTTTTATTAATTCTGTAGGAATTATCAAATCGAAGAATGTAAAGAAAATACGAAGATTTTTTTCTTCCTTTCTGCACTTTTCATCGTCCATTTTTATATTTTTTATAGATTCTGAAGACCTTAGACCTTATCAAAATTAAAAAATACACGAAGAACTATGGATATTTTCAAAAAATTTAAATATTATATTCATTCTCATGCTTTTTTTTCATCTGCTCATTTTATGTTATGTTATGTTTTTTTACATTTCTATTAATTAAGAAAGAATGAATAATTAATTGATTGAATTCTAATAATAAGAATGAAGAAATACGCAGAATGTGTGTAATTTCATCGGCAATCAATCAAAATCAATTAAAAAAAAAACGTTCATAATAATTAAATTATAATAATATATATTTGAAATTTAATTTTTTTGGTTCTATTTTCTCTTTTCTCTTGTATTCTTTGATTTATAAATTTTGGATCAATTCTGAAGAAATATTTTAAATGAAGAAAACTCTGGGTAAAACAAATAAATGTAAACCTTTTTTGCTCCTATTTTCTTTTTTCTCTTGTGTTCTTCGATTTACAAATTTTTGTGATCTATTCTAAAGGAATTGTCAAAAAAAGTTTGACTAAAACGGGAAAATTTAATCTCTTTTAGGATTTATTTTCTTGTTCTCTTGTGTGTTTCAAATTACAAATTTTTTGATCAATTCTGAAGGAATTATCTAAATTTAAAAAAATGTGGGTAATAACAGAAAAACTCAATCTTTGGATAAATTTTCTTTTCTCTCTTGTGTATCTCAAATCACAAATTTTTAATTAATTCTGAAGAAATTGTCAGAATGAAGAAAATCTGGGTAATTATGAAAAAAATGTTATATTTTCAATTTTTGTTTTTTTTTTGTTTTTCCAATTACATTTTTTTTATCAATTCTGAAGGAATTACCAAAATGAAGAACACTTTTGGTAAGACAGGAAAATTTAATCTCCACAATATAACTTTTTTTGCTTTTATTTTCTTTTTTCTCTTGTGTTCTACGATTTACAGATTTTAGTGATCAATTCTAAAGCAATCGTCAAAATGAAAAAAAAAACTCTGGACAAAACAGGAAAATTTAATCTTTCTTTTTAATTCTATTTTCGATTTTCTCTTCTATTCTTCGATTTTTAAATTTTTGTTCAATTCTGAAGGGATTTTACAAACGAAGTAAAACATGAAAATTTACTCTTTGCAATTTTTCTTTTTTGCTCTTGTTTTCTTTTTTCCCTTGTGTTCTTCGATTTACAGATGTTTTGATTAATTCTAACGGAATTGTCAAAATGAAGAAAACTATGGGTAAAACTGGAAAAAATAATGTTTGCTTCGGTTCTATTTCCTCTTTTCTCTTGTATTCTTCGAATTACAAATTTTTGTTCAATTCTGAAAGAATTTTCAAACTGGAAAAAATAGGAATATTTAATCTTTGCAATTGTTCTTTTCCTTGCTTCCATTTCTTCTTTCTATTTTGTTCTTCGATTTACATGATTTTTTGATCAATCTGACAGAATTGTCAAAATGAAGAAAACTCTGGACGAAACAGGAAAATATAATCTTTGTTTTGATTCTATTTCCTTTTTTCTCTTTGTTTTTCGAATTAAAAATTTTGATCAATTTTGGGGGAAATGTATAAAATCTGGCTAATGAAGAAACATACAGGATAATTCAATCTTTGTATCAATTTTGAAGGAATTGTCAAACTGAAGAAACATCTGGGTAATTACAGGAAAATTTAATCTTTGCAATTTTTCTTTCTTTTGGTTATATTTTCTTTTCTTTCTTTTGTTTTTCATATTACTCATTTTTGTTTGTTTTAGTTCTATTTTCATTTCTCTCTTGTGTTATTCGAATTAAAATTTTTGATCAATTCTAAAGAAAATATCAACTTTTTTTTTCTATTCTTCGATTTTTAAATTTTTGATCAATTCTGAAGGGATTTTAAAACGAAGAAAACTCTGATTAAAACATGAAAATTTAGTCTCTGCAATTTTTCTTTTTTGCTCTTGTTGTCTTTTTTCTCTTGTGTTCTTCGATTTACAGATTTTTTGATTAATTCTAAAGGAATTGTCAAAATGAAGAAAACTATGGGTAAAACTAGAAAAAATTATATTTGCTTCAATTCTATTTCCTCTTTTCTCTTGTATTCTTCGAATTACAAATTTTTGTTCAATTCTGAAGGAATTGTCAAACTGAATACTCTGAGAAAAACAGGAATATTTAATCTTTGCAATTTTTCTTTTCCTTGCTTCCATTTTCTTCTTTCTATTTTGTTCTTCGATTTACATGATTTTTTGATCAATCTGACAGAATTGTCAAAATGAAGAAAACTCTGGACGAAACAGGAAAATATAATCTTTGTTTTGATTCTATTTCCTTTTTTCTCTTTGTTTTTCGAATTAGAAATTTTGATCAATTTTGGGGGAAATGTAGAAAATCTGGCTAATGAAGAAATATACAGGATAATTCAATCTTTGTATCAATTTTGAAGGAATTGTCAAATTGAAAAAATATTTGGTTAATTACAGGAAAATTTAATCTTTGCAATTTTTCTTTCTTTTGGTTATATTTTATTTTCTTTCTTTTGTTCTTCATATTACTAATTTTTGTTTGTTTTAGTTCTATTTTCATTTCTCTCTCTTGTGTTATTCGAATTAAAAATTTTTGATCAATTTTGAAGGAAATATTAAAATGAAAAAAATCTGCGTAAGTATGGCAAAATTTAATCTTTGTAATTACTGTTTCTTTTGGTTGTATTTTGTGTTCTTAGAATTACAAATTTTTGATCAATTCTGAAAAAATTGCCAAAATGAAGACCACTCTTTTTAACTAATATAAACTTCAAGTGTACTTTGAAGAAAATATGAATAAAGGTTGTAATTTTCGGAATTCGATTTTATCTATCTGAATGACTTTTATAATTTTATCATTTTAAAAGAATTATAAAAATAGAAGAAAGTAAATCATTTTCTTCATCTGTTTATATATTTCTTTTGCTCTCTTCTTATTAATTTTAAACATTTTTTTACAGTTTCAAAGGTGTTATCAAGTTATCAAAGGGAAGATAAAAATTTAAAAAAATATATAAAATAGAAAAAAGTAAATCATTTTCTTCATCTGTTTATATATTTCCTTTGCTCTCTTCTTATTAATTTTACACATTTTTTTACAGTTTCAAAAGTGTTATCAAAGGGAAGATACATTCTTAGAGAAATAAGTACTAAAAGTAATTATAGGAAAATGTAAGTCGTGTAAATATCATTTGTTTCATCGAAGTATAAAAGAAGAAACAAGGGAAAGACCTACTCTTCTTCATTTGCATTTTTTTTTTCAATTCTGAAAGAATAGTCAAATAGAAGAAACAAGAGGAATTAATGGATTTTAGAAGAAAAATTTTCTGCGTTTTTATCTTCCTTTTAGATTCTTTCTTCTTTATATTATTTTATTATTTTTGAAGCTCATTTGAGAAATGAATTTAAAGAAGAAAATGTAAAAACTTTTGTGATCTCTTTTTGGAAAGTTCATGAATGAAGAAGAACGTGATAGTGATTAAAATTCTACTCTTAGCTCTTTCATAAAAACATGATTATATCAAAATGAAGAAATGCACAAAAAAACTACAGTTAATTACAAAAAATTTGAATCTTTCGAATTATCATTCGTTTAAGATGAGTATAAAAGAGGAAAAGTGAGGAAGTTTTTAAATGTTTTGGCTCTAATGCCTTAATTATTGAATATATAAATTAACATTACAATTTTTTTACTAATGATAGGGCTGTCAAAAATAAAATTTATTAAGAAAAACATTATTTTTACTAGAGTTTTTCTGTTAGGCTTTCTAAAAGGATGAAGCAAACGACAAATTTGATTAGAACACTTCTTCTTTCTGATTTTTGAATGGAAAGTTCATGAAAAAAAACATTATTGTGATTAAAATACTTATGATAGGTAAAGAATTGTGAACAAACCAAGTGTTGATTAATTTTTTACCTATTATTTCATAATGTTTCACCAAGAGATAAGTGAGAAAATTATTCAAGAATAATAATATTTATGTAAGAAATGATGTTTATCAAGAAATAACTTTAATGTAATTAAAATTCATCTACTGAGTCTTAAAAAATGAAGTTAGTGAAGAAATCATGATTACGTTTAGAAGTCTTTTTGTACCCCTTTTATAAAGTAAAAAGGTTTTGAAGAAAAAGACGTTTTGTAGCTTTTCTTAAAGATTCTACCATCCATATATTAAACATAAAGCAAAATTGTTTGATTGAAATAATTAATCATAAGTTTGTAAATTTAGTTATTCAATTCATGCAATGAATAAAACAAGATTATGTTAATTGGACGATTAATTAAAACAGTGTTTTAATTAATATTCTAATTAACATACATAAAAATGTTTCACCACGTGTTAAGTGAGATGTAAATTCATCGCAATATTAAGTTTTTGTTATTAGATAAATGTAAAAATTTGAAATTATTTATATAAAAGTAAGATTTTTTTAAACAAACAAGTTTTGAATCGTATTTTCTGAAGCATTTAATTCGTCTTAGCAATTGATGTCTAATTTGATGAGACTTAAGGGTTCTACTACTTAACACATTTTGGAATATAAAATTTTGCGTCTAATTTATTTACTTGTTTGTGATAAATTAGTGAGTATATTTAAATTCATGGATAAGCCAAAAAAATCATACTTCCTCATTATAGATGAATTTCAAAATACTAACTTTGCATGTTGTTACAAATAATATATTTGCAAAATTTGAGTCCCTATAATTTTTAATCATTCAATATCTGCAATAATTTTAGAATAATTGTTTTTTTTAAGTAATATTTCTAAATGATTTTTTGTTTCTGGTTTTATTTGAACTTTGATGATTATTAAATTTTGGTATATTGAATAAGAAAATCTATATTACTTACTTCATACGAAAATAATTATTCTATTGTTTAAAATATGAATTTTTATTTTGTTTTATTATTGTAAGAATGATGAGAACATCACAATAATCACCGACTGACCCCGAGACCCGCGAACTGATTTATGAACGAAAATTCACGTGTAAACGTCCAAACGAGCAATTTTGAAAAGCCGAACCGAATTTTCTAACGACACGAACAGAAACGAACGCAACGATAAACGAACGGCAGTCTTTTAATTTCGGCAGTTTTTCTTTTTATTAAATGCGGGGCGTGGATATATCCATATAATTATATGTACAGGATTCATTCACAATATTATTTTTGTTCGGATTGAATTTTTTCCCCGCACGTTTCATAGGAACAGGAAAATCACGAGCGCGCGATCAAAGGTTCGAGTCTCGGGATCGAAGCCGGGCCAAGAAACCGGTTTCGGCGTCGCGGTGGGGCGTCGTCGCAAGGAACAATTTTTATTTATTTACACGAAACTCAACATTCTCTTTTTTTTACCTCAAGTAACTAAACAAAGCTCTAGATGGCCATGTTCGGGCTCGATGTAAACAATTGAAACGTGTGTTTTGTGTGTTATGCCACGTAAACTGTATCACTTTGGAAATTGAAATTAAAATAGGGGCTGAAAAAAAAAATAAAAAATAAAAAAAAAAACAAAAAAGTGGATTGTAAAATAATAATACAATTATATTTATTATTGACTAGTTGCCTCACACAGTGTATTTGCGAGATAGTGGTATATCTACGCGCTAAAATAGTGCTCGTGAAAATTAATTAACTAATAATAGTAAAATAAAATATATTATGCAGGCATGCCGGAGAAATAATATAAATAAAGAGCAACTAGCCGAATATACATATACAAAAATAAAACATAATAATTAAACAAAAAAATATGGGGACATGCCAACTTAATATATTCAAAGTGTTTAAGTCTTATATTTTATATAAGAAATAAATTTAAACGGGGGCGTTGTGGTTTTTATATATTTTTAAATAATTTGTACAGTTTCACCTCAACGTCCCCGTTTTGTTTTTCATTTTAGGACCGTGAGTCCGTGGTCGTTTTTCACAACCACGGAACCACGGTCCGTTTCAAGACTAGCGAACGAATAACTTTGGTTAATCAATTAATTTAATAATAAAAAAACTATAAATAATTTAAAAAATAAAATAATTAAATACTATTTACAAGGGGTTTTAATTTTAATCTTATTTACAAGTGCTTGTTCGCATTACAGTTTACGCTGGAAACACCGTGCCAAAAGTAAACGTAAATGTGCAGATTTTTAACTTGCTTACTGCTGGTTAACGAAACTGAATACTTGACGTCGATATAAATTTCTAAATCCGGTTAATATAGATCAGGTAAAATGATTTCAATGATCAACTAGAATCACTGGTGAATTGATTGATTATAAACCTTTGTATTCACTGTCCGTCTTCACGAACGTTAGCCTGAGGCGAGATTATAGTCTTTATTTTTTTTTTTTTTTGTTAACTGTCAACCTAACACAATTATTATTTTAACAAGTCCAGAATGTGTTTAAAGACGCGCGGAGGAGCAGTTCTTCTCGTGAAAGCTTCTTCCCATCTTCAAAGCCATTCATTGGTTCCAAATATTTATCTTAATATTATTATTAGTATTTTTATATATAAACAATAAAACGTTGACAGTTTGTAGGAAGGTTAAAACTAACGCACCATGCGTCACCGATTCGTTGGTTAACCGCCGGTTGCAGCTCTGGTTACAACCCGTGGTGTTTTTTAAATTATTATTTTTTTTTGCTTGTTGCTAGCAACTAGATCCACAACACCCTAGTTGCCGTTTGTTGTTGCTGTTGTTGTTGTTTTTTTGGTCGCCCATGATAACTTACTGGCGTTCGCCCGACATTACCACATGGCGATGTCGTTACCGTTGGGCAACCCGTTACCGTGCTTGGTAACAGGTCACTCGAGCTGCTCGAGGAAGTTCGGGGACTTGAAGTACTCGGGCACCGGGTCGTCCAACCTGGAGATTATCTTGTATATCGACTTTTTCCACGATTGCTCCGAATCCCTGCCCTCCTGGATCGCCTTGAAGAATTCGCGCAGCGTCTGTTCCACTACGAACCTGAAGTTTGATGGTACCTGTAACAACAACAACAAACGTAAATATTTATAACCCACAAAACGCAAAATCAATTAAAATTAGAAGCAAAATGTTCAATCATAGAAAAAAGCAAATATTTTTTTTTAAAAACAATCATGTGTAATAAAACGAATTATTTGTGAATACAACCAAAATTTTTAAGTACTTTTGCTTCATCGAGATAAATAAGTTTTAGTTTTTAGTGCAAATTAAATTTCTAAAGATAACGACTTTGGGATATTTGGTATAATGATAAATATTTGTAGGCAAGGAGGTGTTAAAGACAAAAAGTTGATAAGAGGTAACATAAAAAAACAAAACTTGAAGTAGAATATAGAAATTAAAGATTGAACTTAGAAGACAGAAGGCAAAAGTTAAACTCTAATTAGAGATATGTCAAGGGCCAGATGAAAGGAAAGAGGCAAAAGAAGTACACAAGCAAGAGAAAGCAGGAAGCTGAATGCAAAAATTATAGACTGAATTTAGGAGAGAAAATCGAAAGGAAAATTTAAAATCTTAGAAGGTTTGTAAAATAGAAACGTGGTTTTGAGAGTTACATAAAGATAGATCTGATAATTACACAGAAAAAAATGGTAAAACTTTCTTTCAGAAAATATTTTGTTGAATCTCTCATAAAAAAATATTGAAGTCTGCACTTAGAAGACAGCAAAAGTTAAATTTTAATTAGGGATATGTCACGGGCCAAATGAAAGGAAAGTTGCAACAGAAGACGACAAGCAAGAGAAAGCAGAGAAGGCAAAAATTATAGACTGAATTCAGGAGACAAAAGCGAAAGGTAAATTTGAAATCTTTAAAGATGTTACATAGAAGAATAGAAGGTAAAGGTTAAAAAACTGATGGTGGATGGCATAAAGTAAAAGGTTAAAGCAAAAAAGAGAAGATGTTTTTTCTAATGGCCATAAAAACAATCTACCTTACTAAAATCTGATCAATGAAAATTATTAAAGATAGAAGAATGGAGACATAAGATAAGGCAAAAATTATAAGTTCAACTAAGAGGGTGGAAGTAAATTTCAGACAATTTCCAGATGCCAGAAGAATTAAGGTAAAAAGCTAAAAGCAGATGCTGTTTGGAGGACAATCTTAAGATAGAAAATAGTTTTTCTGGACTTCTTTATGTTCATGTTTATATTTATTAGTCTTGCAAGAAAAGGCAGGAAGCTGAGAGCAAAAATTATAGACTGAATTCAGAAGACAAAAGCGAAAAGCAAATTTAAAATCTTAGAAGGTGGATGCAAAAAAGGCGATAGAAGGTAAAAGTTAAAAAAATGATGGTGGACGATGTAATGTAGAAGGCTAAAGCAAAAAAAGAGAAGATGTTTTTTCTAATGGCCATAAAAACAATCTAAGTTACCAAAATCTGATCAATTGAAATTATTAAGGATAGAAGCATGAAGACATAAGAAAAAAGCAAAAATTATAGGTTCAACTAAGAGGGCGGAAGTAAATGCCGAACAATTTCCAGATGCTAGAAGAATAGAGGTAGAAGGTTAGAAGGTTAAAAGCAGATGGTGGTCGGAGGAATACCCTAAAAGATGAGTTTTTTTGGAGTTCTTTCTTTCACTAATTAAAAATATTTACTTCATATATGCTAAAAGCTACTCAAAGAAAAGATATTAAAAAATGAATAAGAAAAAAGGATAAGCTAAGGTTAAAAATATCAACTGAACTCTGAAGGTTATAGACAAAGCATGACCAAGTTTTAAAGGCCAGAAGGCAAAAGAAAGGAAGAAGTTATACAGCAGAAAGCAAAAAGAAGAATCAGAAGGTAGAAGGCAGTTTATTCTCTCATTAAAAATAATCAAATAAAGGAAGAAGTTATATAGCAGAAAGCAGAAATTAGAAAAAAGAATACGTTTTTCTGGCGTTCTTTCTTTCTAATTAAAAATATTTACTTCAATTTTTCCAGAAGCTACGCAAAGAAAAGATATTAGAAAAGAAGAAGCAAAAAGAATTATATAAGGCTAAAAATATCAACTAAACTATGAAGGTTGTAAGCAAAGGATAACCAAGTTTTAAAAGCCAAAAGCAAAAAAAAGAAGAAGTTATAAAGCAGAAAGCAGAAAAAAGAATATTCGTAGCAGAAGGTAGGAAGATAGTTTATTATCTCATTAAAAATAATAAAATAAAGGAAGAAGTTTGGAAAACAGAAATCAGAAAGGAGAACACTTGAAGCAAAATTGAATGAATGAAGGAAGAAATTATAAAGCAGAAAGCCTAAAGTAGAATACTTGAAGCAGAATGTAGAAAGTAGTTTATTCTCTCATTAAAAATAATCTAATGAAGGAAGAAATTAAAAAGCAAAAAGCAGAAAGAAGAATATTTCGAAGCGGAAAGTAGAAGATAGTTTATTCTCTCATTAAAAATTATTTTCGGCATCAAATTAAGCAAAAATTAAAGACTGAATTCAGGAGGCAGAAAGAAAAAGTTAAGCTTTTGTCACAGCTAGATAAAATCAAAGAGGCAACATTCTTTGCTACACTTGTTTAAACAACAAGGAATTTTGATTGAGTTCATCATTATTTTCTGTAAATTGAATAGAATTGAATTTTCCGTTGATAAATATTAATAATATTATTATAACAGAACACTTCACACAACTCAAACCAAAGCTTAGCAATTTATTAACAAATTAAATCTTTACAAAATGGAACTTGAAAAAGAATTCGAAGAAGAAACGTTAAGAATTCTTAGTTTAAAATATGCAGAAACATAAAGATTTGAAGATAGTTTAAAGCCAGAAGAAAACGTTTTCCAAATAAAGCTTTAAAAGCATGTTAAAGTAAGGTTTAAAAAAAGCTTTGATGAAATTTCATATTTAGATGAAAAAAGCTTTAAACAATCAATTCCGAAAAAGTCAATTTCCAAAAAAGTCTAAAAAATTGTTTAAGCTATCAAATTTGAAACCCGTTGACAAGTTTAATCAATCACATAAATAAATTGGTAAATCTGAAAGGAGAAAACTGTTTTTTATGAGCATAAGATAAGGCTAAAACTATATACTGAACTATGAAGGTTTTAGGCAAAGCCAACCAAGTTCTAAATGCCCAAAGGCAAAAGAAAAGAAGAAGTTATAAATCAGAAAACTGATGGTAGTTGTTATAAAGAAGAAATTTATTTTGTCATTAAAAATATATTTTTTGCATTAAATTAGGCAAAAATTAAAGACTGAACTCAGGAGGCAAAAGGCAAAAGTTAAACTTTCGACACAAGCGAGATGAAATCAAAGATTCAACATTCCTTGCTTCACTTGTTCATACAACAAGGAATTTAATTGATTTCATCACTATTTAACACTCCACACTAATTAAACTAAAGCTAAGCAATTTATGAACAAATTAAATCTTACAAAATGGAACTTGAAAAAAAAATAGAAGCTTTCAAAATTCTGAGTTTAAAATATGTAGAAACATAAAGATTTGAAGATATTTTTAAGCCAGAAGGAAAACGTTTTCTAAATCAAGCTTTAAAAGCATGTTAAATTAAGGTTTGAAGAAAGAGCTTTGATGATATTTCATAATCAGAAGGAAAAATGCTTTACACAATCAATTCTGAAAGAGTCAATTTCCAAAATTCTGAGAAATTATTCAAGGTATCAAATTTGAAAACCGTTGACAAGTTTAATCAATCAGATAAATAAATTGGTGAATCCGAAAGAAAAAAAAAACTGTTTTCATGAGCATAAGATAAGGCTAAAATATATATATTGAACTATGAAGGTTATAGGCAAAAGACAACCAAATTTTTTAATGACAAAAGGCAAAAGAATGATTTTATAAATCAGAAAGCTGATGGTAGTTGTTATAAAGAAGAATAAAATGTATTAAAATCCTTTAGTTCGTTGTAGAAAATTAAACAATAAATTTATAAAGAAGAATACTTGAAGCAGAAGTTTATTTTATCATTAAAAATATATTTTTCGCATTAAATTAAGCAAAAATTAAATATTGAAGTCAGGAGGCAGAAGGCAAAAGTTAAGCTTTTGTCACAAGCCAGATAAAATCAAAGAGGCAACATTCCTTGCTTCATTTGTTTATACAACAAGGAATTTAATTGAGTCCATCATTATAGAACACTTCACACTACTCAAACTGAAGCTGAGCAATTTATAAACAAATTAAATCTTACAAAAGGGAACTTGAAAAAAAATAGAAGCTTTAAAAATTGGGAGCTTAAAATATACAGAAACATAAAGAACCAGAGCTTAGCAATTTATAGACAAATTAAATCTTACAAAATTAAACTTGAAACGAAAATGGAAGAAAGAGCTTTGTTGAAATTTCGTACTTAGAAGAAAAAAAAGCTTTAAACAATCAATTCTCAAAGAGTTCAAGAAATTAGTCAAGATAATAAATCTGAAAGGTCAAAACTAAATGAGTTGATTCCAAAAAGGTCTGAGAAATATTTAAGCTATCAAATTTAAGAGGTTCAATATGCAGAAACATGAAGAACAAAAGCTTAGCAATTTATAAACAAACTTGAAGAAGAAGCTTGAAGAATTCTGGGTTTAAAATATTCAGAAACATAAAGATTTGAAGATTGTTTAAAGGTAGAAGGAAAATAAAAGCTCTAAAGCATGTAAAGTTAAGATTTAAAGAAGGAGCTTTGATGAAATTTCACACTTAGTAGGAAAAAAGCTTTAAACAATCAATTCCAAAAGATTCCAAGAAATTATTCGAACTAATAAATCTGAAAGGACAGAACTAAATGAGTCAGTTCCAAACAAAGTGTGATAAATTATTCAAGCTATCAAATTTAAAAGTTTCAATATGCAGAAACATAAAGAACAAAAGCTTAGCGATTTATAAACAAATTATTTCTTACAAAATAGAAGTTGAAACGAAAAATAGAAGCTTTAAAAGTTCCGAGTTTAAAATATGCAGAACCATAAGGATTTGAAGATCTTTTAAGGCCAGAAGAAAAACGTTTTCTGAATAAAGCTTTAAAAGCATAGAAGCTTTAAAAATTTTGAGTTTAAAATATGCAGGAACGTTAGAATTTGAAGAAATCCTGAAGGAAAACGTTTTCTAAATAAAGCTCTAAAAGACATGCTTTTAGAGTTAAGATTTAAAGAAAGAGCTTTGATGAAATTTCACACTCAGTAGGAAAAAAGCTTTGAACAATCAATTCCAAAAGATTCCAAGAAATTATTCGAACTAATAAATCTGAAAGGACAGAACTAAATGAGTCAGTTCCAAAATAGTGTGAGAAATTATTCAAGCCATCAAATTTAAGAGGTTGAATATGCACAAGCATAAAGAACAAAAGCTTAGCGCTTAGCAATTTATAAACAAATAATTTCTTACAAAATGGAAATTGAAACGAAAATAGAAGCTTTAAACATTCAGTGTTTAAAATATGCAGAAACATAAAGATTTAAAGATGTTTTAAAGCCAAAACGAAAACGTTTTCTAAAATTAATTCTTCCAAATTGGAACTTGAAAAAAATAGAAGATGTTAAGTTTAAAATATGCAGAATCATTAGGATTTGGAGATATTTTAAAGCCAGAAGGAAAACGTTTTTTAAATCAGGCTTTAAAAGCATATTAAATTAAGGTTTTAAGAAAGAGCTTTGATGAAATTTTATACTTAGAAGGAAAAAAGCTTTAAACAATCAATTCCGAGAGAGTCCAAGAAATTACTTGAGCTAATAAATCTGAATCTGACAAAACTAAATGAGACAGTTCCAAAAAGAGTGTGAGAAATTATTCAAACTATCAAATTTAAAAGTTTTAATTTGCAGAAACATTAAGAACAAAACCTTAGCAAATTACAAACAAATAAAGTCTTACAAAATGGAACTAGAAACGAAAAATAGAAGCTTTCCAAATTCTGAGTTTAAAATTTGCAGAAACATTAAGATTTGAAGATAGTTTAAAGCCAAAAAGAAAACTTTTTCTAAATCAAGCTTTAAAAGCTTGTTAAATTAAAGTTTAAAGAAAGAGCTTTGATGAAATTTTACACTCAGTAGGAACAAAGCTTTAAACAATCAATTCCAAAAGACTCCAAGAAATTACTCGAGCTAATAAATCTGAATCTGACAATACTAAATGAGACAGTTCAAAAAAAGTGTGAGAAATTATTCAAGCCATCAAATTTAAGAGGTTAAATATGCAGAAACATAAAGAACAAAAGCTTAGAAATTTATAAACAAATTAAGTCTTGCAAAATGAAATTTGAAACGATAATAGAAACTTTAAAAATTCTGACTTCAAAATATACAGAAAAATTAAGATTTGAAGATAGTTTAAAGCCAAAAAGAAAACGTTTTCTAAATCAAGCTTTAAAAGCATGTTAAATTAAAGTTTAAAAAATGACCTTTGATGAAACTTCATACTTAGAAGAAAAAAGCTTTAAACAATCAATTCCGAAAGATTACAAGAATTTACTCGAGCTAATAGATCTGAAAGGATGAAACTAAATGAGTCAGTTCCAAAAAAGTGTGAGAAATTATTCAAGCTATCAAATTTTTAGAGGTTTAATATGCAGAAACATAAAGAACAAAAGCTTAGCAATTCATAAACAAACTATTTCTTACAAAATAAAACTTGAAACGAAAATAAAAGCTTTCCAAATTCAGAGTTTAAAATATGCAGAAACATAAAGATTTAAAGTTAGTTTAAAGCCAGAAGGAAAACGTTTTCTAAATAAAGCTTTAAAAGCATATTAAATTAAAGTTCAAAGAAATAGTTTTGATAAAATTTCATTCATAGAAGCAAAAAAACTTTAAATAACCAATTCCAAAAGAGTCCAAGAAATTACTCAAACTAATAAATAGGAAGAGATAAAACTAAATGAGTCAGTTACAAAAAAGTGTTAAAGCTATCAAATTTAAGTGATTGAATATGCAGAAACATAAAGAACATAAGTTCAGCAATTTATAAACAAATTAATTCTTATAAAATGGAACTTAAAAAAATATAAGCTTTAAAAATTTGAGTTTAAAATATGCAGAAACATAAAGATTTTAAAGCCATAACGAAAACGTTTTCGAAACAAGGCTTTAAAAGCATGTTAAATTAAAGTTTAAAGAAAGAGTTTTGATGAAGTTTCATACTAAGAAGGAAGAAAAAGGTTTAAACAATCCATTCCGAAAAAGTCCAAGAAATGTCTCAAGCTAATAAATCTGACAGGACAAAATTAAATAACTTTAAACAAAAATAGAAGATTTAAAAATTTTGGGTTGAAAATATACAGAAATATAAAAGATTTTAAAATAGTTTAAAGCAAGAAGGAAAACGTTTTCTAAATCAAGCTTTAAAAGCATGTTAAATTAAGGTTTAAAGAAAGAGCTTTGATGAAATTTCATACTTAAAAGAAAAAAGCTTTAAACAATCAAATACACACCAAAGTTTAGCAATTTATAAACCATTTAAATCTCACAAAATTGAATTTGAAACGCAAATAGAAGCTTTAAAAACGTTGAGTTTAGAATATAGAGAAACATAAATATTTAAAGATAGTTTAAAGCCAGAAAGAAAAGTTTTCTAAGTAAAGCTTTGAAAGCATGTTAAATTAAGGTTTAAAGACAGAGCTTTGATGAAATTTCATACTTAAAAGAAAAAAGCTTTAAATAATCAAATACAAACAAAAGTTTAGCAATTTATAAACCATTTAAATCTTACAAAATTGAACTTGAAACGCAAATAGAAGCTTTAAAAATATTGAGTTTAAAATATACATAAACATAAAGATTTGAAGATAGTTTAAAGCCAGAAGGAAAACGTTTTCTAAATCAAGCTTTAAAAGCATGTTAAATTAAGGTTTAAAGAAAGATCTTTAATGAAATTTCATTCTTAAAAGCAAACAAGCTTTAAACAATCAAATACAAACCAATGTTTAGCAATTTATAAACCATTTAAATCTCACAAAATTGAATTTAAAACGCAAATATAAGCTTTAAAAACGTTGAGTTTAGAATATAGAGAAACATAAAGATTTGATGATAGTTTAAAGCCAGAAGGAAAACGTTTTCTAAATCAAGCTTTGAAAGCATGTTAAATTAGGGTTTAAAGAAAGAGCTTTGATGAAATTTTATACTTATAAGGAAAAATGCTTTAAATGTTTACTAAATAAAGCTTTAAAACTATGTTAAATTAACGTTTAAAGAAAGTGCTTTGATTTAATGTTATATTTAGAAGAAAAAAGATTTAAACAATCAATTCGGGAAAAGTTCTAGAAATTATTTAAGCTAATAATTCTGAGTGGAACATTTTGAGAAGATTATGCAGAAACATGAAGAACAAAAGCTTAGCAATTCATAAACAAAGTATTTCTTATAAAATGGAACTTAAAACAAAAACAGAAGCTTTAAAAATGTTGATTTTAAAATATACATAAACATAAAGATTTGAAGATAGTTTAAAGCCAGAAGGAAAACGTTTTCTAAATCAAGCTTTAAAAGCATGTTAAATTAAGGTTTAAAGAAAGTGCTTTGATGAAATTTCATACTTAAAAGAAAAAAGCTTTAAACAATCAAATACACACCAAAGTTTAGAAATTTATAAACAATTTAAATCTTACAAAATTGAATTTGAAACGCAAATAGAAGCTTTAAAAATGTTGAGTTTAAAATATACATAAACATAAAGATTTGAATATAGTTTAAAGCCAGAAAGAAAACTTTTCTAAGTAAAGCTTGTTAAACTAAGGTTTAAAGAAAGAGCTTTAATAAAATTTTATATTTAGAAGGAAAAAAGCTTTGAATGTTTACTTAATAAAGCTTTAAAACTATGTTAAATTAACGTTTAAAGAAAGTGCTTTGATTTAATGTTATATTTAGAAGAAAAAAGATTTAAACAATAAATTCCGGAAAAGTCTTAGAAATTATTTAAGCTAATAATTCTGAGTGGAACATTTTGAGAAGATTGTGCAGAAACATGAAGAACAAAAGCTTAGCAATTCATAAACAAAGTATTTCTTATAAAATGGAACTTAAAACAAAAACAGAAGCTTTAAAAATGTTGAGTTTAAAATATACATAAACATAAAGATTTGAAGATAGTTTAAAGCCAGAAGGAAAACGTTTTCTAAATAAAGCTTTAAAAGCATGTTAAATTAAGGTTTAAAGAAAGTGCTTTGATGAAATTTCATACTTAAAAGAAAAAAGCTTTAAACAATCAAATACAAATCAAAGTTTAGCAATTTATAAACAATTTAAATCTTAGAAAATTGAATTTGAAACGCAAATAGAAGCTTTAAAAACGTTGAGTTTAGAATATAGAGAAACATAAAGATTTGAAGATAGTTTAAAGCCAGAAAGAAAAGTTTTCTAAGTAAAGCTTTGAAAGCATGTTAAAATAAGGTTTAAAGAAAGAGCTTTGATGGAATTTTATACTTAGAAGGAAAAAAGCTGTAATGTTTACTTAAAAAAGCTTTAAAACTATGTTAAAGTAACGTTTATAGAAAGTGCTTTGATGTAATGTTATATTTAGAAGGAAAAAACTTTAAGCAATCAATTCCGAAAGAATTCAAGAAAATACACAAGCTAATAAATCTAATTTTGAAAAAATTAGATGATTCAATTGCAAAAAAAGTCTAAGAAATTATCACTGTCAAATCTAAGAGTTTTTATAGCGAGAAACCGTTTTATGAATCAAATAATTAGATTAGTAAATCCGAAAAAAGAAAACTAATTTCATGAGAAGAAGTTAAAAATCAGTGGAACAAATCTTAATCTATACTTTTTTGTTGATGTCTATTATTTTCAAAAACTAAAAAAAGCGTTAAAATTGCGTAAGTGAAAGGAAATCACCAGGTAAACATTTGCCTAAGTTCTTAACACAAACTAAAACTTGTAGGATGCGAGGCAAGATAGAAGGGAAATGGAGAGTATTCCGAAAGCAAATGTTATGATTGCAAAACATCAAAGCATGAGGTTAATTCAAGAACTTTTTGACACAGCAAGAAAGAGAGATGAAATAAACCATCCAATAGTCGATAGCCATCAAAAGATGAAGATTGATTTAGGTATGTAATTTAGTAAACTACTAGAACCAACAATTTGAAATTCTTCATTGATTTCTTTTTTAAGCTGCTGCATCATCTTTTGATAAAAACATTTAGGGTTTTTTATTTTTTACTTAAAGAAATCATATAGACTTATTAAAGTTTACAGCAAGAAAGAGAGATGAAATAAAATATACATTAGTCGATAGCCATCAAAAGATGAAGATTTAGGTATGGAATTTAGTAAACTACCAGAACAAACTATTTATAATTCTTCTTTGAATTCATTTTTAAGCTACTGCATTATCTATTGATAAAAGCTTTTAAGGTTTTACTTTTTACTTGAAGAAATCATATAGACTTATTAAAGTCTACAACGAGAAAGAGAGATGAAATTAAATATACATTAGTTGATAGCCATCAAAAGATGAAGATTTAGGTAGGGAATTTAGTAAACTACTAGAATAAACAATTTAATATTCTTATTTGAATTTTTTTTAAGCTTCTGCATCATCTATTCATAAAAGCATTTAAGGTTTTTATTTTTACTTAAAGATATTATTAAATTCTGGTTATGTCATGGTTGCGAAACATCAGAGCATGAACTGCCATGAGGATAATTCAAGAACTTTTTGGCACAGCAAGAAAGAAAGATGAAGAAAAACATTCTCTAGTCGAAGGCCATCAAAGATGAAGATTTAGGTATGGAATTTAGTAAACTACTAGAACCAACAATTTAAAATTCTTCATTGATTTCTTTTTGAGGCTGCTGCATCATCTTTTGATAAAAGCATTTGAAGTTTTTCTTTTTTACTTAAAGAAATCGTATAGACTTATTAAAGTCTACAGCAAGAAAGAGAGATGAAATAAAACTTCCATTAGTTGATAGCCATCAAAAGATGAAGATTTAGGTATGGAATTTAGTAAACTACTAGAACAAACAATTTAATATTCTTCATTGAATTCGTTTTAAGCTTCTGCATCATCTATTCATAAAAGCATTTTATTAAAGTCTAAATTTTTGATTTATAAATAAATGTATTAATTTTAAGATGTGGATTAGAAATGATTGAGGAGTAATAATAAAAATAATAATAATAATAATAAAAATAAATGGTTGTGGGCCGCACGGGCGAAGCTTGTAGGACTTGAGCCCGTCGACTTCTTTCGATTCGTGTGGACTTTTAATAATTTTCGTCACCGAATCCCAAAGAAGGCGACGAGCTCATGGAGAAAGCAACGGACCCCCTATAAGAAGCCACGAACCTGAGGGCCCCATACCTCGATGTGATTGTTTCGGTTGTAATGCAGATTGAGCACCCTGTAGAGTTCCGAGTCGCCGCCGACGTGGAGGTCCTCTGCATTCTTGACTCCTTCTGACACCGCCTGCCTGGCGTACTTCTCCATTTGGATATAATAGAACTCCCTGGAAAAAAGCGAAGAAAATAAAAATTAGTTTACCGCCATTGGTTTAATATATAAAAATCAACGCTTGAAAGATTTCACCTCGCCTCAAGTCGATAGCCAGTTGGGTACTACCGGCGTAGGTACTCGAAGGTCTCTCTTTTTTTTTTAATTAACTACGTAAGCACAGCAAATTCGCAATAAATAGAGAAAAATGAAAATGCGCACAACGGCGAAAGAACAACTGCTAATTTTAAGTGTTGCACTCCTCGAGTTGCAGCGTTACCGTCGTGTTGTCAACAGTTGCATATAATTGCGTCTACATCGATAGACAGAGTGGCAATTACAACGATCACATATCGCAATTCGTGTCAACTTTAGCTCGTTGAATCACGAGTTTATTCACACACGCCGACTCTTCCACCCTCGTCTGCATATTTTTTCCCTAAGATTCATTATTTTTATTCGCCCGCAGAGCCGGGACGAGCAGAACCGGATGCGGATGTGAAAAGCGAAACGCGCCGGAAAGCGAAAGCGAATCATTGTTGTTAATCATCGGCGCCGTTGTCATAATTATTATTGCTCGATTATATTATTTAATTATAATTGTCATAATGCGCGCGCGGTCGAATCGCTGTCGAATTTTCAATGGCTAAACGCCTATCAATATTGACTAAACACTGTGGTGTCATGTCATAGTATCCAAATACCAATTATAGGCCAATTGGCCATACATAATTAATACTGTATTAGAACTGGTAAATTATTTACTTATCAACTGTTGCATCCGAACAATAACAATTATGGCGAGTTTGATTTAGCGCGACGAAATTTCTTTGACCTCTTTCGAGTTCACGCCCGCATCGAAGCCCCTTATTGACATTCAAAGACGCAACCTCACCTTATCATCACCACCACACCTGCCCGCTGGATTTCACTTTGAGCGTTTTTAATTTCGCGCGTTCGTTACAACCATTCCCTTAGCCCTTATTGTTACCTTCACACGTGCGCGCCTAGGGAATCAAGGTGAGGAAGGCACGTTATCGCGATTTCTTAAGATTCCGTCTTCTGAATAGGCCAAGGAGGAGGGTGAATCAAAAAGCAGATGTCGGCGGTCTTTGTGTGATCCAACGTCTTTCTGCCTTCGCAAAAGGTAAAGTCCGTTGACGTTTTACCTGGGAACTCCCTTACCGGTTACTTCCGAAGGGAAACACCGGAGGGGTAGCGCTTTCTTGTCGCCCGGGCGCGGGAAAAGGAAGGGCAAGATTTTTTACTTGCGCTTTCTAAGTGGATAAGGGCGAGCGCCCGTTGTTTACCTCTATTCCCCCGAAGGGGGATCATCGGAATTAATCAAAAGTAAAATGAATGGAGACCGTCTTAGAGTTTACGGATTTAATTTTAAATGCCAACAATCGACAATACAGTTGGGGTTCTTTAATTTGTTGCTTTATACAATCGTCATTTCAAGACGTAAGCTTGAAAAACGTCTGTACACTCTTCATCAAAAATTAATGTATAGGTTATTATTCTTATTCACTTTGATAACTTTCCGTAAAGAGAATTTGATCTTTCAACAACTATCAGCCTCAACTATTCAAGTTAACGTTCATCAAACATGTGATATACAATTCTGCCATTAGGCGAGGATATACCTTCAGTTCATCACAACGTTTTAATTAACGATACAAATAAATAAGTGAAGTAAGGAGTAACAGTGTTTTTATTTGTTGTAATGTTTATAAATAAATTTTCTTCTGACTTAAAAAAAGAACACTTCACTAAACATTAAGGAGCTATAGAAAAGCAACAAATTAAAACATTCTGATGATTTGTAAATGAGACAGAATAACTTTGTTTTACCACAAACAAAGTTATTGTATCTCATTTACAAATCATTCAAGATGTACCACGAAGTAAACGCCTCTACCATTAAATATTCTGATGATTGTTTACAACGTTCTGATGACGTAATTAAAGAACCCCACTGGCCCGAAAAATTGCAGCAATTTGTGCAAACAACAATTACACCAGCAACCTGCTCGATAATAATGGTGTGACCTTGTAGGGGTTAGTATTATCCCACAAGGTAACATCATTATTATCCAGCTTATTATCCAGCAGGTTCTTGCTGTAAGTGTTGTTTGCACAGATTGTTGCAATTTTTTGTGCCAGTAGGGTTCTTTAATTACTTCCTCAGAATGTTAAACAAAAACGTTTACTTTGTCACACACTTTAACAAAGTAAACGTTTTTTGTTTAATTTTCCAAAATGTATCACGAAGTTACCGCCTCAACCATTAATCAATTCCTCAGAATGTTGTGTTGTCCTACAAGGTAACAGCATTATCCAGAAGAATGAAGAAGATACATTCAACAGAAATTTACGTCAGCAGCAAAATGTATAAGCAATTATAAGTGAACAATTTTAAAACCTTATTTAAAAATGTAATATAATTGCAATTATTTAATATTAAATAACTTGTAGTAACTTTCTCCACAGTTTATTTTTAACACTTAAAGAAATACTGTGTCAGCATTTCTTTAAGTGTTATTATGGAGTTTCGACAAGTAACAGCCGCATCAATCCAATATTTAGATTATTTTTATTTTGCTAATGCAATTACGTGTTTGAAAAATTATTTCTATCATTATTTGTCAAAACTTTTATTATTATTATTATTATTATTATTTATAATTGATTTATTTTTATGTGGGGAGAAATGTTTGTTTCGTTTTAATTGTATTAACAATAATTTAGCGCCATTCCATTAACGACTGTGACGTTCTAAATAATTTAAATCAAAAGCTGGTCGATGTTTTAACAATATTTTGCGGGCCAATCGCGGTTTTGCGCTGTGGTTTCGGTTCCACTGCCGAAATAATGTTATTAAAATAATATACAGTTTTAATAATCAAATTGTAGTACGGAAAAAAAGAGGCGACAAAATTAATCAATTAGAAGGTTTCAATATAGAAAGTTTTGGCATTTCAAAAACTAAAATTAATGAATTTAATATTAAAGAAAGTATAGATTTTATACAAAAAAATAAAATCAGTTTCAATATTGAAAATTTTGATCTTTCAAGAACTAAAATTAAAGAATTTAATATTAAAAAACAGTTTAGATTTTATGCAGTTTCTTTCCAATACTTACAATAAGTACAAAAAAAACTTTTGGTCTTTCAAAATTAAAACAAGAATTAAATATTAAAGACAAAATAGATTTTATGCAGTTTTTTTTTTAAATTTACAATATGTACAATTAAAATTAAAATCAAAAACAATTCTTGTACAAGGAGAAAAATTAAAACTCTAGGGCTGAAAGACCACCGGTCGATAGCCATGGAGCAGAAGAACAAGAACATATCAGAATTTATTTTATTTTATCCATTACATGTATTAGATTTTATTTTTCTGTGAATAAAGATGTTTAGTAGTAAAAATTCTTTCTAGGTTTTTATTTTACTCTTTAAAATTAACTACCACATAATAAATTTTCATTATTGTACAAAATTTTTACTTTCAAACGATTCTAAATTTCCGAATAATTTCTAAGGCAATGATTAGAATATTAAATTCTTGAGAAATTTTTGAAACTTTTCAGATATTTAGAATTACTTTTAGGCCTTTCAAAAACTAAAATCAAAAAGTTTAATATTAAAAACAGTATAGCTTTTATGCAGTTTTTTTTAATAGTTATAATATGTACAAAAAAAATTAAAATCAAAATCATTCTTGTACAAATGAAAACACTTGCGAGGTTTTTATTTTACTCTTTAAAATAACCACATTTTCATTCTTGTAGAAAATTTTCACTTTCGAACGGTTTTAAAAATTCTAAAGATCCGAATAATTTCTAAGGTAAAGATTATAATATTTAATTCTTGAGAAATTTTTGAAACTTTTCAGATATTTAAAATGATTACAATTCTAAAAGAAATTTTAGGATTTTCTAAATATTTCAAACCGCTAGAATCTTTTGAAATCTTAAAAGGTGATTTAAAAAAAATATCTTTGAAATCTCTTAGAAATTATTGGAATTTTTAGTATTTCCAGAATCCTTCGAATTTTTAAAATATTTAACTTATTATGAATGTCTAGAACTTCAAAAATAATTCTTGAGAAATTTTGGGATATTTGAAATTTTTTAAATCTTTGAAACCTCTTAGAAATCATTTGAATTTTTAGTATTTTCAGAATCCGTTGAATTTTCTAAATATTTGGAATATTTGAATTTTTTTTTTAGCCACCAGAATGTTTTTAATTCCAAAAAGAGTAATCTCTAAATAAATCAAGCAAAACTTCTAAGAATAAAAATGTTTACAAAATCCAAGAAATCATTCTAAGGCATGAGAAGGTTATTAGAATTTTCAGAATATTTAGACGTTGTAGAGTCTTCGGTGATTAGAAAAAAAAAACCTTTGAAACCTCTTAGAAATCATTCGTATTTATAGTATTCTCAGAATCCGTTGAATTTTCAAATTATTAAGCTTATTATAATTGTCTAGAACTTAAAGGATAATTTCTGAGAAATTTTGGATTATTTGAAATTTTTTGAACTAGCAGAATGATTTTAATTCTAAAAAGAGTAATCTCTAAATACATCAAGCAAAACTTGTAAGAATATAAATGTTTAAAAACCCAAGAAATTATTCCAAGGTATCAGAAGGTTATTCGAATTTTCAGAATATTTAGACGTTGTAGTCTCCAAAAATTTTTAAAATTATTAGAATCTTAAAAATCTCTTGATTCTTTTAGAATATTTTCAATTGATATTTCGCATAATTTTAAAAGACATTTTATATTTTTTTAAACATTTTAAATCCTTAGAATCTCTTGAATTCTTAAAAGGTGTTTAGAAAAAAAATCATATAAATTATTCGAATTTTTAGTATCTTCAAAATCGTTTGAATTTTCAAAATATTTAGCTTATTGTGAATGCCTAGAACTTCGAGGATAATTCTTGAGAAATTTTGGAATATTTGAAATTTTTAAGCCAGCAGAATGATTTAAATTCTAAAAAGAGTAATCTCTTAATAGCCAAACTTGTAAGAATAAAAATATTTAAAAAACCCTAAAATATCATTTCAAGGCATCAGAAGGTTTAATGATTGTTGAGTTACGTGAAGATGTACTGTACTATAAATGAAAGATTGAGTCTCCTTTCTTCACAAAATTAATTTTGTGAAGAAAGGAGACTCAATCTTTCATTTATAGCATCAGAAGGTTATTAAAATTTTCAGAGTTGTAGAGTCTTCGAAATATTTAAAATTATTAGACTCTTGAAAATCTTTTAATTCCTTGAGAATATTTTGAATTAATATTTCGAATAAATTTAATTCTGAATTAAATAATCCGTAAATAAATTAAATCAAAACTTTCAATTCATTTAAGTTTACAAATTAAAGTATTTGGAATTTCTAGAATCTTCAAACTATTTATAATAAATTAAATCAAAATTTTCGATTTATTTAAATTTAGAAATTAAAATATTTGAAATTTTTAGAATCTTCAAAATATTTATAATAAATTTAATCAAAATTTGAATTGATTTAAGTTGAGAAATTAAAGTATTTGGAATTTTTAGAATCTTCAAAATGTTTATAATATTTGCACTTACAATATTTAGAAATTCAGGTGTGATTAGTAAATTTAGAAGATAAATTTTAGAAGATATTCAAATCCTCAACTTGACTAGAATATTTAAAATTG
Organism: Ontholestes murinus; assembly: GCA_963969525.1. Lineage (NCBI taxonomy): Eukaryota > Metazoa > Arthropoda > Insecta > Coleoptera > Staphylinidae > Ontholestes > Ontholestes murinus. The sequence goes on along the minus strand of OZ018398.1, from coordinate 41,562,925 downwards.
TTAGAAATTTTAATTTAACATTTAATTTTCTTTTATCTTTAAAATCTTTAAAATTATGAATAGGGTTAATAAATAAACGAATTAAGTTTTGAAACCTTAAAAACTGTCAGAAATTATTAGTAATTTCATAATTTTTAGAATCTTCAAATTTTACGAATGTTTAGAACTTGGAAAAATTTTAATTCTTGAAAAATTTTAAAATGAAACTTTGATAAGAACATTTAAAATTATTAGAAATTTTTGAAACCTTAAATTTTTTCTTGATCTTTAATTTAAAATCTTTAAAATTGCGAAAAGGGCTAAAAATAATAAACAAACGAATTAAGTTTTTAAATCATTAAAAACTGTCAGAAATTATTAAAAACTTCATAATTTTTAGAATCTTCCAAATTTTACAAATAATAATAATAATAATAATAATAATAATAAATGCTTAGAACTTTGCATTAAGTTCTTAACAATATTTAGAAATTCAAGTGTGATTAGAAAATTTCATATCGTTAGAAATTTCAAAATCTCTATACTCTTAACACTCAATTAGAATTTTAGAAGATTTTCAAATCCTCAACTGCGATTAGAATATTTAAAATTATTAGAAATTTTAGGAACTTTATCTTTAAAATTATGAAAACGGTTAATTAACAAACAAATTTAGTTTTTGAAAACTTAAAAACTATTCGAAATTATTACAAACTTTTTTAGAATCTTCAAAATTTTACAAATGTTTAGAACTTAGAATATTAAACAAATTAAGTTTTTTAAACCGTAAAAACTAAATTATTAGAAACTTTAGAATTTTTAGAGTCTTCATAATTTTAAGAATGTTTAGAACTTAGAATAACAATAATTTCTGAAAATTTTTAGAATGGAACTTTTCAGATATTTAGAAAGGAATTTTAGATAATATTAAATATTTTAAATCTTTGAAATCTTTTGTAATTTTCAAAGATGATTTAAGAAAACTTGTAAATATAAAAAAGGTTTAAAAACTCAAGAAATCAGAGGGTTATTAGAGCTTCCAGAATATTTAGACGTTGTAGAGTCTTTGCAATATTTAGAATAAATATGTTTAGATTCTTACAGAATATGTTTTCGTCTTTAAAATTTTAATTACGTTGTTAAATCAAACATGTTTTATAAGCCTTCAAAATTGATTGATTTAAATCCAAATATTTCGGTCTTACGAAACGATTTCGAATTTAGAATATTTCTATTTTTTATGTTTATTCTTCCAATCAAAGTTTTATTGAATATTTTTGATTTTAGGCACTGAAATGAGAGTTTTCTGCAAAGAATAGAAACTATTTTTTGGTCCTTAACATTTTTATAGGTTAGTTTAAATTAAATTTTTGTTGATTAAATATTTTAGATCTTGGAAACTAAAATTAAAGTTTCTATATACTGCAAAGTATGTAACAATTTTTTGATTTTCTAAATCTTGAAACAACATATATAAGTCTTCAAAATAGAATTTCAAGATTCAAATCATGTTTTGCTTTGGTGGAAAAATTTAGAGTTTCTCAGAATATATTTTGGTCTTTAAAACTTTAAATACCTTATTAAATTATAAAGTTTTATAGGCCTTCAAAATTGAGTGATTTAAATCCAAAAGTTTCGGTTTGATAAAGCGATTTTGAATGTTTGTTCTGCCAATCAAAGTTTTATTGAATATTTTAAATTTTAGGCATTGAAATGAGAGTTTTCTGCTAATAATAAAACTATTTTTGTAGATTCAATTAAATCGGTTTGATTTTGATTTTATTTTTGTTGGATTAATATTACTAAAATGAAATTTTTTACATATTTTCAAAGGATAATAACTATTTTTTGATCTCTTAAATCTTGAAAATTTTTACTATCAACATTTATATCGGCCTTCAAAATAGAATTATTCAAATCATGTTTTACTTTGATTGGAAGATTTTTGAATTTGAATACCAAAATGAAAGTTTCTACATTCTACAAAGAATAAAACTAATTTTTGATCTCTTAAATCTTGAAAATTTTGCCAGTCAACATTTATACAGGCCTTCAATATAGAATCATGTTTTGCTTTGATGGGAAGATTTTATAATTTCTCATTTTTCGTTTGTTCTATAAATTTTGTTTAAGTTTTTTTTTTTTTAATTTGGACACTGAAATAAGAGTTGTGTCGTTTAATTAAATGTTATATTTTCTGGAAAACAAAAATCTAATATACAAGTTACTGAAAATCTTCGCCATCTTTATCATCTTGAAAATTTTTTAGATGTTTTTCGGCCCGAATCTTCATTATGGTTAAAAGCTTCCAGGAAGAACTTTAAAATAAAGAAGGAATTAAATAGAAACAACTTAAAACTGAAGTGATAGTTTGGGATTATCTCTTATTTTAAAGTTTTATCTGAGGTATAAGTATACTAAAGATTTTGGCCCAGAATTGTTCAAAATATTTTCGGTCTTTAAATTTCAAAAATTTTGCTTTAGCTTTAAGATAAACAAATTGTCTCTTGATAGGGTGAGGATGTTAACATCTTTCTACAATTGAATAAGTAGAAGAATTACGTGCAAATTTTATATATTAATGTATTTTCAAGCAAAATAAGTGATGTTATGAAGTAAGGTTCACGTCTAGTGCAGACTTGAATTAATAAGAGAGTGAAAAAGGCAATAATGGATGCTCGAAGAATTATCACGAATATTAAACAATGGAACATCGGGTGAAAATCGTGGAAAATTCCAATAGGAAAAACTTAAGCCACGGAAGGGAAGAATGATTGCGAGCGAGAATCCGCTAATTAGTCAAATGTTAATTAAAAATAACAAGAGGAGCAGCGGCCCGTGTTTTCCGGCGCATCCGGAAAAATAATCTTCGGGTAGGCGAAAAAATGCGGAGCACTAAAAAAAAAACAACAACCACCGATTCGCATTGTTGGGTCCGAACCGCGATGGGGTGGCTGGAATCTTCGGGTCGAGCAATAATTTCCTCCCCGGAATTACATCGTCGGCGCGGGAGTCGATCGTTAATTAATTAATTACTAGTAATTACCGATGGGAGTGGTTGTGGTTAATAATTAAATATTTAAAATCTGTATTAGTGTGTGGGTGTGTATATGTCTGTGTGTACGAGTGTAGGTGAATGTGCATGGAGAAAACTCTAATTAACGATTAAGTAATTAATGCATTCAGTTCATAAGGAGGGTGGTTTCCACTGTGCTCAACCTTAAAACGTGGAAATTCCCCGCAGCGCTCGGATTTTTGTCGTGCTGCTCAATTAAAAATAACTTAATTAAGGTCTTGAGACTAATTAGTGAGGTTGGCATTTTTCTTTAACGTGCGCTCGCTCTCCTTTTCTCCTCTACTTGAGAATCGTCGCGCATTCTCTCACTTTATCTCATTAGCTTTGACGCCAAATTAGTCATTAGAGTAGTAAAACGCGCTCTCGGGGATTTCTTACTGGCTACCCCGGCTAAACGTACAATATATCATTTCACAAATCAAACCGGGAATTCACCGTTAATTTTAATAACCACATCGTTAACGTATTAAATCAACAGAGCAGCCTTTAACGTCGCGCATTTTAAATACCATGGAAATTCACGTATTGGCGAATGTGAAAAATTTTCCTCCACGATCAAAATGATGGATTGGGTGAGGATTTGTGCGATTTTTGTATGGAAAATGTTTTTGAAAAATTTTGCCCTAATCAAAATTACTTAATACAAATATTGCTACATAATTAATTGACTTGAAGGATCATTGAAAGATTTGTTAGATCATTAGATCATCAACCATTACTATGCCCAAAAGAATTTCTTATATGTTGGATGCTTCAAGCTATAATCAGATGCTAAATAAAACTTGTAACTTGTTAATATCACACACGGATTTTTTGATTTCTGCATTAGCTTGGTAAGCTTTTCTTCTGGGTGATGGCTTTCCGATGTGTCCTCTTACTTGATCATCCGAGTGTGATATTAACAAAGTACTTTTGGCCAAAATTACACATCTGGTTCCATCAAGAGGGTGACTCAACAAGTATCAACTCTATTAACAAAGTACAGTTTTATTTATCGTCTGATAAAGTTCCAGAATTTATTATACCTAATCTTCAAATAAAGAATTTTGTAATGTAATTATTACTCTACTATAAGTGAAGAACATTTGTTAATCATTAAATTGATACGATCATCATAATTACCGCAACTATTAAAATATTTTCAAGCTCTGGTGATTTTTTTTTCTATTTGGGGTGCGCTATTCCTCCGCCGCACCGTTCTGTAACGGTTTTCGTCGATGGACGCGAACATCTGCCCCCCTTCTGCATTTACCTACTACCACGTACTTTACACACTGGTATTGTTCAAACACCGCCATGTGCGCTCTCTTATGGGGTTCTTCTGTTCTCGCTTTTTCCCCGGTACCGTCGCTCGCTCTCCTTCCCTTCTGCGGTCTTTATCGTCATCGATGTCCGATGTTTAGTCAATCAATAAGCGTCATTATAGGTGATCCCTCCGAAAGGGACGATTTATTCCCACGTGAAAGTGTGCCCCGTCTTTTGTCCGGGGACGATCCACCCCTATGGCGAGATTATCATCCCATGCAATTGGTTTATCGTACGGAAATTTTTAGATTTTGAAGATTTCAACTCAAAAATTGTTCAAATAAAGATATCAATAACAATTGTAATAATGTTTCAAAATTATACGGTTTACAAAACTCTAATTTATTTTTTGATTATCTTCCGAAAAATTCAAAATAATTGGTTTAATAAAACATTTCCAAATCTTTTAGGTCTCCAAAATCTTGATTATAAACGCTTTTAACTTTTTTAATTACGTAAATACTATTTACTGTGTAATTTTATACTCGAAAATTCGTCTCTTATATATTTTAAATTGAAGGGTAGGATAGAAAATTTTGTTGATTATAAACGCTTTTAACTTTATTAATTACCTAAATACTCTATACTATGTAATTTTATACACTAAAATTTGTCATGTATTTATTTAAAATTAAAGGGTAGGACAGTGGCCACCGACCCACCCTACAAATAGAAATTAATAAGAAGTAAAATTCTGTTTTTTGATTTCTTAATATTCTCAACACTGATAGTGTTGTGGTTAAGGGATATTAAGTAGTGATAGTAGTGAATGTAAAACTGTATATGTAGGGTGGGTGGGTGGCCTCTGACCCACCCTCCAATCAGTAAAGCATTCGAGTAAGTCCAGGTGAAAGTTTTCTTAATTATAAACGCTTTTAACTTTATTAATTATGAAAATACTCTCCAATTCCTATATTTGTAAGAACCAAATATTATTATTTCTTAATCCATTTCCTTATTCTCCTCCATAATATTTTCCATTCAGAATCTTTAGAAAAAATCTGAGGAGAATAAGAAAATAGATAAAAAAATAATATTTCGTTCTTGCAAATATAGGAAAGCTTTTCAAAATCTTCAAGTTTCTAATTAAATCCTTTCGGATATATATTATCTGTTTAAAATCTTCAAATGAAAGCAAAAAAGTAAGGCTTTCTTGAGAATTATTACTTATATAAATGTATAAAGGATTCTAACAAAAATGTTTTACTTAAAGAATCCAACAAACGAAGCAAAACATGAAGAATTCAAAAAAAGAAGAAAGCAAAAAAATAAGTCTTCCTAGAGAATAATTACTTATATAAATGTATAAACGATTTTAGCAAAAACGTTTGGTTTTAAAAATCCAACAAACGAAGCAAAACAAGAAGAATTCTAAGAAGTAAATTTGAAACAAGAAAAATTCTAACCAGAAATTTTGATCTTCGTGAAGATAAAAAAGAGCATAGCTAAACTATAAACGCTATTCTTTAAAAATTGTCAAAAGTCGTAGAAAGAAAAATATTTATAGTTTTGAGTTTAAAAGCAAAATTTTCCAAATCCTTAATTCTTACTTTATTCTTTATTAATATCAAACTGAATCAATTCTGGCGTGAATTATGTATTTATAATCTTCAAGACAAAGCAGAAGAAGTAAAGCGAATCGATTTCTAAGAAATAGTTGCTTGAGAACGCCAGTAGGATTATTTATGAAAGAATACGATGAAACTGTAACAAAACTTATAAAAAAGAGGTGCAAAAGAGGATAAATTAAGTAAAAGATGTGTGAATTAGCTGAGGACATAAGTAAGATCATCTATGAAAGAAGAAAGTTGCCTAAGGATATCTATAAAAGAAGTATGTAACAAAATATCGAAAGGAAAAACTATGATGAGATTGAAAACAGATGCAAAAGAAGAAAAATTATGGTAAAAGGCATATGAGTTAGTTAGGGACGTGATTAGGATCATCTATAAAAGAAGAAGAAGCAAAAACTCACAAAGAAAAGATACAAAAAAAATAAATAGAAAAAGGAAACACAGAAGAAAAATTATGTATAAAAGTATCAGTTGATTAAAGATATTTTTGGGAATCATCTTTGATACATTCTGGCGTGTATCATCTATTTATAATCATCAAAAGAAAGCAGAGGAAGTAAAGCCAATCGATTTCTAAGAAATCGTTGATTAAGAACGCCAGTAGGATTATTTATGAAAGAAAAAGATGAAAAGGAAACAAAGAAATGTAATAAAAAGAGATGTAAAAGAGGAAAATTAAGTAAAAGATGTGCGAATTAGATAAAGACAGAAGTAAGATCATCTATGAAAGAAGAGAGTTTGCTAAGGATGTCAATTAGATCATCTGTGAAGAAAGTATGGATACAAAATATCAAAAGAAAAAATAATGATGAAAGAAGACAGAAATTATGGTAAAATACATGTGAGGAACGTGGGCAGAATCATCTATAAATAAAGAAGGAACAAAAACTCAAAAGAAGGATACAAGAAAATCAATAGGAAAGAGAAACATAGAAGAATAAACAAATGTATCAGTTGATTAAAGATATTGTTTGGATTATTTTTGATCCATTCTGGCGTGTATGATCTATTTATAATCCTCAAAAGGAAGCAGAAGAAGCAAAACTAATCGATTTCTAAGAAATAGTTGGCTGAGAACGCCAGTAGAATTATTACGAAAGAAACTGGCGAAAAGGAAAGAAATTGATAAAAAGAAGTGCAAAAGAGGAATTAATTGATTGATGAGGCTGATAAATGTTGAAAGTTCATCTTCACTTTATATGAATAAAACTGTATAAGTACTTTCAAAAATATATTGTAAGACGCTAAAACTGTTTCGCCACACTATGGCTTCTTCAGGCGAAGAAATGCTATGGACATTAATAGAATTATCTTTGAAAGAAGAAAGTTGGCTTTATTTTTTCATAGATATCTTTCTATGAAAAAAGTATGGCTACAAAATATCGAAAGGAAAAATAATGATGAGACAGACAAGAGATGCAAAAGGAGAAACATTATTGTAGAAGACATGTGAGTTAATTAGGGGCGTGATTATAATCATCTATGAAAGAAGAAGAAACAAAAACTTAAAATGAAAGGATTTAAAATATCAGTAGTAAAAGGAAAATTAAGAGAAAAATTAAGTATAATTTTATCAGTCGGTTAAAGATATTCGTTGGGCCATCTATGATCCATTTTAACTTTTATCATCTATTTATAATGCTCCAAAGAAAGCAGAGGAAGCAAAGCAAATCGATTTCTAAAAAATAGTTTGTTGGGAACTCCAGAAGGAATATTTACGAAAGAAAATTATGAAACGAAACAAAACAAAATTGATAAAAAGAGGTGCAAAAGAGGAAAAATTAAGTAAAAGGTGTCTTAATTAGCTATGGACATTAATAGGATCATCTTTGAAAAAAGAAAGTTGGCTAAAGATATCTAGGAAAAAAGTATGGCTATAAAATATCGAAAGGAAAAATAATGATGAGACCGAAAAGAGATGCAAAAGGAGAAAAATTATGGTAGAAGACGCGTGAGTTGGTTAGGAGCATGATCAGGATCATCTAAGAAAGAAGAAGAAATAAAAACTCACAAAGAAAGTATACAAAAAATCAATAGAAAAAAGAAACATAAGAGAAAAATTAAGTATAAAAAATTAAGTATCAGTCGGTTAAAGATATTAGTTGAATTATCTATGATCCATTCTGGCATGTATCAACTATTTATAATCCTCAAAATGAAGCAGAAGAAACCACATTAATCGATTTCCAAGAAATAGTTGGTTCCTAACGCCAGTAGGATTATTCATGAAAGAAAAAGATGAAAGGAAACAAAACATTTAAAAAAAGAGGTTCAAAATAGGAAAAATTAAATAAAAGGTGAGTAGATTAGCTAAGAACATTAATAGCATCATCTATGAATAAAGAGAATTGGCTAAGTATATCAATTCGATCATCTGTGAAAGAAGTATGGTTAAAAAATATCGAAAGGAAAAATAATGTTGACAAAAGAAGAAACGTGATTATAAAACATATGTGAGTTAGTTAGGAACATGATAAGGTCATCTATGATAGAAGAAGAAACAAAATGAAGGAATTCAAAATATCAGTAGAAAAAGGAAAATTAAGAGAAAAATTAAGTATAAATTTATCAATCGGTTAAAGATATCCATTGGGCCATCTATGATTTTAAGTTAAAATCATCTATTTCTAATGCTCCAAGGAAAGCAGAGGAAGCAAAGCAAATCGATTTCTAAGAAATAATTTGTCGAGAACGCCAGAAGGAATATTTACGAAAGAAAAAGATGAAACATCAAAGAAAGAGAACCAAAAATCAAAAAAACAGAGAAGCAAAAGAGGAAAAATTAAGTAAAACGTATGTAATTTAGCTAAGGATACAAGTAGGATCTTTTATAAAAACGAGAGTTGGCTAAGTATATTAATTAGAAAGGAAAACTAATGATGAAATACAAACGAGATACAAAAGAAGAAAAATGATGGTAAAAGACCTTTCATAGATGATTTTGATCTAGAAACATGATCAAGATCATATATAAAAGGTCCTTTACCATCATTTTTCTTCATTTGCACCTCGTTTGTATTTCAAGATCATCTCTGAAAGGAGAAGACAAAAAAAAGGATACCAAAAATCAATAAAGAGCAAAATTGAGTGTAAATGTATCAGTTGGTTAAAGATATTAGTTGGAACATCTATGAAAGAAGTAAGTATCTAAATAACGAAGATGTAACAGAGGAATAATAATAATAAAATTAAAAAGAGATACCAAAAATTCATAAAGAGAAACAAAATGAAAGGAAAAATGATGGGAAAAGTTATTTGAGTTGGTTAAGAACGTGATCAGGATCATGTATCAAAAACTTGAAGAGACGATACAGAAGAAGTAATGAAGAAAGGGAACGAAAGAGGAAAAATTAAGTAAAAGGTGTATGACTTGGTGAAGAATGTCAGTTGGATCATTTATGATAGAGGAGATGAAGAATTAAAGTGAGGATGCAAAATGCTTAAAAGCAAAAAGCTAAAGGCAAAGGTGAGAAAGATAACAAGTGTAAAATCATTGAATAAAAGAAAGCAAAATCAAAAAGTTGTGGAAGGAAACATTTATTTTGATTGAAAATGCCTTTAATAATCAATTTAGAAGGGCGATAAAGTGTTAAAGTGTTTTTTACTTTATGAAAAATCGAAAGGAGAAAAAAGGAAAATATTTGTAATAACTAGGTAAAAGATGTACCACTCTCTTAGCTTTTTGAGCCAGGAATTTCTTCTTCGCCTACTTGATCAATTAATGTCTATTTTTCCTTGCACGATCAATTGTAGAATTATTTAGAGCTGCTGAATCTAAAGCGAAAATTTCCATAATGATAGATAACCTGCGTTAGGAGACAGCACCCTAAGAAGAAGAAGGCAAAAGAGGCAGATGTGATGATGTGGGTATTCAAAAGGTCTAGTAATAAAATCGAAAAATGCGAAGGAAGAGGAAATCATCAATCAATATATTTTGATATTATCTAAATATTATGATATTAAAAAAAGGCAGATATCTACAAAAGGAAGTAAAGCAAATAAATGCCAAACGGATTTACGAATAATGAGAGTTAACAAACTGAAAATCTGATGGATTGATTCTTGAATCTTCTCGGCGTTTATTACATTTTCAATTTTTAATTTTATGTATGTTTTTTATTCCTTCCATTGTAACCATGTTTGATAACGATTAAATAAAGATAAAGAAGAAATTCTTGAATTTTCGAGGCGTTTACTTCGTGGTACATTTTCGATTATTAAATAAAGAAAACACTTAACTTTTTTATACCACTTGTATTTATAATATTTATAATATAAGTGGTATAAAAATGTTAAGTGTTTTCTTTATTTAATAAAGAAGAAAACTTATAACTTTTTTATACCACTTTTTGTGACTAGTTTCATCATCAAACAAGCCTGATGGATTGAATAATAAATAGGTAATGTAAAGTAATAATTTTCAAAAGGAGATTAAAGAATATCTTCACTGCTTTAGAGAAGAAGAAAGAAGTATTTCGATTAGTGATTATCAGATTCATAAAAAAATGATTATAGCAATAAATTTACTAATAAGAAAGGAAAATGCAAACATCTTTCCTCACTCTATTGTATTTCATTAAAACTGTTAAGAAAAGAAGATTAAGAGTATAATTGTTATGGTATTATGTTGTAGAAGTCTTTACAAGAGAATGTTTCTAATCATTGGGTTTGATAAAAATAAATTTAAGTAATAAACCTATGGAAGTGTCTTACTTCAACAAATTCACAAAATTTAAAATCATTCGTATATTTCGTTTATGATTTGAATAATATTATTTTTATGTGTTTAATTAAATAGTTTTTAATTAGTTCCGTGATGCGATGTGTTGAGGCAGGTCGAAATAATTCGATTATTGGTGCCGAGGGAAAAGTGCGCGCAATTTTATGTGTGTATCAGGCATCGTACGTGTGTGTGTGTGTATATACGCAATAAAAAGACTTTTCCGGCAGTTTTCATTTAAAAGCAAGTAACGAACACAGCAACTAGCAAATGAAACAGGAAAGCTTTGTTAGCATGTGCATGTGGGCTCCGGGCAAAAAGAGCAGTTCATATGTATTTTCAGCGGCGCTCCACTGTTTCCAGGTAAAAATTTCATTGGAAAACTGCGTTATTTTAATTTAATTTAAATGCGGACCGTAGGTATATGTGTGTGTGTGTGCGTGTGTAATTGAATTGTTCGCATCCTGTGTGTTTGAGTGCGCGCTTCTTTCTCATCATCATTATTATTATTATTATCGTATAAAATGTATTAGAACGTACCTGAAATTTGAGAACCACTTGACCAGCTGGGCAGTGTTGTTTTTGTTGAACTTGATGTCGGGGAAGTACATCTTGAGCACGGCCGAGCTGGGGTACCGCACCCAGAAGAACATGAGCTTGGCTTTCCTCAGGTGCATCGGCGTCAGCGTCGACGAGTGCAAAGGAGTTAAGGAAATATCTTGCTACAGTTGGGAGAAAAGAGAAAACAGCATGATTGTCGGCAATTAAAAGCAACCCCCCCTCATTCTTTGTGTTGGTTGATTAATTAATTCATACGCGGAGTTTTGAGTTTTAGCAAAGTTGTAATATTCTTTTTCTTACGTGCACGTGCTCGGTTCACACATAAGAAGACTCTACTAAATAATTCACAAGAACACCGAACCATCTAGTTTAGAAGTCCGTAATAATAGATATCGATAGGCACGACTCAATCTACTCGGTAATACATCCGCGCTTCTTTTATTAAAAAATCCAATCAATAATTAAACAGCGACTTCGCGGAAAACACCGTCCGCTTCGATCAAACACACAACATGTACGGTTTCTTCTTATCGTGTGATATAAAAAGATACCTTACGGACTTGACTTAACCTCAGAAGACTTAAAAGCGACAGATTGATCGTCCCTAATGCGATTTCGAGTCACAGTGTGTATGTGTGTGTGTCTGTACCGCGGGATTATTTAAAGGAGCTCTACGTACTTGGATCGGGGGTCGGTTGTGGTTGTGGCCGTTCAGATTATGTCTTATGAAATCTTTGCATAAAAAGGATATTGTAGGCTGCATCCCGTCGTAGGAGATGTCCCCGGAGTTGCAGTCCGAGTTCCTGTCGCCGTTGTCCATGTTCATGCCGCCCGATGGGCCCCGGATGTGGCCGTAATCGGGGGAACCCCCGTGCTGGGCGGCCGCCAGCAGGGCGGGATGGAGCAGCGTGGGCGGATGGTGGATCGGTGGCGATTCCCTTTCCATTTTATGCATGCGAGGTGGTGAGGACGATGCCTTTAAAGAAAATAAAAATACAATATTAATCAATCACATGAATTCAATGTAAATTTTCATTTACTTCATTTACTTGACTGTTCAAACCGGTGCAAAAGCTCTAATCACAGTAATTTGACTTCTTGACTCTTATGTCAAATACTTGAAGAAGCAATAACTGTTCAGACTGGAGCAAAAGCCCTAATCACAGTATTTTAACCTGTTGACCCTTTGTCAATTTAAATTTCATTTATTTCATTTTCTTGAAGAAGCAATAACTGTTGGAAGCTCTCATCACAGTTATTTGACCTTTTATCTTTGTAAACTTTAACCTGAAGAAGCAATACGTTTTAGGACCTATTTCGAGCCATAGCTCTCGTGACCGTAGGAAAAGTGTGAAAACTACAGTACTCATAATTGATCCTTCTTAATAATTGGAATAAATCATATAATTCTCAAGATTCTAAAGCTCTAATCACAGTAATTTGACTTCTTGACCCTTATGTCAATTTAAATTTCATTTACTTGAAGAAGAAATAACTGTTCAGACTGGAGCAAAAGCCCTAATCACAGTATTTTAACCTGTTGACCCTTTGTCAATTTAAATTTCATTTATTTCATTTTCTTGAAGAAGCAATAACTGTTCGAAGCTCTCATCACAGTTATTTGATCTTTTATCTTTGTAAACTTTCATTTAACTGAAGAAGCAATACATTTTCGGACCTATTTCGAGCCATAGCTCTCGTGACCGTAGGAAAAGTGTGAAGAATACAATACTCATAATTGATTCTTCTTAATAACTTTAATAAATCATATAATTCTCAAGATTTTTGAAGTTGATCATAATAACATTAATTGTTTTTATTACATCCAAACATTTTTTAATTGAAAGCCTTTAGACTTTTTAACAATACATTAAAATAGAGAAAATATTTAGCATTTTCCTATATTCTATATTTTTCTTAAAAATATAATCATAAAACTGCAAAACTTCAACAAATCTACTTCATAAATTTTGGTAATAATTAATCAATTTATCTCTTTAATCAATTCCTTTAGATTTTGCTTTAAAACTTTCGACAAGGATCAGAAAAAATCTTTACAACTTAAATATATTTTTTTTTTCTTTAGATATTGAAAAGTGTGAAAAATACAATACTCATAATTGATTCTTCTTAATAATTTGAATAAATCATATAATTCTCAAGATTTTTTGAAGTTGTTCATAATAACATTAATTGTTTTTATAACATCCAAGACTTTTTTAATTAAAATCCTCTTGATTTTTTTAACAATACATTAAAATAGAGAAAATGTTTAGCATTTTCCTATATTCTATATTTTCCTTAAAAATATAATCATAAAACTGAAAAACTTCAACAAATCTACTTCATAAATTTTGGTAATAATTAATCAATTTATCTCTTTAATTAATACCTTTAGATTTTGCTTTAAAACTTTCGACAAGGATCAGAAAAAATCTTAACAACTTAAATAATTGTTTTCTTTAGATATTGCTTTTAGAACTTCTGTTTAAAAAAAATCTTAGTATCTTTATGTTGAAGTTTTCCTTACATTTTGTTTTTGGAACTTCTGTTTCAAAAAATCTTTGTATCTTTAATATTCCTTAGATTTTGTTTTTAGAATTTCTGTTTCAAACAATCTTAGTATCTTTAATTTAAATATTTTTATATAGAAATAACACAAATTTTTTAATATAAGTTTTCCTTAGATTTTGTTAATCAACTTCTGTTCCGAAAAATATTAATATCTTTAATTTAAATTGTTTAACATAAGTTTTCTTTGGATTTTGTTTTTACAACTTCTGTTCTGAAAAATCTTAATATCTTCAATTTTAATTTTTTAATATAAGTTTTCCTTAGATTTTGTTTTTACAACTTCTATTACAAAAATCTTAGTAACTCTAATTTAAATTTTTTAATATAAAAATAACACAAATTTTTTAATATAAGTTTTCTTTAGATTTTGTTAATCAACTTCTGTTCCGAAAAATCGTAATATCTTTAATTTAAATTTTTTAACATAAGTTTTCTTTAGATTTTGTTTTTAAACTTCTGTTCTGAAAAATCTTAGTATCTTTAATTTAAATATTTTTATATAGAAATAACACAAATTTTTTAATATAAGTTTTCCTTAGATTTTGTTTTTCAACTTCTGCTCCGAAAAATCGTAATATCTTTAATTTAAATTGATTAATATAAGTTTTCTTTAGATTTAGTTTTTACAACTTCTGTTCTGAAAAATCTTAATATCTTTAATTTAAATTTTTTAACATGAGTTTTCTTTAGATTTTGTTTTTACAACTTCTGTTCTGAAAAATCTTAGTATCTTTAATTTAAATTTTTTAATATAGAAATAACACAAATTTTTTAATATAAGTTTTCCTTAGATTTTGTTTTTACAACTTCTGTTCTGAAAAATCTTAATATCTTTAATTTAAATTGTTTAACATAAGTTTTCTTTAGATTTTGTTTTTACAACTTCTGTTCTGAAAAATCTTAATATCTTCAATTTTAACTTTTTAATATAAATTTTCTTTAGATTTCGTTTTTTAGAACTTTTGCTTCGAAAAATCTTAGTATCTTGTATAATTTCTATAAAATCCAAAAGTATATAGATAAAATCATTTAGATTAATACATTCATAAGAGATTTATAGGAATTTCAAGAATTCAATCCTTTATGATTGCAAATATCTAATTGGGATGTTTTCGATAAGCCATTATAAAAAAAATTGCCGATAAATTAAATCATCTGAAAGATTTTCGAAAAATCTCGTATAATTTCTATAAAATCCAAAAGTATATAGATAAAATCATTTAGATTAATACGTTCAGAAGAGATTTATAGGAATTTCAAGAATTCAATCCCTTATGATTGCAAATATCTAATTGGGATGTTTTCCATAAGCCATTATAAATAAAATTGCCGATAAATTAAATCAACTGAAAGATTTTCGAAAAATCTCGTATAATTTCTATAAAATCCAAAAGTATATAGATAAAATCATTTAGATTAATACGTTCAGAAGAGATTTATAGGAATTTCAAGAATTCAATCATTTATGATTGCAAATAACTAATTGGGATGTTTTTCATAAGCCACTTTAAATAAAATTGCCGATAAATTAAATCATCTGAAAGATTTTCGAAAAATCTCGTATAATTTCTATAAAGTCCAAAAGTTTGCATATAAAATCATTTAGATTAATACGTTCAGAAGAGATTTGTAAGAATTTCAAGAATTCAATCCTTTATGATTGCAAATAACTAATTGGGAAGTTTTCCATAAGCCACTAAATAAAATTGCCGATAAATTAAATCAACTGAAAGATTTTCGAAAAATCTCGTATAATTTCTATAAAATCCAAAAGTTTATATATTAAATAATTTAGATTAATACGTTCAGAAGAGATTTATAGGAATTTCAAGAATTCAATCCTTTATGATTGCAAATATCCAATTGGTAAGATTTCCATAAGCCACTAAATAAAATTGCCTATAAATCAAATCATCTAAAAAATTTTCTTAAGTGATATAGCGTTGTCTTAATTATTGCTTCATTAAATTTTTGCTTTCCTGTAAACTGCAGCTATAGACCGATTTCGACCTATTCGTCTCGTTTGCACAGTACAATTGAGGTCAGCAAAACGGATTGTTACTACAGAGTTATAAATTTACAGTTCTTCATTAAGCTTAAAGACACCATCAAGGTGACATCTATTGTCTGCACTTTACACTGATTTCTTTAACCCGTTTGCAACAATTTTATATTTAAATTGTTTATCTACGATCGTACAGAAAGTAGAAGCTTTTTGCATCATTTTTCATTGTAAAAGTGGCTTTTTAAAGCACTAGTGCTTTTTTACGTTTTTATTGCACGGTAATGTCAAACTGTTTTTATTGCACAGAAATCTCAAATTTGACAGATGAATATTATAGCACAAATTTTCGACGAAAAACTTAATTTTTTATTAATTGGCACAAATAACTAATAAACTATAAATAAAATATATAATACAAACGAAATGGCAGATTTAAGAACTCTGAAGATTTCATTTAATGCAAGTCGAAACGATTACAATAAAGCGAACATTTTTTCCATAAATATTAATGGCGGCCGACATTTGTGCAACTTGTTTACTGGTTGCTAAGTAACGCTTTCATTAGTGCACTGCGGGTAAAATATGATTTCATTAATTGAATTATTGAAATGACATTTAAATATTACTCATAAGAATATATTCTTTGAAATCCTTTACGATCGAAAATAAAATTTTTTAAGGCACACGTGTAAAAAGTTTCTTTATTGCACTCCTGGCTTAAAAAAAACTCGCTCGTTCCTCGCTCGTGTTTTTAAACGCCAGTTCGTGCAATAAAGCATCACTTTTTACACTTGTACCTTAAATAACTATTAATTGTTGCGGTTGGCAGTTCTTTAATTGCCTATGCTTTGTCCATTTATTTAAGTAAATGTAAATCAGTTTAACATTTAGACAGTAGATGTCACCTTAATGCTTAATTTCATGATTTATTATCTGAACTAAATATTGAAAAAGTATATATTTTCAAAGGGTTTTCTCCTAAAAATTATTTATAAATATTGCTTTTGAAGAAAAATACTTTTAAAGACTTCTTGTAATAGTTGTAATAATTATGTATATATTTTCTACATTATAAATATTACTTTTAAATGCGATTTTTTTTGTCTAAAACATTTTTATTAGTTATAGTAATTACAACTTTTTTCTTCTTACAAATTTTACCTTTTTTTCTGCTTGAATTTGTATTAATCATCATTTTTATACTAAATATTACATTATAATTGCTTTTAGATATTTTAATAATTTTTTAATTATAAGATTAAATTCTGAATAATTGTTCTTCCATTAATTATAGTAATTACAACTTTTTTTCTTCTTACAAATTTTACTTTCCTTCTCCTTGAATTTGTATTAATCATCATTTTTATTCTAAATATTACATTTTAATTGCTTTTAGATATTTTAATATTTTTTCAATTATAAATTTAAATTCTGAATAATTTTTCTACCAGAATTTGTAATTTTTTTTTGTAAATTTTGATTATAAATGTTAAGCTTTTTCATTGTTATAATTTTTTTTTTCCTGCTATTATAAGTTTTACATTTAGAGGCTTTTACTTTTAGGAGTTATAGTATCCAAATTTTGAATGATTTTTTCTTCTAGAATTATTTTGATAATGACTTGAAAGAGTCGAAACTGAATTTTGATTATAAATGTTAAGCTTTTCCATTGTTATAATTTATTTTTTCCTGCTATTATAAGTTTTACATTTAGATGCTTTTACTTTTAGGAATTTTAATATCCAACTTTTGAGTGATTTTTTCTTCTAGAATTATTTTGATAATGACTTGAAAGAGTCGAAACTAAATTTTGATTATAAATGTTAAGCTTTTCCATTGTTATAATTTATTTTTTCCTGCTATTATAAGTTTTACATTTAGAGGCTTTTACTTTTAGGAATTTTAATATCCAACTTTTGAATGATTTTTTCTTCTAGAATTATTTTGATAATGACTTGAAAGAGTCGAAACTGAATTTTGATTATAAATGTTAAGCTTTTCCATTGTTATAATTTATTTTTTTCCTGCTATTATAAGTTTTACATTTAGATGCTTTTACTTTTAGGAATTTTAATATCCAACTTTTGAGTGATTTTTTCTTCTAGAATTATTTTGATAATGACTTGAAAGAGTCGAAACTAAATTTTGATTATAAATGTTAAGCTTTTCCATTGTTATAATTTATTTTTTCCTGCTATTATAAGTTTTACATTTAGAGGCTTTTACTTTTAGGAATTTTAATATCCAACTTTTGAGTGATTTTTTCTTCTAGAATTATTTTGATAATGACTTGAAAGAGTCGAAACTAAATTTTGATTATAAATGTTAAGCTTTTCCATTGTTATAATTTATTTTTTCCTGCTATTATAAGATTTTACATTTAGAGGCATTTACTTTTAGGAATTTTAATATCCAACTTTTGAATGATTTTTTCTTCTAGAATTATTTTAATAATGACTTGAAAGAGTCGAAACTAAATTTTGATTATAAATGTTAAGCTTTTCCATTATTATAATAAATTTTTTCCTGCTATTATAAGTTTTACATTTAGAGGCTTTTACTTTTAGGAATTTTAATATGCAACTTTTGAATGATTTTTTCTTCTAGAATTATTTTGATAATGACTTGAAAGAGTCGAAACTGAATTTTGATTATAAATGTTCAGCTTTTCCATTGTTATAATTTATTTTTTCCTGCTATTATAAGTTTTACATTTAGAGGATTTTACATTTAGAGGAATTTTAATATCCAACTTTTGAATGATTTTTTCTTCTAGAATCAATTTGATAATGACTTGAAAGAGCCGAAACTATAGTCGAACATAATTCATTAATGTAAAATCATTAATATACCGTGGTAAAAAACATAGAAATCGTGTTTTATTTCATCCTACATTTGAGAATTAAATATGTTTTACCACTGACTGTGACTATAGTTTCGATCATAAACTGATCATTATCAAACATAAAGTTTATTTAATTTTAATCAAAATTTACGTGAGTAAACGTCGACAACGTTCAAGAATTTTCTTCTAGAATTTGTTTTATTTATGCTAAATTCCACTTACTGATGTATAGTCTGTTCGTTGGATCTTTCGTCGTACGTCACAAATTATCGCTTCGAGAAACGACGCAAAAACATTCAGTCTGATAAAGTAAACCAAATGCGTTAGAAAAAGAACGCACTGTAAAACTTTCGTCGTTTTTTGAAGCGATAGTTTGTGACGTACGACGAAAGATCCAACGAACAGACTTTAATCTTTTTTTTTTGTTTCCCCACAATAAAGAATTGAATTAATGGAATGCTTCATTAGAAAATAAGAATGTTTAAATTTAAATTCCTACAATTAACTAAATTTGGTAAATCATTGATTGTTTTTTTGTTGTTGTTTTTGGATGATGTTTTTTTTTTGTTTAATTACCTGCATCGCCATGTGGTGTCCGTGACTTGGTCCGTGGAAGAACGGGCTGTAGGGTGAGAAAACCTGAGATTCGTGCAGTCCTGGGTTGGGTATGGCCACGGAGGTGGGCAGCGAGACGGGCAGCATCGGCGGCGGCTGGTGGTAGGGCGGCGGCCTGGGCGACGGGCAGGAGTTGGGTTCCATGGAAGCGGGCGACATGCCCATGCCGTCCTGGCCTAGTATCCTGCTGACGGTGCGCGGCGTTATCCTGGTGTCGGTGACCTTATGTCTCTTCTTCTTGGGGGCGACGACGAGACTGAGGGCCTCGTTTTGCTCGGGGTTTTCCTGTTTGGCCACGCAGAATGGATGGTTCATCGCGTATAGGGCGGCCTGGCTAATACCGGGGGGCTTTGGCGGCTGAAACATTGGAGGCCTTACATGCAGATCGCTCGGTTTTTGCATATTGTTCATATGGTGTGCGGGCATCATAGGGTGGCAAGGGCCGTTTCCATTTACCATTTGATTGCTAGGTGGTGGCGGTGGCGCCTGGGGCCGCTCCACCACTTTGGTCCTCGGTGATTTCCTATCGAGCAACTGGGACGCCATCATTAAATCCTTGCTCAACTGTTCCGCGGACGCCGTCGCGTCGTTGTTCTTGCACCGCCGCTGGTGGAGGAATCGCGTCACTATCGAATCTATCAGGTTGGATAGGGAGGCGGTTATTTCGGATTTAAGCGCGTCGGCGAGGCCCTCCAGGTCGGTGCCGGTTGGCGTAGTCATGTTTCGCATCATCGATAACCTGTCGGAGAAGTTTTCCGCCGGCGGTTTGTTCTGGGACATCTGCGGGTTGGAGTGAGATTCTGCGAGGGAGGCGGCGGCCGCCGCTTCTTTGGCCATCCTGGCCTCTTGTTCCATGAGGAGTTTGTGGCTGACGCCGAGGTACATGGCCGCGGCGTTGCTTATGTGCGGATTTTCGTGTAAGAGGCCGTTGTGGAATGCGCGATTCGGCGGGCTGATTTTGAGTTTGCTCACCTGTTGTGCTAAAGAGGGTGGTGGTGGGTTCGGCGTCGCCACCGAGGTTACGGGGGAGGCGGCCGCCGACCGCTTACTCTGCTCACTATCACTAGGCGTCTCCTCAACTTCTTGACTCTCCTCCGAGCCCTGGTCCATCCGCGTGCAGAGCTGCACGTATTTCTGTTGCATTTCCGCTAATTGTTCCTGCATCGTTCTCAACTGTGACTTGAGGGCGTTCTTCTCCACGCGCTTCTGTCTGATCGGTTCCTCTTCCTCCTCATCATCTATATACCTATCAGCGGTACTGTCGTGCTGCTGGGGTTGATAAAGCTTGCGCTTCTTGCACCCGTTCACCTGAGGCGGGGCGGGACTGGAGCGCATACCTGAGACAATGTTTTCAACACGCGCCTTCTTCGCGTCTTCCGGTTTCGCCGGACTCGAGGGCTCCACCTTCGGGGAGGGCAACGATTCCGTTTCCATACCGTTCAGCGCCTCCTCCATGAGTTCCGCTTGCTGCCTATCACCGACACCGGCCTCCACCAAGCACTCCTTCATCGCAGCAGCGGCCTCCACGTCACCGCGTTCCGCCTCCTGCGCCTTAGGCTCGTTGTTGTTGTTATTTATTATGTGATCCTGGCCGTTGCGCAAATCATGCTCGAGCGCCAAGAACTCGTGCTTGCGTCCCTGCAGAATATCCCGGAGCATGTGGTGCGCCAATTGCTCCCCGGAAGGCGGGCTGCTGTCGCACCTTATCACTGGTTCAAATTTCACTTCCTCACTGTCCGTCGTCTCCGGCTTCTGCCGGCCGAGTAACTCGTTAAGCATTTTTGCGGGCGGAAACCCCGGTCCGAATAGACCGAACTGTTGCTGTTGAGTGAAAATTGCGCCGTATAAATTATTACCGTTTCCCAAGAACGTCGGTCTCGAACTGAAGTTCGGGATCGAAGAGTAACTGTTACGCGGCTCGCCGGCGTCCACGCGCTGTCTAGTTCTTTTAGTTTTCTTCAGGAGTTTATCTGTGTACAAACCGAACTCTGTCTCCTCCTCCGATGACATCATAAGTTAAAGCGTTATTGGTCGTTCAGTTCCCCCTCCAGAAGTTTGTCGTCCCCACTTAAGAATAGTCGCCCATGTCAATACCTGCAACAGACAAGCACAAACTGGAATCACTCAAAGGGAACGTAACAGAGGGCGCAAGAACACCTGCGGCCGGAGCGCACAACTGTTGATCTACCGGCACGAGTCTTCCCCATAATGCACAAACACACACACACACACACAAACACGCACGCATGCACGCACCCGGCCGCCCCAAAGAACAAACGGGCGACCACCGAAAGTAAACTCGCTAATTAGACGATAAACTTATTCGGCTCGCCTATATACATTTCTTTCCATTCTCCCTGCCAGCACAAAGACGTAAAAATACAACTTTAGGACGTCACCGGAAAACTTCCTCGCACAAAAGACCTCCGCGCAACTTTCAGACAACTAATTAACTTGACAATAACGGGAGCAACAGTACCAAAAAAATTCACAGAGAAAAAGAAAAAAAAAAAAAACTTTAAGCTCATATTAAGCAACGAAACGAAAAATAAAATTAATTCTAATAATTAATACAATAATATACAGGGTGACTGACGAAAAACCTTTGGTGCTGTATCTCACTTATTTTTTATCCGATTTTAATAAATAAAACATCCAATTAAATGATTTTTAAAAGACTTTAATATGAACTGTACTGATATTTTTTCTTGCATCCAGTTTTTGACAAAAGACGATCAACTTTTTTTTTCAAATTGCACTGTATATATATATATTTTGTACTGATCCGCAAAGAGTTTTTTTTCTGAATCTAAATTTGTAAACAATTTTATCCATTCATCAAACCAAAGTCGAGAAATTGAGGATTAAAAAAAAATTAAAAATCAAATACCCATAGTAAACAATATACAGAGCCTATTCCAAACGTCAAAAGTGACAGTGTCAGTCATTGGTACAATACTGCAATGATTTTTAATAATTTCATAATTAAAATGTTGCAATATTTCAAACACTGTACTAGAATTTTGTGCTTCTACAGAAATCGTTTTACAGTTTTTGAAATCTTGCAACATTTTTATTATGAAATTATTAAAAATCATTGCAGTATTGTACCAATGACTGACACTGTCACTTTTGACATTTGGAATAGGCTCTGTATATTGTTTACTATGGGTATTTGATTTTTAATTTTTTTTTTAATCCTCAATTTCTCGACTTTGGTTTGATGAATGGATAAAATCGTTTACAAATTTAGATTCAGAAAAAAATCTCCTTGCGGATCAGTACAAAATATATATACAGTGCAATTTGAAAAAAAAAAAGTTGATCGTCTTTTGTCAAAAACTGGATGCAAGAAAATATATCAGTACAGTTCATATTAAAGTCTTTTAAAAATCATTTAATTTGATGTTTTATTTATTCAAATCGGATCAAAAATTAGCGAGATACAGCACCAATGGTTTTTCGTCAGTCAGCCTGTATTTTCAATTAAAATTACTAATAAAATCTTTAAATATTAAAGTCCATTCCATTGCAGAATTAATAATGATAATTAATATTGAGAAAAATAAAATCTCCATTGGCATTTCTGCACTTAGTGCATGGAGATTTTATTTGTCTCATTATTAATACTGCACTACGAATTTAAATATTTAAATCGCATTTTCGTTTTTCTAATTACTAAAATTACCAAAAAAATAATCTTTATGAACCAACTGAGCCTGTAAAGTAGTTGTTTCAATGAGTGATTTGTTTTGTAGGCTTGGTTAGACTCATTCTTAGTAGATTTACGATTTTAGTCTTTTCTCCAATTATTAATTATGGACATGTTTCGATTTATTTTGCATCTCGTAAGAGTAGCGCATTGAAGATATAAAAATATAAAAATAACTTGTTTTTGGTTTGTATTAACATATTGGCAAAACAAAAAAAAGTTATCACGCTTAATTGTAAATATTCAAGAAGTGCCACGCCTTATCCATCAAATATTAACGAAGGCGAAGCATTTTTATTTCCATTTTTATTTCCCACCGATTAAATATAAAACAGGCTAATAGATTTCGTAATCGATTACCGCAATTACCGCAAAGTTTATAAACTACAGTGAATGTATAATGAAATAATAATTAATAATCAATCGTATTTATTTCAATATTTATCTTTGGTCGCCTTTAGTCTTGAATAATAATTTATTTACTTTATATATTCAAAATCCGATTAAGATTACATATATTAACAACTTTACGAGGTTTTCAAAATAAAGGCAATTAATTAATTATCGTAATTCACTTTATTTTGAATCTCACAAGACACTGGAGTATGTTTTATTGATTGGAGGGTGGGATAGTGGCCACCCACCCACCCTACATATATAATGAAAACTTCAACTAGAAACCTGCTTTTAATTTTTGAACATTTACTGCACGAACACTGCTGTAGTTTTTCTGGAAATTAAATTAGTGTCAGTGTTGAAAGTTTTATTGTATATGTAGGGTGGGTGGGTGGCCACTATCTCACCCTCCAATCAGTAAAACATACTCCAGTGTCTTACAGAAATAATATCAAAACACACTAATAATTTATAAGAAAAATCTACGAAACTGGAGTATGTTTTACTGATTGAAGGGTAGGATAGTGGCCACCCACCCACCCTACATATATAATGAAAACTTCACATAGAAACCAGCTTTTAAATTTTTAACATTTACAACACAAACACTGCTGTAGTTTTTCTGGAAATTAAGTTAGTTCAGTGTTGAAAGTTTTATTGTATATGTAGGGTGGGTGGGTGGCCACTATCCAACCCTCCAATCAGTAAAACTTACTCCAGTGTCTTACAGAAATAATGTCAAACTAAACTAATAATTTATAAGAAAAAACTACAACACTTGAGTATGTTTTACTGATTGGAGGTTGGGATGGTGGCCACCCACCCACCCTACATATACAATGAAAACTTCAACTAGAAACCAGCTTTTAAATTTTTAAAAATTACAACACAAACACTGCTGTAGTTTTTCTGGAAATAAAGTTAGTGTGAGTGATGAATGTTTTATTGTATATGTAGGGTGGGTGGGTGGCCACTATCCCACCCTCCAATCAGTAAAACATACTCCAGTGTCTTACAGAAATAATATCAAAACAAACTAATAATTTATAAGAAAAATCTACGAAACTGGACTATGTTTTACTGATTGAAGGGTGGTATAGTGGCCACCCACCCACCCTACATATATAATGAAAACTTCAACCAGAAATCAGCTTTTAAATTTTTAAACTTTATAACACAAACACTTCTGTAGTTTTTCTGGAAATTAAATTAGTGTCAGTGTTGAAAGTTTTATTGTATATGTAGGATGTGTGGGTGGCCACTATCCCACCCTCCAATCAGTAAAACCTACTCCAGTGTCTTACAGAAATAATATCAAAACAAACTAATAATTTATAAGAAAAATCTACGAAACTGGAGTATGTTTTACTGATTGAAGGGTGGGATAGTGGCCACCCACCCACCCTACATATATATGGAAACTTCAGCTAGAAACTAGCTTTTAAATTTTTAACATTTACAACACAAACACTTCTGTGGTTTTTCTGGAAATTAAGTTAGTGTCAGTGATGAATGTTTTATTGTATATGTAGGGTGGGTACTATCGCACCCTCTAATCAGTAAAACATACTCAGAAATAATATCATAACAAGCAAATCATTTATAAGAAAAACTACGTCTGCACGACAGTGGAGTATGTTTTACTGATTGAAGGGTGGGATAGTGGCCACCCACCCACCCTACATATACAATGAAAACTTAAGCTAGATTAAGTTAGTGTGAGTGATTAATATTTTATTGTATATGTAGAGTGGGTGGGTGGCGACTAACCCACCCTCTGATCAGTAAAACATAAACACTAGTTTTAGATAATAAATTGAAAAAGAACAAACCACTTGTTGAAAATTCTACTTGAATATACGGAATTAAAAATATATATACGATAATATTTAATTTCTTAATTTTTCAAAAAGCTTTCTTATGTTATATCAAGCTACATTGCTTAATATTGTTTTTAAATCTTATCAACTGCTCTGATGAGATTTAAAAAGATCTAAACTCGTCTGTGACTGATATTGATAAGTTTAAGAACAATTAAATTTACCATTCTACTACTTTTCTGAAATGACTAATTATTTCTCGAGAATATTTTTTTTCTTTCTTTCCACTCTCATTGTACAATGGGAATATTGAAACCGCAGCACGTTTGACTCACACGAATCTTTTGATAACCGCCAGTAAGAGGCACGCTGTTAGTCACTTATGTGTACATCCTTTCAGATAAAGTAATTTAAAAATAAACGTCGCATTGTAATTATAAAATTTATGATAAACTAATCGAAAGTTTATAGAAATCAAATCACTTACAAATGTTAATTTGTAGTACAAAAGTAGTTTTTTTCTTCAAACTTATTTGCTTTTTCGATATTATTGCTGTAAGACACTGGAGTATGTTTTACTGATTGGAGGGTGGGATAGTGGCCACCCACCCACCCTACATAAAAAAAAAACTTCCATCACTGACACTGGCACAATTTAATTTCCAGAACAACTACAGCAGTGTTTGTGTTGTAAATGTTTAAAATTAAAAGGTAGTTCCTAACTGAAGTTTTCATTATATTTGTAGGGTGGGTGGGTGGCCACTATCCAACCCTCCAATCATTAAAACATACTCCAGCGTCGTATAGAAGTAGTTTCTCTTATTAAAAATTATTTGCTCTTTGTGATATTATTTCTGGAGTATGTTTTACTGATTGGAGGGTGTGATAGTGGATACCCACCCACCCTACATATACAATAAAACTTCCATCACTGAAACTAATTTATTTTCCAGAATAACTACAGCAATGTTCGTGTTGTAAATGTTAACATTTAAAAACTGGTTTTTTAATATATGTAGGGTGGGTGGGTGCACACTATCCTACCCTAGTCTTTGAAACGTTCATAAATTTTAATAATTTTACAAGTTTTTTAAATATTCACAATGATAAAATATATAAAAGTGGTAGAATCCTTAGGACTTTAAAATCTTTAGAATCTTTAAAAAAAATTTAAATCCTTAGATTCTGTGGAATCTTTGTAATCTAATTTAAAAGCTAGTTTCTAGCTGAAGTTTCCATTACATATGTAGGGTGGGTGGCCACCCTACATATTTAATGATAACTTCAGTTTTCAAAACTTTAGAAATATTTTAAATATTCACAATCTTAAAATATTTAAAAATGGTAGAATCCTTAGAAAAACTTTAAAACCTTTAGAATCTGAAAAAAAAAAAATTTTAGAATCTGTGGAATCTTTTGAATTTTCAGAATCCTTAAAATTATTAAAATCTTTAGAATCTTTAGAATTTTTAAAATCTTTGGAATTTTAAAATTTTTAGAACTTTTAGAACATATTTTAGAATATTTGGAAATTTAAGTTTATTTTGAATTTTAGAATATTTAGATTCGTCAAAATTGTAGAATCTGTAAAATCTTTGTATGAATTTTTAGAATCTTTGAAAATTGTATTAGCCATTTTAATTGTTTAGATCTTAGAATTTTTAGAATTTTACAAAATTATTAGAATTTTTGGAATCTTTATAATTTTTAAAGTCTTTAAAATTTTTGAATCTCTAGAATCCTCAGAATCTTTAGAATCATTAAAATCTTTAAAATTTTTAGATTTAGAATCTTTAAAATATTTAAAATCTTCAGAATCTGTGGAATCTTTTGAATGTTCAGAATTTTTAAAATTATTAAAATTTTTAGACCTTTAGAATTTTTAAAATCATTAAAATCTTAGAATTTTTAGAACTTTCAGAACCTTAAGAATATTTGGAAATTTTAGTTTATTTAGAATTTTAGAATGTTTACTTTTTTCAGAATTGTAGAATCTGTAAATTGTCTCTTATCTTCAAAGTGTTTAATTATTCTAGAATATTTGGAATCTTCAGAAGTCTTGGAATTGTCAAAATATTTTTCAAAACTTTCAAATTTGTAGAATCTTCACACTCTGAAGAATAAGTATATTTTATAAACATAATCTAAATAAAGTGATTTAAAATTTTAAGGATTTTCTAAACAATTTAGATTGTTAACACAACTAAAAAATATAAATTATTTTTTATGCCTAATTGTTTAAATCTTAGAATATTCAGAATGTTTAAAATTTTTGGAATCTTTCGAATTTTTAGAATCTTTGGAAATTGTATTAGCCATTTTAATTGTTTAGATCTTAGAATTTTCAGAATTTTATAAATTTATTAGAATTTTTGAAATCTTTAGAATTTTTAGAACATTTAAAACCTTCTTTAAAATTTTTAGTATCTTTAGAATCTTCAGAATCTTTAGAATCATTAGAATCTTTAAAATATTTAGATTTCGAATTTTTAAAATTTTCAGAATGTGTGGAATCTTTGTAATCTTTTCAATTTTCAGAATCTTTAAAATTATTAAAAAGTTTAGAATCTTTAGAATTTTTAAAATCTTTAAAATCTTTAAAATCTTTAGAATTTTTAGAAATTTTAGAACCTTTAGAAGTTTAAGATTATTTAGAATTTTATAATATTTAGATTCGTTAGAATTGTAGAATCTGTAAAATCTCTGTAATCTTCAAAATATTTAATTATTTTAGAAAATTTTGAATCTTTAAGAGTTTTAGTATTAGTCATAATATTTTTTTAAAACTTTCTAATTTGTAGAATTCTTAAACTCTGTAGAATAAGTATATTTTATAAGTATAATCCAAATAACGTGATTTAAAATTTTGATGATTTCCTAAACACTTAAGATTGTTAACACAACTAAAAAATGTATTAATCCTAATTGTTTAAATCTTAGAAAATTCAGAATTTTTAAAATTTTTAGAATCTTTGGAAATTGAATTAGTCATTAATTGTTCAGATTATAGAATTTTCAGAGTTTTATAAAATTATTAAAATTTTTGGAATCCTTAGAATATTTAGAATTTTTAAATTTTTAGTATCTTTAGAATCATTAGAATCTTTAAAATATTTAGATTTAGAATCTTTAAAATTTTTATAATCTTCAGAAACTGCGGAATTTTTGTAATCTTTAAACATTTTAGAATTTTTAGGATCTTTGGAAATTGTATTAGCCATTTTAATTGTTTAGATCTTAGAATTTTCAGAATTTTATAAAATTATTAGAATTTTTGGAATCTAGAAATTCTAGAAGTTTTAAAATTTTTAGATTCTTTAAAATTTTTAGTATCTTTAGAATCATCAGAATCTTTAAAATATTTAGATTTAGAATCTTTAAAATTTTTAAAATCTTCAGAATCTGTGAAATCTTTGTAATCTTTTAAATTTTCAGAATCTTTAAAATTATTAAAATCTTTAGAATTTTTAGAACTTTTAAGTTTATTTAGAATTTTAGAACATTTCGATTCGTTAGAATTGTAGAATCTGTAAAATTGCTGTAATCTTTAAAATGTTTAATTATTCTAGAATTGTCATAATTTTTTTAAAACTTTCAAATTTGTAGAATCCTCAAACTCTGTAGAATAAGTATATTTTGTAAGTATAATCCAAATAAAGTGATTTAAAATTTTAAACAATTAAGATTGTAAACACAACTAAAAAATGTTTAATCCTAATTGTTTAAATCTTAGAATGTTCAGAATTTTTTAAATTATTAGAATCCTTAGAAATTTTAGAATTTAAAAAATTGTATTATTCATTTTAATTATTTAGATCTTAGAATTATCAGAATTTTATAAAATTATTAGAATTTTTTGTAATCATTATAATTTTTAGAATCTTTAGAACCTTTAGAATCTTTAAAATCTTCCGAATCTAAAATTTTTAGTATTTTTAGAATCTTCAGAATCTTTAGAATCTTAAAAATATTTAGAACCTTTATAATATTTTGAATCTTCTCAATTTTTAAATTACATATTTAAAATACTTTGTTTCACTTAATTTTCTAAAATCTTTAAAACGTATAATTATTTTTTAATATATGAAATTTTTAGAAGCATTCGAATTTATATATTTGAAACATTTAAAGTTTGGAGAAAATTTAGAATTTTGAAACCTTTAGAATAAATAGCTCTTACAAATATAAATAAATATTAGGGTTTCCTAAAAGTATTCTTTAGATTCTCTAGAATCTTCAGAATTATCAGAATCTGTAAAATTTTTAGAAATTCTAGAATATTTAGAACATTTAGAATTATTAAATTGTTTAGATTTTTTTTTAATGTTTAGAAACTTAAGAATCTAAACAATATTGATAATATCTTAAATCTTAGAATTTTGTAGAATAATCAGAATCCGAAGTTTGGAGAAAATTTAGAAATTTGATATCTTTAGAATAAAATGCTCTTTCAGAAATAAATCAATATTAGCGTTTCCTGAAACTATTCTTTAGATTCTTTAAAATTTTCAGAATCTTCAAAAACTTTTAGAAACTCTAGAACATTTAGAATCCTTAAATTGTTTAGAATTTTTTGATTGCTTAGAAACTTAAGAATCTCAACAATTTTGATAATATCTTAAGTCTTTGGAATATTTTAAATCTTTAGAATAAATAGCTCTTACAAATATAAATCAATATTAGCATTTCCTGAAACTATTCTTTAGATTCTTTAGAATCTTCAGAATTTTCAGAATCTTTTAAATTTTTCGAAACTCTAGAATATTTAGAACCTTTAAGATCATTAAATTGTTTATAATTTTTTAATGTTTAGAAACTTAAGAATCTTAACAATTTTGATTAGATCTTAAATCTTTTGAATATTTTAAATCTTTGAATTTTGTAGAATTTTCAGAATCTGAACTTTTTGAAATCTTTAGAATAAAAAGCTCTTACAGAAATAAATCAATATTAGCGTTTCCTAAAACTATTCTTTAGATTCTTTAGAATCTTCAAAATTTTCAGAATCTTTAAAAACTTTGAGAAACTCTAGAATATTTAGAACATTTAGAATGCTTAAATTGTTTAGATTTTTTTAAATGTTTAGGAGCTTAAGAATCTTAACAATATTGATAATATCTTAAATCTTTGGAATATTTTAAATCTTTGAATTTTGTAGAATTTTCAGAATCCGAAGTTTGGAGAAATTTTTGAATTTTGAAATCTTTAGAATAAAAAGCTCTTACAGAAATAAATCAATATTAGCGTTTCCTGAAACTATTCTTTAGATT
The DNA here is from genome assembly GCA_963969525.1 of Ontholestes murinus. Taxonomy (NCBI): domain Eukaryota; kingdom Metazoa; phylum Arthropoda; class Insecta; order Coleoptera; family Staphylinidae; genus Ontholestes; species Ontholestes murinus. The sequence goes on along the minus strand of OZ018398.1, from coordinate 41,532,473 downwards.
CTTTAGAATCTTCCGAATTTTCAGAATCTTTTAAAAGAATTTGAAACTCTAGAATATTTAGAACATTTAGAATCATTAAATTGTTTAGAATTTTTTGAATGTTTAGAAACTTAAGAATCTTAACAATTTTGATTATATCGTAAATCTTTGGAATATATTAAATCTTTGAATTAAGTAAAAAATTTTCAGAATCTGAAGAATATTTAGAATTTTTTTAAACTTTTAATTGTTCTAGTATATTTTGTATCTTTAGAAGCATTTGAATTGTCACAATCTTGAAAACTCGTAAAGTGGCTGAGATAGTTAAAACAATTTTTATAATAATAGTAGTTTTTAGAATCTTTACATTCTGTAGAAGTTTTAAAATATTTCGGACTTTTAAACTTTTTAGAATATCCAACATTTTTCGACATTTAATAACATTTAGAATTTTAAAATATTTCGCGTTGTTAGAGCCTTAGAATTTATAGATTATCTGGAATCTTTCGAATCTTTAGAAGCAGTCGAATTTTACAGTCTATAAAATCCTACTTCGGGGATTTTATAGATCGTAAAAATTTGTAATATTTAAATTCTTTAGAATAAATAGATTATATAAGAAAAAATCAATATTGGTGATTCAAAATTTCAAGGGGGTTTTTAAAAACTATTAAGATAATCGTCAAAACTTTCAGAATCTTTAAACTGTTTAGAATCTAAATTATTATGAGTTTTTAGAATCTTTAAGTTACTTAGAATTAATATTATATTAGGAATCTTTTGAATCTTGATCATTGATAGAATATATTAAAAATTTAAAAGCTGGTTTCTACCTGCTATAGGTAGGGTAAGTGGGTGGCCACTAGCCCACCCTCCAATATGTAAAACATACCTCAGTGTCGTACAGAATTAGTTATTCCTTAAAAATGATTTACTTTTTTTGATATTATTTCTGAAGTATGTTTTACCGATTGGAGCAATAGGGCAAATCATCTGTATCTTTTTAAAATTACTTCTGTAAGACACTGGAGTATGTTTTAATAATTGGAGGGTGCAATAGTGGATGGGTGGGTATCCTACATAGGCAAAAAAAAATTCATCACTGACATTAATTTAATTTCCAGAATAACTACAGCAATGTTTGTGTTGTAAATGTTAAAAAAATAAAACTGTTTTCTAACTGATGTTTTCTTTATATATGTAGGGTGGGTTGGTGTCCACTATGCCACAATCCAATCAGTAAAACATACTCCAGTGTCGTACAAATGTAGTTTTTTCTTAAAAATTATTATTTTTTTTTTTTTGATATTATTTCTGGAGTATGTTTTATGATTGGTGGGTGGGATAGAGGCCACCCACCCACCCTACATATACAAAAAAACTTTCATCACTGACATAAACTTAATTTCCAGGAAAACTTCAGCAGAGTTTGTGTTGTAAATGTTAAATTTTAAAAGCTGCTTTTTAGGTGTAATTTTCATGGTATATGTAGGGTGGGTGGGTGGCCACTATCCCACCCTCCAATCAGTAAAACATACTCCAGTGTCTTACAGAAGTAATTTTAAAAAGAAACAGATGATCCAATTATAAAAGAGCAAAGCTCTATTCTACAGTAAAATTTAATAATTCATGATTTTTTTCAAAGGTCGTTTGCATTCCTCCTTCTATCTACTTAATTTTAATTACTATTAATATTTGCAAATATTAAAAAAAACACTCATCACTTTCACGTTTTAGAATGAATGAAGACATTTATTTATTTATGCTACAACTCAAATAATTGTAATTCCAATTAGAATCAATTAATTTCTCAATCCTATTGTAACGTATTAACGTCGATAATAATGGAAAGAGAGAGTGATAGAACGTGTGGGGTTATGAAAAGGCATTTTTGTGTGTTTCGCGGGCAAACAACGACACAACGCCCTCCCCCCCCCGCGCGGCACCGCTGCCATTATCTGTCTTCATAATGCCATATGGCACTTACTGGCAATTCTCACCATAAACGGCCATCTGTTGTCTTATCGGCAACGAACGAAATTAGGCCCTTATCTTGCGCGCTGAGCAAACAAGAATTTTCATAATTAGACTAGAACAGACAATATAGCACTCCGTAACGCCCACCATATTGGATTACCGTTTCGCGATTGTTTTTCCCCGTTTGCTGACGCTCTCGACGATTGCGTCTTGAAATCCAATTATCATCATCTTGAAACCTCACACGAATACAGAAAACACACGAACGTATCAAAGTAACAAGTTTGTTACGAGTTTTAGTTATTAGCGAGTGTAATAAATAAATTGATCAAAGTTTGTAGTTTAGTAAACTGTAGTAAAGATAATTTTGTATATTACAATTGTGGAAACGTTCCGATTTATCCTTTTGTGTTAAATCTGCAGGAGGGTGAGGTACGACCTTACCTTTTAATAAAGGTGGACTGGCGTTTGCATTATTCAAGACGTTGAGTTTCTTTGCGGATGGGGAATTGCAAACCGGTGGTTTTACCTAGATTTTCGGAAATTGTAAAGGTCGTGGGAAACTTTCCGTTTTCGGGGGAAGCGATGGATTTCTTGAGAGTTTACATCCTATTCTTGTGTGTGCGGATCGACAAAAGGGGTTGAACGTTTCTCACCACCCCGGGAGGGTGGCGGTATTCTTGAGAACGGTAAAAGGTGAACTTGTGTAGCAATTACAGTAACGAATATAATACAATTCTTAAACATGGAAATTCTTTATTTTAGGGCCAACCCTTTCTCGATATCAATTCCTACACTCTATCACAATATGCCTATTTTTTTTTATTTTCCTGTATAATTCTTCAGATAAAGAGGATCACCCCCTTCGCATTCCAGCCGCTATCGTGGACTAAGTGGGCGATATCGCACGAGTTTCCTTAATGCCGCCCCCATCGACGTTCGTCTCTTATCTGGCGTGCACATAAATAACAAACAGAGAAAAAAATAATAATTAATTTTATTTTTTTTTATCGGCGACAATTGCGCTTTCACGGAAACTAGGGGTGACGTTTATCGGCGCTAGCCTTTCCTGTCTAATTAGATAAGAATCCGCCACGCGTTCCACGCGATTCCTACCTATGAAAGAAAAACGATCGTTGGAAAAAAAACTTGATTGCAGTAACAATTTCAATAAACCAAAATGTTTAATGTGATTTACATCATTTAATCTCTACTTAACTGCACAAATTTTAAAGAGAAATCTTTTTACTAATGAACAGTTTATCAAATGATCTAATTCAGTTCTCTCTTTTCTACAAAACTACACAAAATAAAACAGACAAGATTTTGCTTACAGAAACTTTATCAAAAATCGTTAGTTCTCTGCTCAAATTTCAAAGAGAGACAATTTTTCAAAGAGAAATATTCCTCAGTTCTTAATTGCCCATCAGGTTTCAAAAGGTATAGAGTGAGACAATTTTGCCAATAGAAACATCATCAAATAACGTTATTCAGTTCTTTCTTCCCTTAAGTGGGATCAAGTCTGTAAAAAAATTAAAAAAATTATCTCTTCCCTAAAAGAACTAGAGAAATTATTAGCAGAGAAGTTTTTCCTTGCAGAAACTTTGTTAAAAAATAGTATTCAGTTCTTATTTATTTATACAACTACGCAAGTCTTGAACAGCTGCCACTTTTCCAACAGGAACTTTATCAAAGAATATTAGCACAAAATAAAATTGTTATTAAAGTTTGTACAAGCTAATACATACAGTTTTTGATGATGGCAATTCTTCTAACTTACAAACCATTGCCCAAATTGTAAAGATAATTTTGTAGTGGCAAAAAAGTTTATACAAGCTAATATATACACTTTTTGATGAAGGCAATTCTTCCAACTTATAAACCATTGCACAAATTGTAAAGATATTTCTTTGCAAAAAAACTAGTAGTATTTAATTGTTTCTATAATGACTAGAAAAATAATTACATTCTTCCACTTCCCCCTAGTGGACGCATTACACAATTCTCATGTGGAAAACACCGATGCATCCGATAGATAACCGAACGTAATTCCTGTAGACACACACATACACACACATGCCATCGCATGCATTTTTATGCACGTTTTAATCTTATTCATTAAGTGAGAGAGTATATCACCGGTGGGAAATGGCAGTGTGTGGGTCTTTTGATGTGTGCTCAGCTCGCATGACCGACCGGAAGTGCTACTGCCAGTGGTCGCGATCTGAATTCGACGAGGCACCGGAAGCACATCTCTCTGTCTTACCTTCTGCCCGGACTGTATGGATTTTTCGGAACCATATGCCACGCAAATAGGCGCCCTCGATTCCGGCGCGATCAGCTTTTTTCCCTACGTAGTGTGTGAAAGTATTTCTGAGCGGTGGTCAGTACGTTTCTGCCAGAGTGATTTCGTAATTACTATAACTCGAACAAGTTTCCTTTAAAGAATAAAACACTTCGATTATGCATAATTCATGACTCATATCCTTCAAATTAATACAAAATCAGACTTTCTGGGAAGATGGATAAAGTTTTGATTTTTAAGTTCTTCAATAAAAACCATCTAATCAAATTGAATAGCCTCAAATCGATCAATAAAATCATTTGCTTCGTTATGTTACTCATATCCTTTAAATTAATACAAAATCAGACTTTCTGAGAAGATAGATAAAGTTTTGATTTTGTTTTAAGTTCTTCAATAAAAATCATCTAATCAAATTGAAAAGCCTCAAATCGATCAATAAAATCATTTAAACAAGAACTATTAGGATGAAAAATGTTGAAGAAATAACTAAACTGTTTATTTGTTCATTTAAACTTTACAATTCCTAGTTGGAAATGTACATAAAGCCATTTAATAATACACAAAATAATCACAAAACTTTTGCTCACAGGACTTTCAGGCGGAGTTAACATTTTAAAGTGTTCTTTAGATATTCTACCATGTTTTTTTTTTCTATGAAAATAGGCTAAAACTCTTATCTTAATCTTGATAAGATTCTTCCAAATCTTGGCTTTTTCAAAAAATCATCAGTGCAAAAAATGTTTTGATAACTGAATTTCCGAAAATTTACCAAAGTGATTAAAATGTTTTGATGTTTTTTAGCAATCTTCAAAATGAACGATACTTGTTCTGCTACTCTCTTGATGGAACCAAATTTTCAAATTAGGAGAAGTAAAACTCTTGTTACGTTCCATTTCTTTATTTTCAGATAACTGACACGTGTTTCGGTCCTTGCGGATCATTATCAAAGTTACAACTAATAGAACATAACAAGAGTTTTACTTCTTCTAATTCTTCAAAATGAAAGCTATATTCACCTATATAAAATAATGCGCAAAATCAATGTTGTAAAATTTTATAGCCTTTTTAAGATTTTTATATTCATAAAACTTTGTGAAGCAAAACATGTTGGTGCTCAAAATTAGGATTATAACTTCCTAACCCGCATTACTCGTTATTTCCTTCAACAACGGCCAAAAAAATAATGGTAAAAACTCTCCTCCCCTAATCTTTCGGGTAATTCCCGATTGTTGCAAGACTCGTCATCAAAAGATCCGGCCACGTGCCGAGGTGCACAATTAGGGGTAAATTAGGCCGAAAAGGGGAAAACCTTGAAACCTAGCACGTGTCCATTCTCGCTTTTTTTTTATAGAAAAAACAACTCCAAAGAAGAGAAACAAAACTTAACGACGTAAATCCGAGCCGTAATAAACAGCATGAGAATTTCCGCAGGAAGTAGTGGAAGTAATTACGTGAAATATTACAATCGAGGTGAAAATTTTGTAAGCTGCTCATTGCATAAGTGATAATTACATCCGTTAGTTTAGAACTAATTTATATTTCGATACAATAAAACCAACTTTCGATGTTTTCATCAGTAAAGATTTTTGATTTTTTCCATTCATAAGTATAAATATTTTTCAATTTTTCAATATTTCAATGGAACGCACTTTTGTCAGTGTAACGGAATCACTAATCCCCTCGATGTTTTCATTAGAAACGTTACGAAATCGATTCCGTGTAGATGGACTTAATCATGCAGATTAAAGGGTTGAAATGATAGACTGTGGGAGTCAAACATACAATTTCGTGCCTTGCGCGATATAACATTCCGTTTCTGAGGCCCAACAAAGCGGTCGGCCCGATGGGTAATTAAGAAATTTACGTCGTCCGATAAATTTTTATATCGTCCACTTTTTATGCAAACGTTAATGGAGTAGTCCTCTACGTATACTGCATTGATATTCATGAAGGAAGCCAAATACATATCAAAATAAGTTTTGATAATTGAACGCTACAAACTACTACATCTGATAATCCAAAGGAAGATAGAAGGATGAAGACGCATTGGAAGAAAAAGAATGTCGTGGCTACAGATTATTGGGAAGTCAACAGGAGTGGAGTTTGAAGATCTGATGAGAGCAACAATAGATGGAAAAGCATTTGCTGAAATAGTCACCAAAATCCTCTATTAGAGGCACCTACAAAATAAGAAATGATTTAACATAATCTGTCATTTAAATGTTTAAATCAACACCATCATCAAAAGTACTACACAAGCCTTGAAATTGGTCTGTAGGTGTCGAAATATCCATCACAAAAATTAATTAAATCCTCGTATAATTAATTACATCAAATAAATTGTTAATAATATCTAGAAAAAGAATTATTTTTTGGGATTAAAAGTATGTAAATAATTTATGTACGATTAAATTATAGTGAAATAAATTTCCATATTTATACAAGTTTTTCAACTTTTAGAGACGGCCATTAAGTCAAGATACAATTTACGGGTATCGATTTCGCCGTCGCCCCCGAAGACGTGTAGGTGGCGGATGAAAGGGTTGAGCGATGAATTTTTTTTATATACGTAAGTAGTAATCGGGATAAAAGAGATAGAAGGAGGAATGCGGGGCCCGAACGACTTGAGACCATTGATTCACCGGCTTCCTCTCTCACGGAAGGGAACAGGAGATCAATACAAACTCGTGAAACCAACCCCGCAGTGGTGTGGGGTAGGTTAGGGAAGGTTTGCACTCGCTGCAGTCTTCGCTTCCTTCTCGCTTCGCCCCCTCAGTCTTAGCTGCGCTGCACTAGATTCATATAATTACAATTGTGGAGACCCAGATTTCCTTTACCACTTTCACCCCCCTCCCCTACCTTCGTGCCGCCCCAACTCTGCACAACCCCCCGCGCGCGCTCTGCCGCCGTCGTCGTCGTCGTGTCCCCCCCGCGTGCGCCTGGCTTCCCGATGCCTGGCCTGATACACCGAGGCACTGCCTCTCTTCTCCCCCGGGATCTTTTTTAAGATAATATGCAAACACACGACGAATGCCTACACTTATATAAACTACTTCATCGTTACGAGGGCTGCCTCGACGGATTTGCATTCTCTCTCTATTTCGTTAATGATTAAGATGCTTTTTAATTTTCTCCATTTACGAAATAAATGTTAAATGCGAGCACACTCGACTGACTAACCCAAAATGTAAAGCGCCGCATCCACATTACGAAAATAATCAATTCATCCTGGCATCTAGAATGCTTCAGTTTATTAAAACTCAAATTATACATTTACTTCGTGAGATATAATCTTTCAAAAAATATATATAATCTAAAACAAAACCTTCTTCTTCATCATCTTCCTCTTTAACAAAGATTATATAATAAAATCAAATTTAATAATTATTTATTGATACCTTCAATTATGATCCATACAAGTTAATCTTGAAGATACTTAAAATTTGTAATGAAAGATAAAACCAGGAAAAGAAAAGAATTAAAGAAAAGGCGCAAGAAAAGTATGACAGAGGATAGGAATGAAGAGTGGATAAGATCTTCAAACTACAATCTAATAAATTTTTGTACAGCTCCTTCAAAGAAGAAAAGAATCGAAAAAAGAAGAAAGGAGAATTTGCATATCTCAAGCAATTTCTAAACTTCATTAAAAGAGAAGAACATTTTTATTTAATCTAAAACAAAATCAAATAATTAATGATCCTTTAAATACCTTTAATCATGATCTATATAAGTTAATCTTTAAGATGCCTAAAATTTGTAATGTAAGAGAAGACTAGGAAAAAAAGTGAAGAAAAGAAAAAGCGATATAAAAGTCTGGCAGAGGATAGGAATGAAATAGATTAGTTCTTCAAAGCAGCACCTACAAATATTTTGTACAGCTCCTTCAAAGAAGAAGAGAACAAGAGAAAAAATAAGAATATAGAACCTTCATAACCAACACATTTGTTCTTCCTCTTCCTAAATTGAAGTGGAAGAGAACAAACGAAGAGAAAGCATACAGGCAAGAAACGAAAAAAGCAGCGATGCAGAGGAGATGAGAAGATAGGAGAAAAAAGGAGATAAAAATAGTCATAATTTATTTTTCCAGGAAAAGAGAATACAAATTGTTTTGTCTAAAGGGAATGTATCACTCTTGAAGGAGAGTATGTTGATGAATAAAGTCGAATTTCTTTAAAAAATATGTTTTCTTGGTTATCTTAGTTAGATATGTTGGATGCTTGAAGCCATAACTTTGTGATACGTATTGAATTTTGAATTTATAATTTGATAAAGTTCCTATCTTAGTTAGACTGGAGACTTATTAAATGATGGTTAAATATTGTTCCCACGGACCGGGTTTTAACTATTTTGGATCTCATCAAAAACAAGGGAAAACAATGGAGTATTTAACTCTTATGTTAAAAAAAAACATAAGGGGCTGAAAGTAGTATAAAAGGTAGAACGAGGAAGATAAAAGAGTAAAGATGAAAATTGTAGAGAAAATGTAATTTTATTTTCTGGAATTCGAATTTTTAGTGTTGAGATAAGTTTATTCCATAATTTTTTTGATTCTGAACAAATTTCGCAGCGATTTTATTTCAAATTACCTGTCTTAAAATATTGAAACTATTTTCTACACATAATTTTTCATGAATTTTTAAATCATTAAAACTAAAGCCAAATTTCTTATAAAGTTTAAAGGCCTTGAAGAAAATTCATTAACAAAGCTCTAAAAATTTGATTAAATAAAACTTTGAATATCCAAAAAACAAAAACTTACAGGAAAATTCTGGAAATCTGGAGGAAACATTACTTGTAAATTCGAATAAAATAAGTAATTTTTGAAAAGTCCGCAATTTTATAAATATCAGTAATTCAAATTGATGGTAAATTTCAGAGGCCTTAAAATAATTTTAGAGGTGTGGAAGAAAATTTAGCAAAAAAAAAGTGAAAGACAAATTGCTAATAAATTCTAGTAAACGTAGTAAATGTTGCAAAATTTTTGGAAATTAAAGGAATAAAGACCACAAAATTTTGTGTTTTAAAAACCTAAAATACAAAATGTTGGTGAATATAGTACCTTTTGAAGAACACTTTAGATAACATTAAAAAAAAACTACTGAAAATTTTAACAATCTGGAAATGAAATGTTTTATATTGAGATATATCAAACGTATTCATTTCCAGATTTTAAAAATTTCTTTAATTGAATTCCGATATGATAAAGCAAAACATTTGCAAATTGTCGAACAGAGTTTATAAAATTATATTAATTTGGAAGATACATTTCCGATAAGTTTTAGAGCTCCTGAAGAAAAATTACTGAAAAAATTCTGAAAATCTGGATGGTTGAAAAATTTCGACAGAAGAAAAGGCAAGAAATGATGAAGAGTTTTTTGAAATAGAAGAATAAATGGCAGATAATTTTAGAAATCAAGAAAACAAATTTCTGGCCATTATTTAAGCTCTTCCTGAAAACCTAGGTTGGAATTTGTTAGAAAATTCTAGCATGATGAAGGGTTTTTGAGAAACAGAAGAATAAATGACAGATAATTTTAGAAATCAAGAAAACAAATTGCTGGCCATTATTTAAGCTTTCCCTGAAAACCTGGATTGGAATTCTCTGGGAGAGAAATTGTTGAAAATTCCCACAAGATAAACTATGAAACCTCAAAAAATGAATTGAAATTTTTGAATCCTCGCAGAAAATTTGAGAAATTTGAAAAATTTTGCTAAAAGAAAGTTTTACAGAAAAATTTGATTATTGAAAAATTTCGATAGAAAAGGGCAAGAAATGTTAAAGAGTTTTTGAGAAAGAGAAGAATAAGAGACAGATAATTTTAGGAATCAAGGAGACAAATTGCTGGTCAAAATTTAAACTTTTCCTGAAAATCTGGACATTTGCAAATTGTCGAACAGAGTTTATAATATTATATTAATTTGGAAGAAAAATTTCCGATAAGTTTTAGAGCTCCTGAAGGAAAATTACTGAAAAAATTCTGAAAATCTGGATGGTTGAAAAATTTCGACATAAGAAAAGGCAAGAAATGATGAAGAGTTTTTTTGAAATAGAAGAATAAATGGCAGATAATTTTAGAAATCAAGAAAACAAATTTCTGGCCATTATTTAAGCTTTTCCTGAAAACCTAGGTTGGAATTTGTTAGAAAATTCTAGCATGATGAAGGATTTTTGAGAAACAGAAGAATAAATGACAGATAATTTTAGAAATTAAGAAAACAAATTGTTGGTCATTACTTAAGCTTTCCCTGAAAACCTGGATTGGAATTTGCTAGATAATTTTAGCAATCTGGGAGAGAAACTGTTGAAAATTCCCACAAGATAAACTATGAAACCTCAAAAAATGAATTGAAATTTTTGAATCCTTGCAGAAAATTTGAGAAATTTGAAAAATTTTGCTAAAAGAAAGATTTACTGAAATATTTGATTATTGAAAAATTTCGATAGTAAAAGGCAAGAAATGTTGAAGAGTTTTTGAGAAAGAGAAGAATAAAAGACAGATAATTTTAGGAATCAAGGAGACAAATTGCTGGTCAAAATTTAAACTTTTCCTGAAAATCTGGATTAGAAATTGTTGAAAATTCTGACAAGGTAAACTAAGAAACTTTAAAAACTGAATTGAAATTTTTGAAGAAAATTTGGAAATGAAATAACTGGTGACACTTTTCATGGTAATTAATTTGTCTTTGATTGGCATTCTAGGGCTTGAATTCTTTTACCAATTGGATATTATATATTATAAAGGTTCGGATCGTTGCCAAACACATTCTCTATTATTCTTCTTGATTATTGTGGTCTTTCAGTTTTTAGTTTTTCCAATGTTGTAACAGTTTATTTAAACTTCTTCAGTGATAGGTATGATTCGGAGACTTGTTTTAGTAGCTAGAATTTCTGCAGCAATTTTTGTAAAACTCACACTATAATAAACTAGACAACATTAGAAAAACCAAAAACTTTTGGTCTTCCATTTTTTGGTTTTTCTAATATTGTAACCAGACAATATTAGAAAAACCAAAAATTTTTAGTCTTCCATTTTTTGGTTTTTCTAATATTGTAACCAGACAACATTAGAAAAACCAAAAATTTTTGGTCTTCCATTTTTTGGTTTTTCTAATATTGTAATCAGATAACATTAGAAAAACCAAAAACTTTTAGTCTTCCAATTTTTGGTTTTTCTAATATTGTCTGGTTTATTTAAACTTCTTCGGTGAGAGGTATGCTTGGGGTACTTGTTTTGGTTGCTACCTTTGCTGCAGTTGCAGAATCGCATTTTTTGTAAAACGCTTCCACGCACAAGACGCGGCCTGCTTCTGAGAAACGCTTCTTCGCGACTAAATTCCTAAGAGCATGAAACACCCTTGCGTCGCAGATTTGTTGCATTAACGTAAATATAAATTTCCTTTTGGGACTGTACAATTATTTATAAATAGTTAAAAATACGAGTACCTTATTTAATCATTTATAAATGCACTTTTTGGATTACTCATAAATGGATAATATTATTAGACTTATTGAAGTAACACATACAAACCAGTTGCATTGCGAAAATGAACAGTGTTCAGATATTAATTAAATCCCATCCGGTGGCAATTTAATTTTTGGGGGGCGGCGAAAAAGCCAGCGGTTATAAATGTGTGTGTGTGTGTGTGTATGGAGCGGGCCGGGGGTGTAAAAAAGTAACACATGTCCGTACAGGGTGATTTTCGGGTGAGCGCCAGCATGGAAAAAACACTTACATATGCATTACGTTTGAATAAATTCGCGCTGCGCCGCCATTATTCGCGTCCCGTACGCCGGAAAATGGAAAAAGGGCGCTGTCGCCGAAAAGGCCATTTGCATGGAAAATCGCGGAAAAATGCAGCCAGAATAAAAGTGCCAGATTTAACCGTACACGCAAAACGTAAACAAACAGGGGCAATTAATCAGCACACAATTTGCATTAGTAATTTTTATAAGGAATGCAATTTATTGTTAATTAAATCGCAAATCATATGAAAAGAAAGGTTTTATCAATATGTCATCACGTTTCATTGGATGTCAGGAATATCATCAAATTTCATTCTTTCAGAACGAGTTGAAGTTGTGAAGAAGTTTCGATAGATGTCAGGAATATCATCAAATATATTTCCTTTCAAAACGAGTTTGAGTCGTGGAGTTGGAAAATGCGTAGAGGATTGAGATTTGGTGAGTATGGTGGATTTTCAATTTGCACTACCCGTTTTTTTGCGAAGAACTGTTTGGCTGACTGAGGCTGTGAACAAAACATCGTGAAACTTCTTCTACCCTACGTAGATGTTTCATGAAACGGTTCAATATTTCAATAAACCTTGCAGCATTGGAAGGAAAGAGATTTGACGATCTTCCTGACATCCAACGAAACGAGGCAAAGCTTTTGAACTATATCCCAAAAGGTGCCTTCTTGAAAAGTTTCCAGGAGAAGTATAGAAGATATACCTTGATGCTATTGAAAGCAAAGAGATTTGAAGATATTCCTGACATCTAACATAACGTGACAAGGTTTTTGAACTCCATCATGAAAGAAGCTTTCTTGAAAAGTTTCCAGGACATGTATAGCAGACCTCATCGGTGCATATTTATAGGAGGTGACTATTTCGAAGGACAGTAAGGTAACTTTCGTTAATTTGTATGTGTGTATTTTCTACTTTTAACACTTAAACTTTTAATAAGCTGAATATATTATCTTATTTAAGATAATTATAAAATGTTTCCTCAATCAACAAATTTCAAAATTATAATCTACTAAAAAATTTAAGTGTTATAAGTAATAAAATCTTTAGATTACCATTTAAATTAAACCATACAAAGTAAACTGTATGAAATGTAACCATATAATCTAAACTAGTTTAAAAATTTTGATTTGATTCAAAAATTTTATATATTATAAAACACTTCGAAGTGTGGACAGGTGGTGGGACAGAAAACGTAGGAATACAATAAAATAAATGCACCAATAAAAGGGAAAACAATGGCACGTGCACACAACAAAGCACTGCAAAAATTCTGTCAAAAATCAAATTATTCTCCCACATGAGGCTAATAAACTAAACACAATCCGGGGCTATATTAAAAATACCAGTAACAGCAGTGCAAAAATAACAAAACACAAAAAAATAACGGACACGCACACACACACAGGACCGTGCAAATATTAGGATGAATTTTTAATATTGCCATTCTGCTGGTGGACACTGGGGTGGATTTAATAAATTTTTAGTCCTTGTTCGTTGAATGCCCGCCGAAAAAAAAACATTCAAGAGAACACTGTGAATAAAACGTGGGTGTTAAATTTTTAATGTTTATTTATTTAATAATTTAATATATATACAATTAAGAGAAGTAAAAAATTTTTGTATCGATTGTATTAATATATACTTTATACATTTTCATTTCCACGATCAAAATCTTGATTATTTTATTACATTACAGTAGAAACATGGTAGATATCTGTACATTTTCGCGATCGATGATGATGGTGAATATATAACAATTACACTTTTTCCCGTATGTAACGTTGAATTATTTACCTTCCGGCGTTTGAAATTAAGTACAAGGACGCTTGCTTGATTGCCGTAATTACTTCAGAAACTCATTCGGTAAACTTAGTTTGTTATTTTATTTGCATTACTTGTATACCTTTAGGTTTTCAACCGATTAAATTCATTCAAAATGAAAAAGAAAATGGGACAAATAATACCAAACTAGATCGCATATTTTGTAAAAAATTGTAATTGTCTGTTTTGTTGATTGATTGTTAAGGCATTTAAGAGTTGAAAATCCAATTTGAAAAACCTAAATAATGTCTGTTTTGTATTTAAACTTTCATAAGAATGTATTTATCTTATGGTAGTTGAAATTCAAAACAAACAATTTCAATTTTTGCAATTAATATAAATGCGATTTACTTTGGTATTCTTTGTCCACTTTTCTATAAAATACGACCGAAATATTTAATAAAAGACACTAAAACTATTATAGTTGAGTAGATTACGAGTTTATGAATAATCTGCCCTTTAAATTCTATATCAATCATCAATAGTAAAATATAGATTTCTCCAGAAATATCCAAATATTATTTCAGTAGTAAATCTTTTATTTTTAGTTAAATCTAATATTTTTCATTTCAATTGATGTATTAGACAAAAACCATAATGCATATTTATATCATGATGTTGAAACCATAAATACTCCAATAGAAACTTCACCAGACATACGAATTTAAATATTTATTGTTATGTTGTACCACGTTTCAAGGGTTTCTACAGACATATTTAAGTCATAAATATTTTAGACTTCCCAAGATTCTTTCCAAGACTTAAGAACAATTTTGGATCTACATCAAGATCAGATGTTATTGACATTTCTGTATTTGGTACTGCTCCAATTGCGACATGAACCAGTTATGCATTAAGAGTATTTCCATTGTTCATAAATCATAAAATTTATACTCAAACAATTTTTGAAAGGCTTTTAAGTAAAGGGAGTTAGAAAAGGTTCAAGTATTCCATTTCTAACTCGTTTCACTTAAAAAAAACCTTTCAAGAATTATTTGAGTAAAGATTTTCTTGAAGAATGTAATAAAATCTTTAAGAAAAATTACTGCTAAATATCTACAGATTTTAGATCAAAAATAAAAACTTTATGGGTGCAATTAAAAATTGTTTTCATAATTAAAGAATCAATTTTCTGTAATAATTTGAAAATTTTGATACTTATTACCTAATTTATCACATTTGTTTTTTCATTCTCCGAAAATTCGTTGTTAGATTTTTTTGGCGAACTAAAAATTTTCAGGTTTTAGATGCTAAAAACTTCTTTGAATTCATGAAACCTAGTTAAAACACCAACTGTTTTTACAGTTAAAGAATTAGATACAATACAGACTTTTTGATATTTTAGAAATAGTTGAAAATTTGAATATTCGAATTTTTTAATTTTTAAAACTTAAAATTTTTCGAATTTTTTGAATTTAGACATTTTTTAATTTTTAAAACTTAAAATTTGTCAATTTATCTATTTGAAAATTTGAATATTTGAATTTGGGCATTTTTAAAACTGAATTTTTCAATTTGAACATTTGAATACTTGAATTTTTTTAATTTTTGAATTTTTCTATTTGAACATTTTATTTATTATATTTGAATTTTGAATTTTTTGGTTTTTTAAAACATCAATTAGAACATTTAAATATTTGAATTTAGCATTTTTGAATTTTTAAAACGTTTAGTTTTTGAATTTTAATGTTTGAATTTGGAATTTTTCGAATTATTGAGATAAGACATTTTTAAATTTTAAAAACTATGAATTTTTGAATTTTCCAATTAAAAAATGTCAATTAGGAAAATTACAGCGAGGAATATGACAACGAAACCAAAATATAAAATTCAAATTTCTAAATTCAATAATTCGTAAATTTCAAAAGTTAAAATATTTACAAAAAATAATGTAAAAGAAGTGAAAATTCTAAAGTTACAAAAAAAATTGTTTATGTTCAATAATCGAAAAAATTTTAAATTCATTTAAGTCAAATTCAAAACATTAAAAATTTGCAAAATTTTTAAATTCGAAAGTTTAAAAATTGGAAACGAGAAGAATAAATTTAACCTCAAAACGTAAGAATCAAACTTTCAAAATTGAAAATAACAAAATTTCAAAATTGAAGAATTCGTAATCTCTAAAGTTTAAATTTAAAAAAATGAATTGCTTAACAATTTAAAAATGTGTAAATTTTAAAGTTAAAAAAATTTGAAAGTCTTAAAAATTCTAAAATGAAATTTTTAAATTCGAAAGTTTAAAAATTAGAAACGAGAAGAATAAATTTAACTTCAAATCGTAAGAATCAATTTTTTTAAATTTCAAAATTGAAGAATTCGTAAATCTTTAAAGTTTAAATGAAAAAAAAATGAATTGCTTAACAACCGTTAATAAACATTTTTATATTGTTAATAAATCATTATTATTAACAATTTAAAAATGTGTTAATTTTAAAATTAAAAAATTTTAAACTTTAAAAATTCTAAAATGAAAAATGAAATTTAAATTTAATCTCAATAATTCAAAAATGGAAACAAAAGTGTAAGATTCAAATTTTATAAATTAAAGTCACATTTTCACAATTGAGAAATACAAAATTTATATTTCAAAGTTAAGAATGAAAAATTTGAAAGTTTGAAAATTCTGAAATGAAAAATGAAATTTAAATTCAATCTCAATAATTCAAAAATGGAAACAAGAGTGTAAGATTCAAATTTTATAAATTAAAGTCACATTTTCAACATTGAGATATACAAAATTTATATTTCAAAGTTAAGAATCAAAAATTTGAAAGTTTACAAATTCTAAAATAAAATTTAAATTTAATCTCAAAAATTAAAAAAAAACTAAAGTGTATAATTCAATTTTATAAATTAAAGAATCACATTTTTAAAATTGAGAAATACAAAATTTATATTTCAAAGTTAAGAATGAAAAATTTGAAAGTTTGAAAATTCTGAAATGAAAAATGAAATTTAAATTCAATCTCAATAATTCAAAAATGGAAACAAGAGTGTAAGATTCAAATTTTATAAATTAAAGTCACATTTTCAACATTGAGAAATACAAAATTTATATTTCAAAGTTAAGAATCAAAAATTTGAAAGTTTACAAATTCTAAAATAAAATTTAAATTTAATCTCAAAAATTAAAAAAAAACTAAAGTGTATAATTCAATTTTATAAATTAAAGAATCACATTTTCAAAATTGAGAAATACAAAATTTATATTTCAAAGTTAAGAATGAAAAATTTGAAAGTTTGAAAATTCTGAAATGAAAAATGAAATTTAAATTCAATCTCAAAAATTCAAAAATAGACACTAAAGTTTAAAATTCAAATTTTATAAATTAAAGAATCACATTTTCAACATTGAGAAATACAAAATTTATATTTCAAAGTTAAGAATCAAAAATTTGAAAGTTTACAAATTCTAAAATGAAAAATGAACTTTAAATTCAATCTCAAAAATTCAAAAATGGAAACTCAAGTATACGATTCAAATTTTGTAAATTAAACAATCACATTTTCTAAATTGAGAAATACAAAATTTATATTTGAAAGTTAAGATCGAAAAATTTGAAAGTTGAATAATTAAATTTAAATTCAATCTCAAAAATTCACAAATAGACACTAAAGTGTAAGATTCAAATTTTATAAATTAAATGAATCACATTTTCAAAATTCAGAATTACAAAATTTCAAAATTGACGAATTTGTAAATTTGTAAAGTTTAAATTTAAAAAAAAATGGATAGCTTAACAATTTAAAAATGTGTAAAGTTCAATAATTGAAAATTTTAAAAGTTTATTAAACGAAATAATAAAAAAATTCTATATTACAAGTTAAAAATGAAAAATTTGGAAATTTTAGCATTTGATAGTTTAAAAATTCTAAAATGAAACTTAAACTCAACCTCAAAAATTTAAAAATGGAACAATGTAAGATTAAATTTTATAAATTAAAAATATCAAAATTTAAAAGTTAATTAATGGAAATAATTTAAAAAAATCGATATTTCAAAGTTAAGAATGAAAAAATTGAAAACTATAAAACTTTTAAAACAAAACTTAAAATTCAATCTTAAAAATTCAAAAAATGGAAACTAAAGTGTAAGATTCAAATTTTATAAATTTCAAAATTCAAGAATTTGTAAAATTAATACCTTTAAATATTAAATAAATTAATAACTTTAAAATTGATAAAATGTAAAAATTAAAAGGTTTAAGAATTGAAAAACATCAAAATTCAAAAATTCAAACAATTACAAATTTTATAATTTGAAAATAAGAAAAAAAATGGAACAATGTACAAATTTCGATGTTCATCATTTATTAATATCAAATTTTTTTTTAGATAATTATGTAAGTTAGATACAGCTTTATGCAGCTTTAAGATCAAGAAGGTTTTTATGCATGCATCCAAGTTTTTGTTTCATATTTAAAGGATCAATTGAGATAATTAAAAATTCCTTGGAATAAATTTTTTTGATCATATTAAAACAAAAAAAGATTTAGGGCAAATTTTGTTCAATGTTTTTATTTAATAAGTGAAAATTTCGATACCTCCAAAATTTACTGAGATGAATATTTTATTCTCCAAATACTTGCAAATAATATCTACAGAATTAATATCCAAAAAAGCTATTTTTGGCGAATTAGAAGAAAGATATTTTCCATATTTGAAATTTAGTACAGATTACAATATTAAAATATTTCTTTAATTGATTTGGAAATTCCAATACTTTAAACTGAATATTTTATTCTCCAAAATACGTGAAAATTTGCTGAGATGAATTATTTCTTCTCCAAAAACTTGCAAATAAAATCCAGATCCAAAAAATGCTATTTTTGGCGAATTACAAGAAAGACTTTTTCCATATTTGTAGTACAGATTTTTTTAAAAATATTTCCTTGATTGATGTAGAAATTCCAATACTTTAAGCAACTGAATATTTCATTCTCCAAAATAAGTGAAAATTTCGATACCTCCAAAATTTGCTGAGATGAATTATTTCTAATCCAAAATTTTGCAAATGATATCTACAGATTTTAGATCAAAAAATGCTATTTTTGGCGAATTAGAGAAAATACTTTTTCCATATTTGAAGAATAAATGTAGTACAGATTTTTTTAAAAATATTTCCTTGATTGATGTAGAAATTCCAATACTTTAAGCAATTTCTCAACTGAATATTTCATTCTCCAAAATAAGTAAAAATTTAGATATCTCCAAAATTTGCTGATGATGAATTTTTCTTCTCTCAAAATCATTGATTTTCCTCATCCAAAGTTTTAAAGTGGTGGAGATCGTCCAAAAATGAAGAATGTGTGTAGAGAAGATTTAAACCACTACAAACTAAAAATTATGAATTCTTTTTATGAATCTTACATTTTTTGAGACGATGTTGACCTTTACAATCAAAAAAATAAACTATTAATGACCTTCATTTAAAACAGTATAAAACTCAGGATCGAACAACTATTGGTCTTATAGCAAAAAAATAATCTTCTTTATCTCAAGTTTTTGGTGCGATGAGTCCGAGGGTAAAAAAAAAAATCAGGTTTTATAAAATGATATTTTTTTTTGTCCTCGTTGGATGTAATCGATGTTGAATAAAGTTTCACCGAGTGCACTAAAGGATGGCGAAATAATAAAAAAAAAAACCGTCGACATTAAAATGATTATTCCTCGACGTCGCGCGTTCCCTTCGAATTTCCTTTCACGCCTCCGCGAGTGTCTTCGCAACAATTTTTTGCCTATCATCATTAAGATATCTTTCAGCGTGAGCGAGGAAACAAGGACGGTGGACGATCTCCCCGCCGCCGCCCCCCTGTAAATTCCATTTACGCGGGGGAAAATCTATACTTGAATAATATGTTCCCGTTGGATATATTTTTTTTTCTTGCGTATCGCTTCCCGTCGCGCAGCAGGAAAGAGGGGCAGACAAGGAAGCGTCTATACATTGCTTCTTTGCATTGCATAGTTAAGACTGGCAGGCAAGGGTTGTGAGTGGTCTTGGGGGATGGGCGAGCAGCGGGCTTGGGGGGCGGCCGGCCCTCGGCAGGGCGAAGGCACCTCGAGTGGAAAACGCGATTTCTTCGTTCGTCTCGGCAGCCAACAATGCGGACATAACGTTTTCGTGTTTATTTATTATTACGTAATGTTTAAAGGTTTGCAATGTTTTTCAATAATAATTATTATCTATAATATACCTGCAACTTATTATTATCAAAAATATACAATAGTAAAGCATTTTTTTTTCAAGATCTTCAGGAATAATATTTTTAGAGAAGATGTAAGCAACTATTTCTTCTATTAGAAAAAGGTAAATAATAAAATATTATTAGAGGAGATTTTAACCACAATGACCTAAACAATTGTTGAATTATTTGATGCTCATTATCCAATAATTTTGAAATTTTCTAATATAATTAATTGTAAATCATACTGGTATATGTTTATATCTTGTAGGGATGTAATTCTTAAAATCGAAATTAAATATTATCTAGAGTTTTTGTTACAGTGCCTTAGTCCAAAATTTTCGGACCTAAGAAGTTAAGAGTAAATAAATATAAACCATAAGAGGAAAGGTTTTAATCTTACTGGAATATTATTCTTAAAATTTTGATTCCAATGACATTGTCCAAAATGATTGGACCTTAAGTGTATGTAAAGTATTTTTGCTTAGCCTTAAAAATCCTTTGAATGAAATCAAAAATTTTTAGGTCCAAGAGATTCTCTAAAAATATGACCTATAAAATTGATAGTAACAATTTTAGGAATGTAACTCTTAAAATACAGCTTTAAACCATTTTAGGACTTTTATTCCAATGCCCAAAATTATTGGACCTTTAAGTGTACATTCAATTTTGAGCGATTTCATTTCATTTCAAAGTTTTTGAAGATGCATTTTAAGTTTTAGATCAGAATAAGATGTTTTGTTACAACAAAGATGTATTGGAGAATTTAATATGTATGTAAGAATAAGATGTATTGTTTCTACAAAGATTTATTGGAGAATTTAATACCTGTATAAATTTTAAGGTAAGAGTGGATAAATGCATTAACGTTGTAAGGTTGTAAAATTTTTGGGCAGCTCATGCAGAAAACTTTTTGATTGGATGACAAGGCGAGGACACTAATGGAGTTTTATGAATATTTGTTGAGCTTAATGTTTATGCGAATAACAATCGTGCATCATAATAAACTCGTCTGCATGTGTGTGTGTGTTGCGGTGCAATTTAATTATTAAAGTGATGACTTCGCGTCAAACAGCTAAACTGCGCGCATCCGGTCTTCCAATTTAGAAGACGTCGCCGGAAAGGGCAGAGAGTGTCTGCGCGTGTGAAACTGATGCGCAAACAGCGCATGCCGCGAATTACCGAGGCGACTACTTCCTTGCGCGGTATCTAGAAAATGCGGTTTGGAATTTATTTTGTTTTATTCTGCGTTATTATTATTCTAATCTATCTGACCTCGTGATGTCCCCTCGTGCACATGACTTTGCGTCACCGTGATTCCTCTCTTCGCCGGTACACCATTTAAATCTTAACAAGTAGAACGCATTTAACTGGCAATTAGCGATACCCCATGTTATTAACTTGTCCGGTATCTTATGCGCGGCAGTGTCTATCCCTCTTCAGCCGGTGCCCCTCGCGTTGTTCTCCACTTCCTCATTACCAGCTTCCTTTTCGCCCTGGACTTGGCGCGGCAAGGGTTTACTTTGATTCTTCCTTTCTCATACGCATTGTCATAAGACAGGATACGCTCCATTCCAATCAAACCAATTACCCGGAGAGACCCTGAGAATATCCGCGAGACCGTGCCACCTCCGTGTCACCCCATCTTGCTCGAAACAAAGGGCCAGACTGCTCAAGAGTCTCGGCTGCACGCCACCCCCCGCTGGTTCTTATTATTAATGCCGGTGCAGGGAAGGAAGGAAGAGAAAAAAAATGGCAGTAGAAATTGAAATTAATACACCGTGCCCAAAATACGCTCAGATAAGCCGTTATCGATTTAATAAATAACCACTTGACGTTATTGGGAAAAACCTGTTGTAGTCCTACACCCAGAACTTTTAATAAACCTATCGATCGCTCCATTCAGCACAGATAACTTCAGCAAATACACAAAAGTGTCCATTGCATACAATCACTTCAGCGAAGTGCGGCTCTATTTTCATTGCCCGAATAATCCCCTTTTCAGTGTGCAAGTCAGTGACCTTGATGCCTACCATCACACATTCTTTAGTCCACGCTTATTCATTGTTGGACAACTATAAAACACATACTGACAATGATGGAAAATATCCTCGTGGAATATTGGCATTGAATAAAAGGCAGTTTCGTGAATTAATCAGTTACTACTTGAATACATTGTATTAGTAACCGTGAAGTCCAACACACATATAATTTGTAATATAAAAAACCAAGTATTGATTAATTCGTTACCTAAATCATACTTCACGTAACTCAAAAACCAATTTCTATATCTTTAAATACAATTTCATAATGTTTAACCAAGAGATAAGACAGTAAATTATTCAAGGAAGAAAACACACTTATGATTTCCATGCAAATATTTATTGAAAATGAAGAAAAACTGCTTGAAGTGTAATGATATTTAAATAAGCCATAATTTTGCAAAAAGATAAACTGTATAAATATTTTGCTACGTTTGAAGGTTTCGATTTTATTGGTACGAATATGTTTTCTTCCAATGAGTTTCAAAGTTTCTCTAAAATTCTATAATTTTCAGATATTATGTATTTATCTTTATTAAGAAGGAAAATTCGTTGAAATTAATAATAAAAATATATAAGTCCTTTACGTTGTAGAAAATTCACTAATAATTAGTGTTTTTTCTAATCATTGAAATTAAACCTTTTTAGTCTCACTAGAATTGCTGCAAATTGATTTACAAGTATTTTATCAGATGCCGAAAATTCCACTGTAAAAATAGACACAAATTGTTTTAAATGTGTAAACTTCGAAGAAAATTATCGCAATTTATAATAGAAAGTACAGAAACTCTCTAAAAATCTCCAAAAATATTTCTCCAAAAGAAGAACTTTTGAAACAAAATTTGCGTTTTCTAGAAGTTTTAAAGTAAAAAACGATTATCAGTTCTAGTTAACAAAGAAAATTTTTGAAACCCTCAAGAAACCTTGGTGAAAATTCCCGACAAGATTAAACAGAAAATAATTGAAGCTTTTTAAAAATGAAAGAAATTTTATGATGATTCTAGAATTTAAAAAAAAAAACAAATTATTGATGATGAAAATCATTACTTTGTGGTACATTTCAGTACCGGGAACTTCAAAAGAAATTGCACATGCCTCACTGTGTTTGATATCAACAAAGTGTAATTTCTTTTAATGTTCCTAAACAAAGAAATTATTAATAATTCTCAAGAATTGAATTTGCTGGAAAATTCTAAATTTCTCGAAATAAATTCTCACAATCTGAAGAATTCCAATGAGATAAATAAGAATTGGTTAATAGATCATAAAAATAAAATAAAGGAAAATTGTTGCAAATTCTAAAATTTTGGTAACCTGAAAGGTTCCGACAAGAAGCAATCGATAATGTTTGAAAAATCTCGAAATATTGAAGGAAATGTTTATTAGATTATTATAGAAATCTGGAGGATTATTTTAGGATTTTACTGAATTTATTAAAAGCCTAAAATCTAGAAGGAAATTGTTAGAAAATTTCAGATACCTCAACAATTCTAAAAATAGAAATCTGGAAGATTTTTTTGGATACTACTAAATTTATTAATAGCCTAAAATCTAGAAGAAAATCATAGACAATTTTAGAGGCCTAAAAAATTATCGAAATTTTAAAAGTAGAAATGTTAGATAATTCTTCAAAAATTTATAGATGATTATAATAAGAAACACAAAAATAGAAAAAAAGATGTTGGATCATAAACATACGAAGATTGAAGAAGAAATTTCCAAAAATTAGAAAAATATCTCGCTATGAAATATCGCTAAGATAAATCCTGAAGTAATTGAAAACTCTTGAATAAAAAAAGAAGTTAAAATCGTAAACCAAGAAGAAATATTGCTAGAGAATATAAAGTTAAAAATAAAAAGTAAAATTTCTAGAAAATTTTAGAATGCTTTTTAAAAATGTCTCGCAATTTTTGCAAGATTTTCTCAAAAAATTGAATATAAGTTGAATGGAAACCTGAAAATGCTGGCATGTTTCGAAGCCTAAAATCTAAAGGCCTAAAAAATTATCGAAATTAAAAATATAATGTAGATTACAATAAGAAACAGAAAATATAGAAAAAATGTTAGATAAAAACATACAAAGATATTACTGATTTCAGCACGAATATTTATTCCTATAAGATAAATATTGAAATTTTGAAAAATGGCAAAGAAATTTCGCTACGAAATATCGATAGGATAAAACAGGAAATAATTGAAAACTCTCGAAGAAAGGAAGGAAAAGTATTCAAAATATAAACCAGCAAGAAATTTGACTAGAAAATTCCAATGAGGGAAAAAATAAAGTAAAGTCACTAGAAAATTTTAGAATACTTTTTAGAAAGTTGCGCAATTCTGGCAAGATTTTAAACGTTTTCGAAAAATTGAATAAAAGTTGAATGAAAATCAGAACAAACTATTAAATTGTTAGAGAATCTTAGCAAAAGAAACAAAAATTGTTGTATAATTCTAAATTGATTATTCCGATAAAATACTACCAAAAATGTAAACTTTTAAGAAGTAATTTATGACATGTTGCTAAAACATTGTAGAAATCTGGAATAAATCAATTTAGAAGTTTAGAAATGTTTTCTGAACGTGAAGGACATCATCTGCAAAAAAATTAAATCTGGAGAAATGTTTTTTGTATATTACTGAATTGATGTGAAGCCTAAAATCCAGAAGATATTTTTGATGCCTCAAAAATTTTTTTATCAAAATTCTGGAAGTAGAAACCTGGAGAAATTTTAATAAAATCCTAGTAAAAGTCTAGAAATATAAAGAAAGAAATTTTAGATGTCCAAAAAAAATATCAAAATTCTAAAGGGAAAATTTTGTAATCTCTAAAAAAATTATAGAAGATTACAATAAGAAACAGAAAAATAGAAAAAAATGTTGCATTAAAACATTAAAGCTATTGCTTAAATATCGGATAAAATTGAAAATAATATTTCCAAAAATGGCAACAAAATCTCGCTATGAAATATCGATAAGATAAAACAAGAAATAAGTGAAAACCCTTGAAGGGAAGAAGAAAAATTGTTCGAAATATAAATAATCATTATTGCTAGGAAATTCCGATGTGAAAAAAAATTAAGTAAAATCACTACAAAATTCTAGAACACTTTTTAGAACGTCTTACAATTCTAGCAATATTTTCGATGATTCTCTCTAACCCACCCTCTAATCAATAAAATATAAGCGAGGGTTTAAATTAAAAGTTGTAAAACGTAAATAAACATAACATTATTTTAATTTTAATAGATTTATTCAAACAAATATTTCATATAATTTTTGATGATGTTTTACTGATTGGAGGGTGTATTAGAGGACACCCACCCACCCTACATATACATATAAACTTTAATTCCTCATCATCTCGCTGTTTCCAAAAAAAATTAAATACAAAACTTTTTGAATAAAAGAGAAATTAAAAAGGTAAAATTTTTGAGTGAGTAAATTAATAAAAATTTGATGCATGGTGGGACTTTAAATATAAATTAGATAAGATTAGATATAGAAAATCATTAATATTTAAACATAAATTTTGCTTTTCTTTAATTTTTTATTACATTTATTGTTTGTAGCAGAAAAATCATCAACGATTAACAATTAATGTTATCATGTTTATGTAGGGTAGGTGGGTGGCCTCTATCCCACCCTCCAATCAGTAAAAAATAAGCGAGGGTTTCAGTTACGAGTTGCAAAATGTAAACAAACACAAAATAATTGCATTTTTTAATTGATGTATTCATACAAATTTTTCAAACTATTTTTGATGATGTTTTATTGAGTGGAGTATGGGATATAGGCCACCCACCCACCCTACATATAGATATTAGTTTTAATTACTGTTTGCATCGTGGTTTGTAATAACTTTAATTACAAAATTTGAATAGAAGAAATTGACAAAGTAAAATTTTTGAGTGTGCAAATTAATACATATAATTTGTATTAATTTACACACTCAAAAATTTTACTTTGTCAATTTCTTCCGTGATACTTGGAAAGGCTTTAATCAAGCTTTCTTTTTGTTATTTTGGTTTGCAGCATAGAATGAATTTAAGGTGACAAAATGAAAGCAAGTAAAGTTAACAATAGAAAAGGAATATAAACACGTCAGGTAGAAATATACAAATGACACGGAATGAATACAAATGTTTAGTGAGCTCATGAACTCATTTTACGGCTTTTGTGGTGCAATTCCGACAATCAAAAAAATCGGTTACGGTTGGTATAACAGGAGGCACACAAATTGCCCAATTGTAATAATTCAGACGCGTTTTAACTTGCAAAATCGCTTGTTTATTGTTAGCGAACGTAAAAGGATTGTGAAGTATCAAATAACATGAGTTTTAATACTGACCAAAAAATAATTATTCAATAGAGTACGGTATAAAGTTAGATTAGAGTTAAATCACAATTATTATTCGAATCTCAAAATAGATTTCTATTGCTTCATTTAATATCATCAAGTCTTTAAGAAAATTCTACAATATTCCAAAGCTTAAGAGTTTTGTAGAACTTTTTTAAAGACTAAAACTTGATGATATTAAATGAAGCACTCAAATTCGTAGAGAAAAACCAGCTCCATCAAAAAATGAAAGAATTCTTTTATCTTTTGATGAATCAAATATTTGGAAAAGTTTTTGGCTACCTTGATCTTAAAATTTGCTTCAACTATTGAAAATTTTATGAAAGTCAAGATTTAAAAGCTTTTGTTTGCTAGCTTGTTTGTTTAAAGTCAGATCAAAGACGAATATGTCGAATTTAAAGGCTTTAAAGGCAATCAAATTAAGCACTTAAGTTCAGATACCACATCCATACATCCTTTCTCCCTAATTGAATTTTTTCTAGTTAAGACATTCGCCACGTGTCTACGATGGTAAAAAAAAGTTGAAAATCACGAGCCAAAAGTGTGCGTCGACCGGATCCGGAACATCTAATGATTTCGGAATCAATTACACGTGACCCGTGCGTGAAATTAGAGCTGCAGTCACTTCCGAGTACGAACTGGAAGTCGACAAGGTGTGATTGTCCGGCGGAGATGAGCCCAGTGACTGCGGTCAGCTTCCGGTTCCGCTCCACATTCTATACACACATCATTCTTTTTTTTTGCTGCTTTAAATTTTACACCTCAATCACGGCGAAACTTTTCGAATTACCGCGCGCCGTAAAAATAAAAGAAAACTGACATAAAAACTGCCTCTTCGTATTCTCTGTTTTTTTTTATGGTATCGGCTGAGGTGTCTAACTTTTATTGCGGCCGTAGCGACTTTTAAAAAGGAGGCGGTTATGGCGGTGTCGCAGGCAGTAACAATTTTATTGTTAATTTTCATACGGGGGCCTCCCTTTACAATAAGAGTTCGAAGATTCCGCGCGCGGATTACAGGGGTGGGCTTTACGAATTGTACGATTATAGTGCGAGTTTATTTTTTATACGCGCAGGGGGATGATGATACGTGATTACAAAGAGGGGCGAAGGGCTTCATGTGACCGTAATTCGAAATGAGCGATCATTTATTATTGACGCGGATTTTCCCGTTTGTGTTATTATGTTAGTTGGGTGGTGGATGTGAGGGTGGGGGCGGGTTTGCCACACTTAAGGATGTATCAACTCGAATTCTCAGGAGGTGCTTGGAGAGGCGATCTGCGTGAGATATCTTGGTTCGCCGTCAACCACCATGTCTCCACCTCGAGCATCGGGGTTTCCTTCCGGATCCGGATCCGCGCCCTTTATGCAGATCTCACCATTTACCTTACACACGTACACACACACGTCCTATTCACGATTGTTTATACCGGAGGAAATCTTAATCTTCGTGTGTACACTGAGGGACTAAATTTCTTCTGGCTATTGTGCACCATATCCGACCAACTAAATTAATTGTTGTCTATGCATGTTACAGCAAGAGTAATACGTTACAATTGAATAATGAATAACAATTAAAATATATTCAGAATGTCTTGTTCTAAATTTTGATACGATTTACAAAATAACAGCTTTTCTATAACAATAAATTTTATACTTTAAAAAATTTAATTGCCCTCAAGCTCGTAAAGTAGTCTATTTATTTAAGCTTTGAGTGGTTTATATAATAAAGTTGATTCATGTAAACATCAAGCTATTAGAAAAAGAATTTAATTAATTTGAACAACTTTAGAAGAAATATTATTCTGTTAAAGTAAGAAATTTCATTATCCTGAAGTATTTTTAGTATTAATGCTTTAATTTAATGAGGGTTAATGGAAATGTTTGTTGTTGTATAAAATATACATTGAAGACATAAAAATGGCATTCGCCAGAGAACGATGAAGTAGAAAAGACATATTCTTCATTCTTCGAAAATGAAATTTAACTTTTAAATTTTAAGAAACTGAATTGTTTTGAAGCACTTAAAGTATTCTATGTATTGAAGTTTTCAGTTGTTAATATAAACAAAGTGCATTTAAAGCTTTAACTGTTAACCTTTAGAAACTAATCAATATGAAGTACTTTAGAAGATAATTTATTGAGGTGTAATGAAGCAATTTCATTATCATAAAGCTCTTAAAGTATTATATGTATCAATGCTATATTTGATTAAGATGTTGTGGAAGTATTTGTAAGGGATGAAGCTATAAACAACCTGAAATATAAAATTTTCATTAGAGACGAAAAACTCAAAAGTCTTTATTATAACAGAACGATAAAGAAGAAAAAAAAATTGTAAAATATTACCCGCCTATGGAAATTACTTCGAATTCCCAAATTCCACCTACAATCAGTGTATTTTTGAAATCAAATAAAAACAATTGATGTACCACACCTAAAAGCAAATCTCATCAAGACAATTGAAGTACCATACCTAAAAACAAGATGGAAGCTTAAGAAACTTGAATTTAAGGAAATAAAATTGCTTTCCGCTGTTTGAAAAATTGTACAAAATTACCCGCCCATGAAAATTACTTCAAAATTTCTAATTATATTTACAAATAACATCAAAACAATTGATGTATCATACCTAAAAACAAGATGGCAGCTTAAGTAACATGAATTAGAAGAAATAAAATTTGCTTCCGCAGTTTGAAAAATTGTATAGAATTTCTCGGTCATGAAAATTACTTCAAAATCCCAAATTCTATATACAATTAACGTATTTTTAAAATCGCATAAAAACAATTGTCGTACCACACATAAAAACAAGATGGATGCTTAAGAAACTTGGCTTAAAAGAAATAAAATTGCTTCGCGCAGTTTGAAAGATTGTACAAAATTTCTTGCCCATGAAAATTACTTCAAAATCCCAAAATCTATCAACAACTGACGTATCTTTAAAATCAAACATCAAAATAATTGACGTACAACTCATAAAAACATGATGACAGTTTAAGAAACTTGACTTAAAAGAAATAAATTTCTTTCATAAGTTTGAAAAATTGTACAAAATTCCCCGACTATGGAAATTACTTCAAAATCACAAATTCTATTTACAATTAATGTATTTTTTAAATCACATCAAAATAATTGACGTACAACTCATAAAAACAAGATGGCAGCTTAGGAAACTTAAATTAAAAGAAATAAAATTGCTCTCCGCAGTTTGAAAAATTGTACAAAATTTCTCGCCCATGAAAATTATTTAGAAATCCCAAATTCTATTCACAATTAGCGTATTTTTAAAATGACACCTAAACAATTGACGTACAACTCATAAAAACAAGATGGCAGCTTAAGAAACTTGAATTAAAAGAAATAAAATTGCTTCGCGCAGTTTGAAAAATTGTACAAAATTTTTTGCCCGTGAAAATTACACCAAAATTCCAAATTCTATTTACTATTAACGTATTTTTAAAATCACATCAAAACAATTGACGTACAACTCATAAAAACCAGATGATAGCTTAAGCAACTTGACTTTAAAGATATAAAATTTCTTTCATAAGTTTGAAAAATTGTACAAAACTTCCCAACTATGGAAATTACTTCAAAATCCCAAAATGTATCCACAATTAACGCATTTTTAAAATAACATCAAAATAATTGACGTACAACCCATAAAAACAAGATGGCGGCTTAAGAAACTTGACTTTAAAGAAATAAAATTGCTTTCATAAGTTTGAAAAATTGTACAAAATTCCCCGACTATGGAAATTATTTAAAAATCCCAAATTCTATTCACAATTATCATATGTTTGAAATTACATCAAAACAATTGACGCACAACTCATAAAAACAAGATGGCAGCTTGAGAAACTTAAATTAAAAGAAATAAAATTGCTCTCCGCAGTTTGAAAAATTGTACAAAATTTCTCGCCCATGAAAATTACTTAGAAATCCCAAATTCTATCCACAATTAACGTATTTTCAAAATCACATGAAAATAATTGACGTACAACTTATAAAAACAAGATGGCAGCTTACGAAACTTGATTTAAAAGAAATAAAATTGCTTTCCGAGGTTTAAAAAATTTTACAAAATTTCTAGCCCGTGAAAATTACTTCAAAATCCCAAATTCTATTCATAATTAGCGTATTTTCAAAATTACATCAAAACAATTAACTTACAACTCATAAAAACAAGATGGTAGCTTAAGAAACTTGACTTAAAAGAAATTAAATTGTTTTCTGCAGTTTGAAAAATTGTACAAAATTTCTCGCCCATGAAAATTACTTCAAAATCCACAATTAACGTATTTTAAAAATCACATTAAAACAATTGACCTACAACTCATAAAAATAAGATGGCAGCTAAGGAAACTTGAATTATAAGAAATAAAATTGCTTACCGCAATTTTTGAAAAATTGTACAAAATTCCCTGCCTATGGAAATAACTTCAAAATCTCAAAATCTGTAAATATTAATCGTATTCTTAAAATCACATGAAAACAATTGACGTACAACTCATAAAAACAAGATGGCAGTTTAAGAAACTTGAATTTAAAGAAATTAAATTTCTTTTCGCATTTTGAAAAATTGTACAAAATTCCCTGCCCATGTAAATTACATTAAAATCCTAAATTCCATCCACAATTAACGTATTTTTTAAAATCGCATCAAAACAAATGACGTACCGTTCCTACAAACAAGATAAAAACTTAAAAAACTTGAATTTAAGAAAATAAAATAACTTTTCGCATTTTGAAAAATTGTACACAATTTCTCAACGATGAACATTACTTCAAAACCCCAAATTCTATTCATAATTAATGTATTTTTAAAATCTCATCGAATCAATTGTCGTACAATACCTAAAAACAAGATGGAAGCTTAGAAATCTTGATTTAAAAGAAATAAAATTGCTCTTCGCAGTTTAAAAAAATTGTACAAAGTTTCTCGCTCGTGGAAATTACTTCAAAATTCCAAATTCTATCCATAATTAACGTATTTTTAAAATCCTATCAAAACAATTGACTTACAATTCATAAGAACAAGTTGGCAGCTTAAGAAACTTAAGTTAAAAGAAAGCAGTTTGCAAAATTGTACCAAATTTTTCTGCAATGAAAATTACTTAAAAATCCTAAATTCTATTTACAATAAACGTATTTTTTTAAATCACATCAAGACAATTGACGTACAACTCGTAAAAACATGATGACAGCTTAAAAACTTGAATTAACGAAATAAAATATCTTTTCTCAGTTTGAAAAATTGTACAAAATTACCCGTCCTTTAAATTTACTTTAGAATCCCGAATGCCATCCACAATGAACGTATTTTTAAAATCACGTCAAAACAATTAACGTACTATACCCAAAAACAAAATGGATTTTATTTTAAATATAAATTTCAATAACTTTCATTAACCTCTTAAAATATTCTACATATCTTAAGTGTTTAGAGCAATAAAGCAAAAGAAGAGCTTTTGAGAAAAGAAGCCAATTACATCAAATCTATAAAATTAAGTTGAAGTACTTTGAATAAGAGAATACTCTTCCAATTGTATTTATATTAATGTGAATCATTTTTTGAACTTTGATAAATTGCATTGTGCTGAAGCTCTTAAAGTGTTTTATGTATCAATACTTCAATTGGTTAAAGGTGAAGACTTACCGAAAGATTTCCGGAAGACTTTTAACTGATCATTTCGAATATTTTTTTTATATCTTTTGTAACAAAAATATAAAAACATTTAACAATCACTAAATAAAATTTGGAGCATAGCTCTTGAAGGCGGAGTTCACGACTTCTGGAATTCTTCCGTTCGACCCATTGTACTTTGCAGCTGGCCTCATCAGCCACTGAAGTAATATTTTTGCCATTTCTAGCTTATTTAGATCAAATTTTTGCAGACCATATTATTACAAATGCTTATGTCACGATGACATTACACAACTTTTTCTTAGGAAACTCTTTTTGAATCGTCATTTCCGACAATTGCTGTTGTTTTTCTTTAATTGATATACGTAACTCCTTAATATCAACTTCTTTCTTTTTAAGTTTCTTAGTTAAAGTCTTCGTTTGTGCCAGTTCTTTTGTTAGCTCTGATGTGAATAGGAGGTTTAAGCTTCTCCTCGTTTTTATTAGCACTGTTGATCCTGTAAGAATTGAGTTGAAACAAACATAAGAGAATTTTTAATACTTTGTACTGGAACTAAAGCATCCTGTTCGTAGACCTTATTGCTCGAATTAATTGCTAGTTCTTTCATTTTATCTTGTGTTAAACCTTTCTCTGATTCTCCACTAGTAGTTAAAACTTGAACTGCTGATTTAACTATGCACTGCAGGGTTTTCATAATTCTCTTAGCTTGTTGGTAGCATTGTAACGATTTTCAAACACTTCCTTTTTTAATCCAAGGTTACTAAAGTTGTTATCTGGTGGAATACGGCGTTTAACTACTTTGATTTGTTGTTAGAGCTGAACAACAGTTGTAATTACGTGTTTAGCTGACTCACCCACTCTTGCTTCCTCAATTAAATTCAGGCCTATCAAATTTTTAGGGAAAACTGGTACTGATGCAGGATGGACTGCAAAGCATATATGTAGTATGATCATCTGTATCTAGAAGCAAACTGTTCAATTGCCAGCATTCTCACACTATCATTTAAAAGTTGAGTGTGGTTAAGTTTGTACTTAATAGCCAGTAAAACTAGGTACATAATGTTGAAATAGCCAACACACTTTTCTAGAACTTCAGTGGAAACATTCTCATCCAAATGATTCCTCTTAATTAACTCCACAAAACTGTCAACAACTATTTTTGTGCAGACATTTCTGGATAAATAGCAGCGATTTTCAAAAGGAATCAGGCTTACAATTATTTAGAGAAATCATATACTTGTTTCTCATTAATCACTTGGTGAAATATTATGTTAATATATAGGTTTTATAATTAAAATCACTTGGTTTGTTTCACAAATATTTTTTTATTTATTAGTAGAAATAAAAAAAATATTTGTTAAACAAACCAATTGATTTTAATTATAAAACCTATATATTCAGAGAAAACTGGTTCTGATGGAGGATGGACTGCAAAACATATATGTAGTATGATAATCTGCATCTAAAAGCAAACTTGTCTATTTTCTCCACAGATGGAACTTTATCTATGATCTGCCCCATTAATGAATCAGTTTTGTAGATCAATCTGAGAATTAAAAGAAGTATCATAGCAGTGTCATGATCACCTACTCTATTTATGAATGTATCTGGTATAAAAGCAGTTAAAAACTTGATGTGTTGCTGTAATTGCTAAACATAAATTCTTCTCAACTCTAAATTAATAGCTGTTGTGTGTGGTTTAGTTTCCCAAAATAATTTCTTGAAGTGCAGAAACAGGCTTGCTGGATTCCTTCTTAAATTTATGCCAAAGGCCCAGAGATTGTTCCTGCAGCTTTTGCACCAGCCCCCTGAATTTGTTTATCGTTGCCTCACGATCTGCAATTGTTTCATAAGCCGCCTCACAACCTTTCCATGGGTAGCATGTGCCATATCAAGTTCCTCACGTAAGTCCATCTACAATTCAGCATTACTCTATACTAATTGATCGTTCATATCTTGTAGAGCTTCTAATTCTAAATCTTCCTGTAGCTTAGCCACTTTCTACTCAAGAGACAGTTTTTGCGCTTCAAGAATCCACCATCTTCTCATCAACTTGATCCTGAAGATCAGCAATTTATTTCTCCATTTGTTCATTAATAATTAATATTATCAAAATACGCAAATAATTTTTCAAGAAAAAAACTACTTGAGTCAAATTTTTAATATTTACAACACAAATATTACTATAGTGTTTCTGGAAATTAAATTAAATCAGTGATGAGTGTCTTATTGTATATGTAGGGTGGGTGGGTGGCTACTATCCCACCCTGAAATCAGTAAAACATACTCCAGTGTCTTACAGAAATAATATCAAAGAAGTAAATAATTTTTAAGGAAAACCACTTGTGTACTACACTCGAGTATGTTTTACTGATTGGAGGGTGGGATAGTGGCCACCCACCCACCCTACATATATAATGAAGACATCAACTAGAAACCAGCTTTTAAATTTTTTACATTTACAACACGAACACTGCTGTAGTTTTTCTGGAAATTAAATCAGTGTCAGTGATTAATGTTTTATTGCATATGTAGGGTGGGTGGGTGGCCACTATCCCACCCTCCAATCCGTAAAACATACTCTAGTTTTCGATATTTTCTTTAAAGCATTGGAGTAGGTTTTACTGATTGGAGGGCGGGATAGTGGCCACCCACCCACCCTACAAATACAATGAAACTTTCATCAGAAACAGCTTTTAATTTTTTTACATTTATAACACGAACACTGCTGTAGTTTTTCTGGAAATTAAATCAGTGTCAGTGATGTATGTTTTATTGTATATGTAAGGTGGGTGGGTGGCCACTATCCCACCCTTTAATCAGTAAAATATACTCTAGTTTTCGATATTATTTCTGTAAGGCACTGGAGCAGGTTTTACTGATTGAAGGGAGAGATAGTGACCACCCACCCACCCTACAATTACAATAAAACTTTCATCAGTGATACAAATTTTATTTCAAGAAAAACTGCAGCAGTGTTTCTATTCAACCCTCCAATCATTAAAACATACTCCAGTGTCCTACAGAAATAATATCAAACAAGCAAATCATTTTTAAGGAAAACTACTTGTGTACTACACTCGAGTATGTTTTACTGATTGGAGAGTGGGATAGTGGTCACCCACCCACCCTACAAATACAATGAAACTTTTATCAGTGAAACTAATTTTATTTACAGAAAATCTACAGCAGTGCTTGTGTTGTAAATGTTAAACATTTTAAAGCTGGTTTCTGGCTGAAGTTTTCATTATATATGTAGGGTGGGTGGGGGGCCACTATCCCACCCTCCAATCAGTAAAACATACTCCAGTGTCCTACAGAAATAATATCAAACAAGCAAATCATTTTTAAGGAAAACTACTTGTTTACTACACTCGGGTATGTTTTACTGATTGGAGAGTGGGATAGTGGCCACCCACCCACCCTACATATATAATGAAAACATCAACTAGAAATCAGCTTTTAATTTTTTTACATTTACCACACGGAAACTGCTGTAGTTTTTCTGGAAATTAAATCAGTGTCAGTGATGAATGTTTTATGGTATATGTAGGGTGGGTGGGTGGCCACTATCCCACCTTCCAATCAGTAAAACATAATCCAGTGTCCTCCAGAAATAACATCAAACAAGCAAATCATTTTTAAGGAAAACTACTTGTGTACTACACTCGAGTATCTGATTGGAGAGTGGGATAGTGGCCACCCACCCACCCTACATATATCATAAAACTACAGCTAGAAATCAGGTTTTAAATTTTTTATCATTTACCACACGAAAACTGCTGTAGTTTTTCTGGAAATTAAATCAGTATCAGTGACGAATGTTTTATTGTATATGTAGGGTGGGTGGGTGGCCACTATCCCACCCTCCAATCAGTAAAACATACTCCAGTGCCTTACAGAAATAATATCAAACAAGCAAATAATTTTTAAGGAAAACTACTTCTGTACGACACTTGAGTATGTTTTACTGATTGGAGGGTGGGATAGAGGCCACCCACCCACCCTACATAAATAATGTAAACTTCAGCTAGAAATCAGCTTTTACATTTTTTACATTTACAACACGAAAACTGCTGTAGTTTTTCTGGAAATTAAATCAGTGTCAGTGATGAAAGTTTTATTGTATATGTAGGGTGGGTGGGTGGCCACTATCCCACCCTCCAATCCGTAAAACATACTCTAGTTTTCGATATTTTTTTGTAAGGCATTGGAGTAGGTTTTACTGATTGGAGGGCGGGATAGTGGCCACCCACCCACCCTACAAATACAATGAAACTTTCATCTGTGAAACTAATTTTATTTCCAGAAAATCCACAGCAGTGTTTGTGTTGTAAATGTTAAACATTTTAAAGCTGGTTTCTGGCTGAAGTTTTCATTATATATGTAGGGTGGGTGGGGGGCCACTATCCCACCCTCCAATCAGTAAAACATACTCCAATGCGATCAAAGAAGTTTCTTAAAATGCTTTTGTCTCATTATTCCAAATAATTTCCTTTTTTGTCATAGGAATATTTTCGAATAATTCTATTACAATATTTCTCTCGTGTCATATATTTCATTATTTTCTCATGTCTGAAAGACTTTTGTGTAATTTCGAAATATCTCTAAAAGGTTTCCTTATTATTTATCGACTTATTCTAAATACTTCTGTCCTAATTTTTTAATATCTTTTGTTTATTTTAGAATATTGTACGTTTTGATAAAAGATTGAAGGATTAAAGGGTGTTAGTAGTTAGAAATATGATTTTGATTCTCAATTTTGAAATATCCACTTACACATTAGATATTAATATTATTAATACACCCTTAAAATATTTTATTGGTGAAGAACATCACTGATTTTATGATTTTATCTATTGAATATTTTCATTTACAAACGATTAATTTTTAAAAATCTAGAAAACTTTTTATTGATTATTATTGTGCAAAATATTTGTTTTTATTTTTCTGTTTGTAATTCACTGTTTATAAATAAACCATTCACAATATAACATGTTAGTTTACATAATATAGAATATTGGTATATGTAAATCGAGTATGAAAATAATAGAAATTCCTAATGAATTACGGCGGCCGTTTATTGTGATTTTATTATTATTTTTTTTCGGTCGGTCATTAAGAATGGGGGGAAAAAAAATAGGTGCGTATTCACAGTTACAAACCGGTGTTTATTTTTTTAATGTTTTCACACAAACGCAAACGGGGGACCGCATCCGAGCGTTATTTATTTTCCTCTTAAAATGTTTGCCATGTGTGTGTGTGTGTGTGTGTGTGCGACCCGCACCGAAATAAAAAAAAAAATCGAATCGAACTCGAAATTGAAAACAAACAGAGCGCTCAGGGGGCGCCAAAAGGGCCGAGTTCGAGGGAAATTAGACGCGCGAGGGCCGCGCCGCCGTTTTTTTTTTTTTATATATATATGTATATATACCCTGTATCCCCCGTTCCTTTCCGCCGCCGTCCCGCCGCCTCCGCGCGCCGCGCCGCCACCCCCCCGGGCGCCGCGAATTAGCGGGCAGATAGATGTGTAGATGGGATAGATGGGATAGAGACGGGATAGAAGGGGGCGCATGCGTTGCTAGATTTTAAAGCGGCAATGAGGGAATCAAACAGCGCACTTTTGAAGCGATGACCGCTCGTTCGATCGATGTTTTATATAGCGATGTGGCCACACCCTGGGCTAATTGAATGATGCCTGCACCAGACTTGTGCACAATATTTTTTTCCTGTTTGTTATTAAATTGTCAATGACTTTTGTTTCGGTTAGGAAATCAATTTTTTTCCTGTGTTCGGCACTGCGAGTTTTTAATTTTGTTCCGATGCACACGTCAAATGTCACGCTAATCCGCGCGTCCCTCTTCTCCGGTTCTATTCGAGTGAAAAATTGGCACACACACACACACACACAAACGTACATACTCATACACACCGACGACACATGTGTGCAAGTGCAAGTCATGAAAGACCCATCAAAGAAGTAATCCGGGGGATGAATCAGCTCCTTGTCGCCTTTCTTTGCCGTTTCCGGCTAATTCCGGGGGTTGTAAAACAATGCGGACGCCACCCGTTTACAAATTCCAATTTGTAATCATAATCGTGGACGAGCGTGACGTCTACCTACCATCTGTTTCAGTGTCCATTCCGTACGGAACGGCTACGTAATTAATACCTGCGGAACATCTGTGCGTTCGTGAACGTCTGCGACTTAGGAGTTAAAAATTAATCGAAATAACAACACTCACATACATACACACATATACTACGGTTGTAACGGACCCTTAGGCTACAAATCCCATGAGATGATTTTAAGGTAAACCACCTATGAAGTTGAGAATGAGTCGGAATTTGATTTTAAATCAACTTACCTTGAAATAAACTAATTGTTCCTCCCCAGTTATCTCAATGGAGATGGGGTGGGTATTAACAATTATGATTCAGATGAAAATCATTATCATAAGAAAAAGAACTATAAACAATACTTCGTATTTTTAGACCGTGAGTCAGCTTTATTTTTTTTGTGAAAAATTGACTTGAAAATGTGTCGATTTCATGATTAAACCGCACAAAGGGTGCGTTTACAGTACCCGAAAATAACCAAAGCGAAACGGTAATGGGATTATGCTGGAGTGTGCTCGGGCGGGGTTGCTTTCTCTCCGTTAACGTCCACCCCAACCTTATCATTATTACAGAAAACTGAGTCCATCAATGCAGTCATCGGAATAGTTCGCCCTCGTCCAAAAAAAAAAAAAAACGCATTATGTGAAAGAGATCGCCACGACCACCCCCGGATCGCGAATAATGAGCGTTTCCGACAGGAAGTCCTTCGAAATTTCCTCGCCAAAAAAAAAGAAACAAGGTGGCGATTTTCAGGCTCATAAATTACCTGGACAAATTCGTGCATTGAATGAGACATCTGCGTCGGTGTTGAACAACTTGTACTTTTTGTAGTGATCTAGTTGTAAATCACGCTCATTGGGGTCACGGAGTGGCAATTAAGGAGCCGGAAGGATCTTTTACGCCACGGGCGCAAAATTTCGGACAGGTGAGGGCGTCTTTGCGTATATACCTGAGGGCTCGTAAAGTGGTTTATGTAAGAACTGGGCCAGGTGGTGGGCGTGATGTTGAATGAACTTCGAGCTCGAGGACGTGATTGCTACGTTTAGAGGGATGATTATACATTTAAAAACTTTACGGTTCAATGGAATTTATGTTTACGTTTTATTTTTTTATTTATTTTCCCCGTGCTTCGAGGCACGCATAATAAAATGTCATTAGAATGGCCGTTAATTTTATCATCTGATCTCTGCGCGCGGTTTGTTTGCGTTTTATTTATATAGATTTTTTCGAATCCCGCTGAACAAATACAAACGCCGCGATAAACCCTCTGGTTAATAATATAAATAATATTGTTAAATCTTTTATTGTTCTTTTACAAATGTTTCATATCCGATACCATTACAAACAGTAGATAAACGCTATTATGATATTTATAGTAGCTCCATCCTGCTGGATGCTTAACCAATTCTCGCACACGCCCGAGAAATTTTGGCCACGAGCAAATTATTATTAAAGGCATATATTTAGTACATAGCTTTACAATCCTACTAAACGACTGGTAATAGTGGAAAATCAAAAAATGGGAAAGAATCGAAAATAACAGGGGATTTACCGATCCGGAGATTAACTGTCTGAGACTTCAATTAGTGTGCAGCTACATGCATGCATGTACGCGTTTCGAGCGGAACGGGAATCAAGTTTTTGCCTGGAAATTTTTCAATTACGTGGTGGGCGGCGGGTGCACATCTTTAGCTAATAAAGGCATCCATCGCACTTCAACCACCGCCGCTTAACGGAAAAACGGGACAAAAGGAAGCGAGAGGCCCGGCCTGTATGCACAAGCCAGTAGAACAAGACCAGTTGAGCTTCCGATATTTGCTTACACACCAGAGATTATACAGCACTCTCAAGGTATCGATTGTTTGTTATTAACCAACAGGCGAATCAATGGCGTTTAAGACGGAAATAAAAATAAAATGGGGAGAAAAATAAAATTTAAAAAAAAAAAAACAACCACCGGGAGGAGAGCAGGACGGAAGGAAGAGTGTGCGAGAGAGAGAGAGAGATAGAGCGAGAACGCGAGGGGCTCTCCTCTGCAAACGTTGAATTACCAACGGTACATCAAACGTGAAAGAGAACGAAACTTTTTTCCGAGCTGAATGAATATACTGACCCTTGCCTTGTTTTATTTAAAAAGTAAAAACTATGAATGCTCTTTTAGCTGCGAGCCATACATCCTATTCCTAATTAGCATACACGCGTAAAGCGAACTGAAAATCAGTTTTGATATGCCCGCACCACCGACACTACCGATTCAATGTGGCGTTTTTAATTTAATTAAATCGAGTGCCCCGCAGGGATGCTGAATATCATTAACGCGATATTTCGCTCGCTTTGAATCGAACGATTTCTTAGACGTTCCCCACGTATCAATTATACGACCCTTGAAATAACATATAATTTCATCTATATACACAACAACATATAAAACATAGGGAAAAATATTTACATGCGAAATATTTAACTCTTCAATGTAACTCTCAGAAACTCTAATCTTTATTAAAACTGGACCATAACGTGTTAAAAGCCACAACAGCATATAAAATATAGGAAAAGGTATTTACATGGAAAAATTACAACTCTGAGAAACTCGAAACGTTAATAAAACTGGACCATAACGTGTTAAAAACCTTCAGATAAATAATTTAATAATATTATATAATAAAAATAAATCTAGAGTTTTACAGTGCCTTGTAAATATCCAGAACCAGAATGAAGCAAGTTAAACAAATGGTTGCGTGTGGAAGAACGCTTGTAAACAAAATTTTTGTGCAAATTTTATGTATGATGTATTGCATAATGGAGTTTCACCAAGTATCAGCCTCATCAATTCGAAATAGGTTTGGGATGCTTACCAATAGCTTAAAAACTAACCACAGTTGGTAATATCTTTGTATCTCATATCCTTCCATTGGTTTTCTCAACATTTTAGGCAAATTTGAGAGAATATTATTGGGGGTAAAAAAACCATCAAGAACTCTCAAAACTGATTTCTCAACTTGTGTGTGTATAGACCAATATTACTCTCTCCACAAGTTGACAACTTTTTCTTACTAATCTATAATCTCCCTTTGAATTAATTCATCTCGAAAGGCTTTTCTATTTTTCTTTCTCAAAACTGTTTTCCTAACTTGTGAAGAGAGTATAGACCAGTATTACTCTCTCCAGAAGTTGTCAACTTTTGCTTACTAATCTATAATCTCCCTTTGATTTAATTCATCTCGAAGGGCTTTTCTAATTTCGTTCTTCTTTTTCTTCTCTATGAAAAGAAATAATAATTTTATTTGTTGAACAAACCAAGAATTTGTTAGATCTACGTTTTGATCCTAGCCATAGGCCGAGAAGCGATGAGTGTTTTTAGATCTAATCAAGATTATTCAAAAATGTTTCAGCAGCAATTAATTAAATATATTTTTAGATTAGGTTGGGTTTATTTAGTTTTATTAAAGATTTAAATCCTTACGATTATAATTTTAGTTTTACGATTATACATACACTAATATTTATTGGAGATAAATTATTTAGGGACGTATCGTTATAAAATAGCCATTAAAAAAAAAACTACACAATTAAATTAAATTCATACAAATTTCGTGTCCGATAAATCCATTATTGCCACCATCATGCTCTACTATTGATATTCCCATTTTTACGGCATATAAAAATGCTGTCAACAGTGATTACACATTCATTATCCGTCGATAAAAATGTGTTGCAAATTTATTCCAATAAACGAAAAAAAAAAAAAATGTTGGCAAATTACGACGTTTTTCAAAACAACCTTTTCATACAGAAAAATGTAATTTTGTACAAATCCCGAAAATCCACAACAATGGACGTCCAGATGCATGCGGAGGAGACGCAGATGCATTTCACCCTTTAATAATATGTATTCGCAAATCGCTTCACCCCTTTTACCTGCCCGCCGACACAAACACCTTTCGTCCTGTAAGGAGCAGGTCCTTAAGAAAACCACATGTTGTTTGCTTCGTGTAGGAGATCTCTCGAACAACAACAAAATTTTTCTGCAACAGATGCATCTGGAGAGAGGCGATCGATAATCAATCGAACCGCACAATTCACCCTCCTTCTCATATTTTCGCGGCCATATGCCAGAATCTCGACCCCCCGCCCGGTGGACTGTAGTGGCAAGGGTGTTTTTATTTAACAAGAATTTCTGTTTGGAATTTATTTGATTAATAAATATGAAATATACAATTAATAATTTATTGATGTAAGAAAAAAACTTATTAAAAAATTTATTTTATTCTAAATGTAAGAAGTTTCTATTTTGTTATATAGGTTAGATAATAAAAATTATATTCAACGCGTTTTATTACTGTTACTGTCAATTATCAGTGTCAACTGTTACTGTTAACTGTCACTTTCAACCAAAAGGTAAGAATTTTTCAGTGTCACCTCTAGATTTCTAGAATTTATTATCGAAAGTCGTCTTTGAGATTTTTTATTAAAATGTGAGAAATTATACTACCATTTTTTTTTTACTTTTCTCGAAAAACTTTTCTAAGAATTACTCTAAAAAAAAAAAATTCTCGTCATATCTCTACTAGATTTCATGGGATTTCTAGCATGGTGTTAAAACATTCTTGAAATTTAGAATTTTCCGCAATTTGTTTCCTTAATGCAATTGTGGCAGCTATCAATTGTCACTGTCAACTCTCATTGTCAACTGTCACTCTCACTATCACTGTCAGCTATCAATGTCAATTGTCACTGTCGACTGCCATTGTTAACTGTCACTGTCAGTCAAATTGTAAGAAATTTCCAGATATTTTTTTGAACGTCGTCTTTGAGATTTCTTTATATATTTCGAAATTCGTTCGTTCTTAAAATTTAAATTGTTCTGCAATTTGTCTCCTTAATGTAAACTGACAATTGCCACTATCAGTGTTATCTCTGAATTTTCACTATCAACTGTCACTGTCAACTGTCACTGTCAACTGTCATTATCCACTGTCATTGTCAACTGTCACCGCCACTGTTTACTATGACTGTCACTGTTAACTGTCACTTTCAATCAAATGGTAAGAATTTTTCAGTGCCTTCTCCAGATTTCTAGAATTTTTTTGAAAGTCGTATTACGATTTCATTTATCAAATATGTTTAGAAATTATTTTATTCTTAAAATTTAGATTGTTCTACAATTTGTCTTCTTAATGTAGACTGTCAATTGTCACTGTCAGCGTGATCTGTGAATTTTCATCATCAACTGTCACTGTGA
Source organism: Ontholestes murinus (assembly GCA_963969525.1). NCBI lineage: Eukaryota > Metazoa > Arthropoda > Insecta > Coleoptera > Staphylinidae > Ontholestes > Ontholestes murinus. The sequence continues at coordinate 41,489,054 of OZ018398.1, read as the reverse complement.
ACTGTTATTGTCAATTGTCACTGTCAACTGTCACTATGAACTGTTACTGCGAACTGTCATTTTCAACCAGATGGTAAGAATTTTTCAGTGCCTCATGTAGATTTCTAAATTTATTATTGAAAGTCGTCTTTGAGATTTCTTTTATGTGTTTCGAAAATTTAGCAGGATTTTCGTTTTATTAAATTGTGCGAAATTATTCAAACAATTTTTCTTTTACTTTTCTCGAAAAACTTTTCTAGGTATTACTCTAATATAAAAAATGTAATTTCTTGACATATTTCGAAATTTCCTTTTTTTTAATTGCGACAAATGTTTCTTTTACTTTTCTCGAAAATCTTTTCTAGGAATTACTCTAATATAAAAAATAAATTTATTTTGGGATTTCTAGCATTATCTTATAACATTCTTGAAATTTAGAATGTTCCACAATTTGTTTCCTTAATGCAACTATAGCATCAATTGTCACTGTCAACTCTCATTGTCAACTGTCACTCTCACTATCACTGTCAGCTGTCAATGTCCTTTGTCACTGTCAACTGTCACTGTCGACTGCCATTGTTAACTGCCACTGTCAGCAAAATTGTAAGAATTTTTCAGGGCCTCCTCTAGATTTCTAGATATTTTTTTGAACTTCGTCTTTGACATTTTCTTTATATGTTTCGAAATTTGTTAGTTCTTGAAATTTAAATTGTACTGCAATTTGTCTTCTTAATGTAACCTGTTAATTGTTACTATCTCTGAATTTTCACTATCAACTATCACTGTCAACTATCATTATCCACTGTTACTGTCAACTGTCACTGTTTACTATCTCTGTCACTGTTAACTGTCACTTTCAAACAAATCATAATTTTTCAGTGCCTCCTTGAGATTTCATTTATATGTTTTGAAATTCTTTTGTTCTTAAAATTTAGATTGTTCTACAATTCATCTTCTTAATGTAAACTGTCAATTGTCACTGTCAGTGTAATCTGTGACTTTTCATTATCAACTGTCACTGTCACTCTTAACTGTCACTTTCAACCAAATGGTAGGAATTTTTCTAACAACTTTTCTTTTACTTTTCTCGACAAACTTTTCTAGAACTTAGTCTAAAATAAATAATGAAATTTCTTGACATATCTCTACTAGATTACATGGGTTTTCTAGCATTGTCTTATAACGTTCTTGAAATTTAGAATGTTCCGCAATTTGTTTCCTTGATGTCAACTGTGGCAACTGTCAATTGTCATTTTAAACTGTCACTGTTAACTGTCATTGTCAACTGTCACTGTCACTGTTAACTGTCACTGGCAATTGTCACTGTTAACTATCACTGTAAACTATCACTGTCAACTGTCACTGACAACCAAATTGTAAGAATTTTTCGGGGCCTCCTCTAGATTTCCAGAATATTTTTTGAACGTCCTCTTTAAGATTTTCTTTATATGTTTCGAAACTCTTTCTTTTTTGTCACCTTCACTGTCACTGTCAACTATCACTGTCAACTGTCACTGTCAACTGTCACTATCACTGCCAGTGCCACTGTCAACCAAATTGTAAGAATATTTCAGGGTCTCCTCTAGATTTCAAAAAAAAAAAAATTCAACGTCTTCTTTGAGAATTCCTGTATATGTTTTGAAATTTGTTTTTTCTTGAAATTTAGAAGGTTCTGTAATTTTTGTCCTTAATGTAAAGTGTCAACTGTCACTGTCAGTGGCATCTGTGAATTTCACTATCAACTGTCACTGTCAACTGTCATTATCCACTCTCACTGTCAACTGTCACTGTCACTATCAACTGTCAACTGTCAACTGTCACTGTCAACTGTCACATTCAACTAACTGTTAAGAATCTCTAGATTTCTAGATTTCTTTTTGAAAGTCGTCTTTAACATTTCATTTATATGTTGAAATGTATGAAAGAATTTCGTTCTTGAAATTTTGATTGTTCTGCAATTTGTCTCCTTATTGTAAACTGTCAATTGTCATTATCCGTGTGATCTGTGAATTTACACTATCAACTGTCAACTCTCATTCTCTATTATCACTGTCAACTGTCATTACCCAAAGTCACTGTAGACTGTCACTATCACTCTTAACTGTCACTTTCAACCAAATTTTAAGAATTTTAAAGTGCCTCTTCAAGATTGGTAGAATTTTTTTTGAAACTCGTCAGGTTTCATTTATATTTGACGAAATTCTTTCGTTTTTGAAATTTATATTGTTCCTTACTGTAAACTGTCAATTTTCATTATCAACTGTCACTGTCAACTGTTATTGTCTATTGTCACTGTCAACTGTCATTGTCCATTCTTAGTGTTAACTGTCACTATCAACCTATTTGTAATAATTTTTCTGAACCTCCACTAGATTTTAGTAGATATTTCTTTTGAGATTTCATTTATGTGTTTCGAAAATTTAGCAGGATTTTCTTTTTTATTAAATTTTAAGAATTTTCTACATTTGTTTATTGTGAGAAATTATTCAAACAATTTTTCTTATACTTTTCTCGAACCGCTTTTCTAGGAATTTCTCTAAAATAAAAATTGAGATTTATTGATATATCTCTACTAGATTTCAAAGGTTTCTTGGTATTGTCTTATATTGTCATTGTTACTGTCAACTGTCACTTTCAATCAAATGGTAAGAATTTTTCAGTGCCTTCTCTAGATTTCTAGAAATTTTTTTTGGAAGTCGTCTTTGATATTTTATTTATGTGTTTCGAAAATTTAGCTGGATTTTCTTTTTATTAAATTGTGAGAAATTATTCAAAAAATTTTTCTTTTACTTTTCTTGAACATCTTTTCTAAGAATTACTCAAAAATAAACATTGAAAATTCTTGACATATCTACTAGATTACATGGGTTTTGTAGCATTGTCTTATAATTTTCTTGAAATTTAGAATGTTCTGCAATTTGGTTCCTTAATGTCAACTGACACTGTCAACTATTACTGTCAATTGTCACTGTCAACTGTCACTGTCAACTGTCACTGTCAACTGTCACTGTCAACTGTCAACTGTCAACTGTCAACTGTCAACTGTCAACTGTCAACTGTCACTGTCAACTGTAAACTGTCAACTGTCAACTGTCACTGTCAATTGTCACTCTCAACTGTCACTGTCGACTGTCACTCTTAACTGCTTCTGTCAACAAAATTGTAAGAATTATTCAGGGCCTCCTCTAAATTTCCAGATTTTTTTAACGTCGTCTATAAGATTTCCTTTATATATTTAGAAAAATAATCCGTAAATAAACATTATTATTATTATTATTATAAATTCTTTCTTTTATGTGACATTTAACGGTCACTGTCAACTATCACTGTCAATTGTCACTGTCAACTGTAACTGTCAACTATCACTGTTGTAATTGTAAGAATTTTTCAGGGTCTCCAATAGATTTCCAGATTTTTTTTAACGTCGTCTTTGAGAATTCCTTTATATTATATGTTTCGTTCGTTCTTGAAATTTAGAAGGTTCTGTAATTTGTCTTCTAAATGTAAAGTGTCTACTGCCAGTGTCAGTGGCATCTGTGAATGTCAAATGTCATTATCCACTGTCACTGTCAACTGTCAACTGTCAATTATCAACTGTTACTGTCACTGTTAACTGTCACATTCAACCAACTTTTAAGAATTTTTCAGTGCCTCCTCTAGATTTCTAGAATTTTTTTTGAAAGTCGTCTTTTATATTTCATTTATATTATATATTTCGAAATTCTTTCGATCTTGAAATTTAGATTGTTCTTCAATTTGTCTCCTTAATGTAAACTGTCAATTGTCACTATCAGTGTGATCTGTGAATTTTCATTATCAACTGTCACTGTGAACTGTTATTGTTAATTGCCACTGTGAACTGTTACTGTCAACTGTCACTGTCACTCTTAACTGTCACTTTTAACCAAATTGTAAGAATTTTTCGGTGCCTCCTCTAGATTTGTAGAATTTTTTTTTGAAAGTCGTCTTTGAGATTTCAATAATGTGTTTCGAAAATTTAGCAAATAATTTTTTAAATTAAATTTTAAGAATTTCCTACATTCCTTTTTTTCTGAGAAATTATTCAAACTCTTGTTCTTATACTTTTCTCGAACAACTTTTCTAAGAATTGAAATTTTGTGACATATCTCTATTAGATTTCAAGGGTTTCCTGGCATTGTCTAATAACGTTCTTGAATTTAGAATGTTTTGTAATTTGTTTCCTTAATATCAACTGTCAACTGTCAGTGTCGGTGTGTCACTGTTAATTGTCACTGTCGATTGTCACTGTCAACTGTCACTGTCGACTGTCACTATCAACTATCACTGTCAACTATCACTGTGACAACTGTCACTATCGATTGTCACTGTCGACTGTCACTGTCACTATCAACTGTCACTGTCAACTGTCAATGGTCAATGTCAACTGTCAATGTCAACTGTCAATGTCAACTGTCATCTGTCAACTGTTACTATCAACTGTCACTTTCAACTGTCAATTGCCACCCTCGCGACGGTTTTTGGAGAAACAAATTAAAAAAAAAATATTAACTTGGTGAATCAACTACAACACTTATTATAATTATATATTTCATCAGTAAAACTTGGGCTTATGTTTTACTGATTGAAGGGTGGGATAGTGGCCACCCACCCACCCTACATATAAAAAATATTTCATTCATTCTTAGATTTTTAGGTATCGGCTATAAATCACTAACTTAGTGAAGATTTTTAGGAATTTAAAACACAATTTGTGTTGAAGTGTATATGTATATGTAGGGTGGGTGGGTGGCCACTATCACACCCTCCAATTACCAACATACTAGCGACGGTTTTTGGAAATATTAATTTGGAAAAAGTTCATGTTTAGATGGTAAATAAACTATAATATTTGTTGTAAATAGATATATATATATATATATATATATATATATATATATATATATATATATATATATAAGAAAACTTAAGCCTATGTTTTACTGATTGGAGGGTGGGATAGAGGCTACCCATCCACCCTACATACAAAAAAATATTTCATTCAATCTTAGATTTTTAGGTTTTTGATATAAATCACTATATTACCGAAGATTTTTAGATATTTAAAACACAATTTTAGTTGAAGTTTATATGTATTTGTAGGGTGGGTGGGCCACTATTTACCCTCCAATTATTAAAATACTAGCGACGGTTTTTGGAAAAACAAATTAAAAAAACAAAAAAATGTTTACATGGTAAATTAACTACAACACTTTTTACAATAATAAATTTCATCAGTAAAACTTGGGCTTATATTTTACTAATTGGAGGGTGGGATAGAGGCCACCCACCTACCCTACATATAAAAAAATATTTCATTCATTCTTAGATTTTTAAGTCTCGGCTATAAATCACTATCTTAGTGAAGATTTTTAGGAATTTAAAACACAATTTTAGCTGATGTTTATATGTATATGTAGGGTGGGTGGGTGGCCACTATCCACCGTTCAATTATTATCATAATAGCGACGGTTTTTGAAGAAATAAATTTAGAAACAAAATAAATGTTTAGATGGTAAATTAACTGCAACACTTATTATAATAATATATTTCATCAATAAAATTTGGGTTTATGTTTTACTGTTTGGAGGGTGGGATAGAGGCCACCCACCCACCCTACATATAAAAAATATTTCATTCATTCTTAAATTTTTATGTCTCGGCTATAAATCACCATCTTAGTGAAGATTTTCAGGAATTTAAAACACAATTTTAGCTGATGTTTATATGTATATGTAGGGTGGGTGGGTGGCCACTATCCACCGTTCAATTATTATCATACTAGCGACGGTTTTTGAAGAAATAAATTTAGAAACAAAATAAATGTTTATATGGTAAATTAACTGCAACACGTATTATAATAATATATTTCATAAATAAAATTTGGGTTTATGTTTCACTGTTTGGAGGGTGGGATAGAGGCCACCCACCCACCTTACATATGAAAAAATATTTCATTCATTCTTAGATTCTTATATCTTGGCTAAAAATCATCATCTTACTGAAAATTTCCAGGAATTTGAAACACCGCTTTAGTTGAAATTTATAAATATATATGTAGGGTGGGTGAGTATTCACCGTCCAATTGTTATGATTCTAGCGACGTTTTTTTTTTTAGAGAAATAAATTTATTTTTTAAATAAATGTGTTGATGGAACTATCGATCTACAACATTTATTATAATTAAATGTTTCATCAGTAAAACTTAGTTTTATGTTTAACTGATTAAAGGGTGGGATAGAGATACAGTTTCTGCTTTAACGAAAATCTGTAGCTGAACCTCATCATTAGCTGTAACATCTAATTGGTCGTAATGAAGAAGTAAACAATATTTTTTTTTAAATTCAAATTTTGTGATTAAGAATTGTAAAAATTGTGCAAAAAAAAATATGCTGAAATAATTATAAAAGTAACAAGCTTGTCGCCGTCAATTGAATAATTCGGTTTGTTTAATTTATTAATAGCCCCATTCAAAATTTAATGGGGTCGCGAATATCGATAATAATTAATTCCGCATTCCGATCAACAGGTTGCATATATTTAATTTTTTCCCCGGCTTTAATTATGAGCCCCGAACACTAGTTTCGGGCTCATTGTCCTAATGACCCAGTGGCGAGAGGGGACACGTCAACCCCTAACCTAGCCGAACCCGCCGACGGAACGTTCGGCAGAAGGAACGGAACCACCCCTCCCGGCAATAGCGAAAACGCGGGGCTCGTGCCCGGCCTCCGCAGGAGTTGCACAAGAGGGCGATCTGATGAAAAAAGAGAGTAGTTTTATGGTAAAAGAAGGGTACGGGCGCATGTATTACATTTATATGTATGTGTGTGTGTATGTGCAAAGGGGAGTTTTCTTTGTGTGTGCGTTTTCGAGACAAGTCAGCTGGCTGCTTGGATGGGGCTCCCCCTCTTACATGCATAGGTGCAGCTGCTTAGCCTGGTGATTTACCATTCTTTCGCCAGTGGCGGCGCACTGGGGAGGGACGGGGTAATTTATGCGACACGCGACGTCCTCCTCACAAATCAACCCCCGAGTCCGATTATAAGACCATTAGGAAAATGCTACGCGCGAGAAGAAAAAAAACGACAATGGAGAAATTGATTTTTAAATACAAAGCACATACCAGTAAAAAGAGGCAAACAATTTTTTTAGCGTTAATTTAATATCAACATTACTCTATTTTTTCATATTAGAATAATATGTTTCATCACGTGTTAAGAGGGAATTTAATTCATCGTATAGAATAAGATATTACATTCAGAAGGCTTAATCGCATAAATCTTGAAAATGAAGAAGAGCTTTGTTAACATTACATTTTTCAAAATCCTTAATCGCATAAATTTTCAAGATGAAGAAGAGCTTTGGTAAGATTACAATTTTCAAAGGCCTTAATTGCATCAATCTTGAAGAACTTGAAGAAAAATAAGAGATTTGTTAATGTTGGAAACTTCTACTTCGTTATTAATTCGTACATCATTATTCCCAAAAAAATAAGTCCCAGTTATACAAACAAAATTAAAAAAGTGTTTCATTTGAGAAGAAGAGCTTATTATTCTTAGTGAGAGAAAACAAATGTGCAAAAAGTTGATGAAAGCAAAAAACAAGAAACTGAGAAATTGAGAGTTGATAATGCTTAAATTTTATAGTTAAATTATTGATATGCTTTTTTGCCCAAAAAACTGGAAATATATTTTTTGATAAATTTAGATGTCGTAAAACTCTGTAGACTTTATTAATAAAAGAATTGCAAGCAGATATCAACAATTTCAATTGCACAAAAACTAGAAAAACAATTTTTGATTAATTTAGATGTCGTAAAACTTTATGGACTTCATTAACAAAAGAATGGCAATAACATAATTTCCCTTCTGGCGTTTTATCCTAACGAATAGACACAGTAATTGGTATTGAAGAACTAACGCACCCTCTAGGATTCTACGATGTTAAGCTTCAGTGCACGTGGTGAATATAATTTACCGTTACCTTCACCAAAAGAGCCATATGTTTGTTTTTGGAAAAAATACTTATTCAAATGACCAAAGAAAGGGGATCAGTAATGTGGATAGTTGAAAATTATCATATGAGAAGATAAAAGAATATTTATGTTTTCAACAGTAGATATGCGTGGAGTAACAGTAGGAAATAACTCTTGAAGCAGAAACTCTAAAATTTATAACATCAAATATCTAACCCACCCTCCAATCAGTAAAACATAAGCGAGGGTTTTAATTAGAAGTTGTAAAACGTAAATAAACAACATTAACATTAACATTATTGCAAATTTTAATAGATTTATTCATCAAACAAACTTTTCAAATAACTTTTGAAGATGTTTTACTGATTGGAGGGTGGGTTAGAGGCCACCCACCCACCCTACATATACATATGAATTTTTATTCCTTACCGTCTCGCGGTTTCCAATAAAATTAATTACAAAACTTTTTGAATAAAAAAGGAATTAAAAAGGTAAAATTTTTAAGTGAGTAAATTATTAAAAATTTGATGCATGATGGGTGGGCATACCTTAAATCTATATTAGATAAGATTAGCTATAGAAAGACATTTTTATTTAAACTAAAATTTTGATTTTGTTTTATTTCATAATTTAGAAAAGATTTGATTATTTCAAGCAGCAAAATCATCAACGATTAGTAATTAAAGTTATCATGTATATGTAGGGTGGGCGGGTGGCCTCTATCCCATCCTCCAATCTTTAAAACATAAGCGAGGGTTTTAATTAATAGTTGTAAAACGTAAATAAACATAACATTGCAATTTTTAATAGATTTATTCAAACAAATTTTTCCTATAATTTTTGATGATATTTTACTGATTCGAGGGTGGGATAGAGGCCACCCACCCACCCTACATATACATACAAACATTAATTTCTTATCGTCTCGTGGTTTCCAATAAAATTAATTACAACACTTTTTGAATAAAAAAGGAATTAAAAAGGTAAAATATTTAAGTGAGTAAATTATTAAAAATTTGATCCATGATGGGTGGGCATACTTTAAATCTATATTAGATAAGATTAGCTATAGAAAGACATTAATATTTAAACTAAAATTTTGATTTTGTTTTATTTCATAATTTAGAAAAGATTTGATTATTTCAAGCAGCAAAATCATCAACGATTAGTAATTAAAGGTATCATGTATATGTAGGGTGGGCGGGTGGCCTCTATCCCACCCTCCAATCTTTAAAACATAAGCGAGGGTTTTAATTAATAGTTGTAAAATATAAATAAACACAAAATAATTGCAATTTTTAGAGATTTATTCATACAAATTTTTCAAATAACATTTCATGATGTTTTACTGATTGGAGGGTGGGATAGAGGCCACCCACCCATCCTACATATACATACAAACATTTATCGTCTCGTGGTTTCCAATAAAATTAATTACAAAACTTTTTGAATGAAAAAGAAATTAAAAAGGTAAAATTTTTTAATAAGTAAATTAGTAAAAATTCAATGCATGATGGATGGGCAGACTTTATATCTAATTTAGATAAGATTAGCTATAAAAATACATTAATATTTAAACTAAAATTTTGATTTTGTTTTATTTTTTATTACATAAAGGGTTTGGTTATTTTTAGCAGAAACATCATAGACGATTAGCAATTAAAATTATTATGTATATGTAGGGTGGGTGGGTGGCCTCTATCTCACCCTACAATCAGTAAAACATAAGCAAGGGTTTTAATTAAAATCAAAATACTGATATTAGGGTGTTTACTAAAGTAGTTTATTTTCTTAAGAGCTTCTAGCCATGTACACAATATTTCTAATGATTTAAAATTTTGCAAAAATTGAAATTATAAGAAATTTAATCCTAAACACGAATATTCTATCATGGTAAATAAAGAAATTAGTAGTGAGGCATAGGTGACTAGATTAAAATTTCAAACAAATTTTGTACTCAAACGGTTTAAGATATTTGGATATTGTTTTTACTAAAATGGTGTATTTTTTGTACAGATTCTAATAAAGTTTTTAACATTTTGGATGATTTAAAATTTAATTAGATAATAATTTCAGAAAAACTGATCGTTGTTAAAAATCTAATTTTCATTTTCTACGTCAAATTTCAAGAAATTTAAGCCCAAACACGAATATTCTAGCATAATAAATAAAGAAGTTTGGGGTAAAGCATAGGCTACTAGATCAAGTTTTCAAAATACTGTTATACTTAAACGGTTTGAGATATTTGCGTCGGTTTTTTACTAAAATAGTTGATTTTTTAATTTTTGTAAGGATTAAAAATTCACACTGAATAAAACACTTACTATGTTTTTAACCAAAAATTCAATAAATACATATATAAAGAAAAAGTGGTCGTTGTTAAAACCCTAATTTTCGTTTTCTACTTCAAATTTCAAGAAATTTAAGCCCAAACATGAATATTCTACCATAATAAATGAAAAAGTTTTGGGTAAAGCATAGGCGACTAGATCAAGTTTTCAAAATACTATTGTGCTTAAACGGCTTGAGTTATTTGCGTGCGATTTTTACGAAAATAATTTATTTTCTCAACCGTTTCAAGCCATGTTTACAATAATTGTAAGTATTAGAAATTTAACCAAAAAATTTCCTAAGAAAATCTGGTCGACGTTAAAAATCTAATTTCCATTTTCTACTTTAAATTCTAAGAAATTTAAGTCTAAACACGAATATTTGATTATGACAAATAAAGAAGTTAGTAGTTGGGCATAGGTGACTAGATTAAAATTTCAAAAAAATATTGTATTCAAACGGTTTGAGATATTTGGATGTGGTTTTTACTAAAGTAATGTATTTTTTGTAAAGATTCTGATCAAGTTTTTAACATTTTTGATGATTTAAAATTTAATTAGATAATGATTTGAGAAAAACTGATCGTTGCTATAAATCTCATTTTCATTTTTTACTTCGAATTTCAAGAAATTTAAGCCTAAACACGAATATTTTATCATATTAAATAAAGAAGTTGAGAATGAAGCCAAGGCTACTTGATCAAGTTTTCAAAATACTGTTATACTTAAACGGTTTGAGATATTTGCGTGGGGTTTTTACTAAAATAGTTGATATTTTAACAGTTGCATTTTTTGTAACGATATCATTGAATAAAACACTTACTACGTTTTTAACCAAAAATTAATAAAAAAATATATTAAGAAAAACTGGTCGTTGTTAAAACCCTAATTTTCATTTTCTACTTGAAATTTCAAGAAATTTAAAGCATAGGCGACTAGATCAAGTTTTTTAAAATACTGTTGTGCTTAAACGGTTTGAGATATTTGCGTGCGGTTTTTACTAAATTAATTTACTTTCTATACAGATTCTAATTAAATTTGCAAAATTTGTGATGCTTCAAAATGGAATTAAAAAATATCTCAAGAAAATCTGGCCGTTTTTGAAAACCTAATTTTCATTTTCTACTTGAAATTTCAAGAAATTTAAGCCCAAACAGGGATATTCTAACATAATAAATAAAGAAGTTTGGGGTAAAGCATAGAAGACTAGATCGAGTTTTCAAAAAACTGTTGTGCTTAAACGGTTTGAGATATTTGCGTGCGGTTTTTACTAAATCAATTTACTTTTTGTACAGATTCTGATTAAATTTGCAACATTTGTGATGATTCAAAATGGAACTAAAAAATATTTCAAGAAAATCTGGCCGTTGTTTAAAACCTAATTTTCATTTTCTATTTGAAATTTCAAGAAATTTAAGCCGAAACACAAATATTCTATCATGATATATAAAAAAGTTTGGGGTAAAGCATAGGCGACTAGATCGAGTTTTCAAAATGCTGTTGTGCTTAAACGGTTTGAGATATTTGCGTGCGGTTTTTACTAAAGTAATTTACTTTCTGTACAGATTCTCATTAAATTTGCAACTTTTGTGATGCTTCACAATGGAACTAAAAAATATTTCAAGAAAATCTGGTCGTTGTTAAAAATCTAATTTTCATTTTCTACTTAAAATTTCAAGAAATTTAAGCCCAAACACGGATATTCTATCATAATAAATAAATAAGTTTGGTGTAAAGCATAGGCGACTAGATCAAGTTTTTAAAATACTGTTGTGCTTAAACGGTTTGATATATTTGCGTGCGGTTTTTAGTAAAGTAATTTACTTTCTGTTCAGATTCTGATTAAATTTGCAACATTTGTGATGATTCAAAATGGAACTAAAAAATATCTCAAGAAAATCTGGTCGTTGTTAAAAATCTAATTTTCATTTTCTACTTCAAATTTCAAGAAATTTAAGCCCAAACACGAATATTCTATCATGATAAATAAAGAAGTTTGGGGTAAAGCATAGGCGACTAGATCAAGTTTTCAAAATACTGTTGTGCTTAAACGGTTTGAGGTATTTGCGTGCGGTTTTTACTAAATTAATTTAATTTCTGTACAGATTCTGATTAAATTTGCAACATTTGTGATTATTCAAAATGGAATTAAAAAATATCTCAAGAAAATCTGGCCGTTGTTAAAAACCTAATTTTCACATTTTACTTGAAATTTCAAGAAATTTAAGCCTAAACACGAATATTCTATCATGATATATAAAGAAGTTTGGGGTAAAGCATAGGTGACTAGATCGAGTTTTCAAAAAACTGTTGTGCTTAAACGGTTTGAGATATTTGCGTGCGGTTTTTACCAAAATCATTTACTTTCTGTACTGATTATGGTTAAATTTGCAAAATTTATGATGCTTCAAAATTGAACAAAAAATATCTTAAGAAAATCTGGTCGTTGTTAAAAACCTAATTTTCATTTTCTACTTGAAATTTCAAGGAATTTAAGCCGAAGCACGAATATTCTATCATAATAAATAAAGAAGTTTGGGGTAAAGCATAGGCGACTAGATCATATTTTCAAAATACTGTTGTGCTTAAACGGTTTGAGGTATTTGCGTGCGGTTTTTACTAAATTAATTTGCTTTCTGTACAGTTTCTGATTAAATTTGAAACATTTGTGATGCCTCAAAATGGAACTAAAAAATATCTGGCCGTTGTTAAAAACCTAATTTTCATTTTCTACTTCAAATTTTAAGAAATTTAAGCCTAAACACGAATATTCTATTATGGTAAATAAAGAAGTTTGGGGTAAAGCATAGGCGACTAGATCGAGTTTTCAAAATGCTGCTGTGCTTAAACGGTTTGAGATATTTGCGTGCGGTTTTTACTAAAATCATTTGCTTTTTGTATTGATTCTAATTAAATTTGCAAAATTTGTGATGCTTCAAAATTGAATAAAAAAATATCTCAAGAAAATCTGGCCGTTGTTAAAAACCTAATTTTCATTTTCTGCTTGAAATTTCAAGAAATTTAAGCCCAAACACGAATATTCTACCATAATAAATAAAGAAGTTTGGGGTAAAGCATAGGCGACTAGATCAAGTTTTCAAAATACTGTTGGGCTTAAACGGTTTGAGATATTTGCGTGCGGTTTTTACTAAATTAATCTACTTTCTGTACAGTTTCTGATTAAATTTGAAACATTTGTGATGTTTCAAAATGGAATTAAAAAATATCTCAAGAAAATCTGTCCGTTGTTAAAAACCTAATTTTCATTTTCTACCTCAAATTTCAAGAAATTTAAGCCCAAACACGGATATTCTACCATAATAAATAACGAAGTTTGGGGTAAAGCATAGGTGACAAGATCAAGTTTTCAAAATACTACTGTGCTTAAATGGTTTGAGATATTTGCGTGCGGTTTTTACTAAATTAATTTACTTTCTGTACTGATTCTGATTAAATTTGAAACATTTGTGATGCGTTAAAATGGAACTAAAAAATATCTCAAGAAAATTTGGCCGTTCTTAAAAACCTAATTTTCATTTTATACTTCAAATTTCAAGAAATTTAAGCCCAAACACGAATATTCTATCATGATAAATAAAGAAGTTTGGGGTAAAGCATAGGCGACTAGATCAAATTTTCAAAATACTGTTGTGCTTAAACGGTTTGAGATATTTGCGTGCGGTTTTGACTAAAATCATTTACTTTTTGTACAGATTCTGATTAAATATTTATATGTATATGTTGGGTGGGTGGGTGGCCTTTATTCCACCCTCCAAAAAGTAAATATCTGTTTGAATAAATCTAATAAAATAAGATCATTTTCAATGTTATCAAGTAAAAGTAATTAGTGGTTTTAATTTGAATAGTTTGTAGTGTAAACCTCAACAAATCGTAAAAATCAACAGTGAATATTAATACAGCCATCAAATTATCAAAAAGCAATTAGGGCCCGCACGGACAATCATCCCCGGCGCATATGCAGAAGTACCGTAACCCATTATATAGCGTTGTGGTGGAACGGGCTATAAAAAAAAGTACTACAGAACCGGTCGATCAGGTCCTGAGTAGAAGTACAGTTATCCGGGCACCCCGAAAACGACGAACGCCACTGGTACTCTTTATCAGTGTGCCACCACGCTCCTCCAGCAGACTAAATACAATCTAGCGAGCGCGTGTCGAGCACGGGCCCCGATTTTTTTTTTGCCCGGACCCTCCCCGTTCTCCAACAAAAGAAAGTCGTCGGCCCCCTTGTCGGCCCAACAATACGACACCGGGCCATAATCTTAATACCTCATTGTCATGATAATGACAATGACGGCGGACCGTACATCTGCCGCTCTAGTCGTGACGTAACACCACGTAAGACGACTAGTCGCTCGCCTTGTGCGTGACGTCACGCGATCTTAGGACACCGTCTCAAGGTTGTGTTGTGTCCGGTGACGTCACGCTCTCTGTTTACCTACATATGGTGCGTGTGTGTGTGTGTGTAAGAGGGAGATTCCCGTGGTGACGTAAGAAAGCGGAAGTTTTTAAAGGTTGGATTTCTTATAGGAAATACTTAACAATAGCTTTAATTGTATCCTTATAACCTAAGTAACTAAACGTAAATACTCATAGTTTAAAGGTATTCTTATTTGATTTATGTACCCAAGAAGCTAATTGTCTAATCACCAGTGCAATGGAAATAGTTTCTGATTTGATTTTCAAGGTCAATAAACTAATTGAGATTCATCAAATCGAAGCCTTATCACCAATGACAATAAAAATAGTTTTGTGGTTAGCTTTAGGTAAGGAGGAGCCACCTTTGATTTCGCCAGTCAAAAAGTTAATTGGAGTTCTTCAAATTATAATCTAATAGGAATAGTTTATAGTAACGTCAGATAGAGAAGTTTTCTTTGATAATCAAGGTCAGAAAATTAATTGAGGTTCTTCAAATTAAGGTCTTATCACCGATTTCACAGATTCCTCTTCATATAGAGAAGTTTTCTTGAATTTTCAAGTTTTGAAAGATTTTGGCCTTCTTCGTACAAAATATATTCATTGAAGTAATTCGTGGTGATTACTTAACGCAAGTGAATTCGTGTAGAACGCGACCTACATAGGCCAGATAGGAAGCCTTATTTGCAGATAAAACAAGGGTTAAATGGAGTAACGGCATCACGCCATCGGGGGCGGTTGGGGGAGAAAAAAATAAATAAACGATCGCCGCAGAAAACAAAGGTTCGCTTTAAAGCACCAATTCTAAAATATTAATGCCATTACCTTGTACACCGAAAGCAGTTACCGCGTAAATATTTAACGGCGTATTTATACATATATGTGACGGTGTCCATTAAACTAAGTCACGCTTAGTCCAGGACACAAAAAAAATGAATGCCGATAATGGCATCGTCACGAAAAGTGTGTTTCCTATGAAAAATCAATTATTAATGGATGCGATCGGTATCTGCCCGCTGACTGTTTATTATTTCCTCTGTCTCTTTTTGCCCTCGTCCCTCGTCTAGGAGTCGGCGTGTGCCCCTTCCTCGTACTTCGCCGGTGGTGGTGCATTATGGTTATGGGGCCGCGCACGCCACCGGAACCGCTCATTGTGCTCGCTACTTAGCCGCTTCCTGTGAACGCCGCGTTTCCGCCTTGCCACTTCCGGCGTTTCCTCGCCGACGCCGCTACACCCTCCACAGGTGCGACTTAATTAATACTTACGCGGAATTACTACATCTTATTTAACCCCGTACACTCGTTTCACACAATTTATTTTCCTTTTCGCATAAACCTTCAACTTTACGGTTTATTCATACAATCATACTATAACAACACAATCAAAAGATGATCAAACATTATCCTTCGCCCTTCAGAATCTCCCCATTAAGAGACAAATGCGCAAACATCGGAAAGGTGCGCCAGGTGCGCGTAACTCAAATCGGCCGTCTTGGATCGAATTTATTCAATTTCCTTTTTTAATCATCCGGACGGATTTTTTGCCACGTTTCAAGACCTATAAATTACCTTTTTTTCTAGTGTGTCCTCGCATACATTTTGGGGACAATAAAAGGCAAAAGTCGAAGATGTTTGTATAGGTTGTAAAGGTGCTCCCTGAAGATTGTAAATTGCTGGGATTAAGTGATGTTATTCGTATGTTAAAGAGATGTAAAAGGTTTTTTGTGGTTTAGAAAAAATATGTAACGACTTTTTTCTTCCATTAGAAAAAAAAAGTAAATATTTTTTACGTGTGTTCAATCTATAAAAAAAAAACTTACAAACATTTGATTACGATTGATGAAGGAAGTCATTACTTTGTGATACATCTTGGTTCACTTTGTAGATAATACTTTAACCTTTACACTTGAAGATAACAATTAATTGATTTTGCAAGACTATTGTATCTATTGCTTGATTTTTCTTCACTAAATTGATTGATTACTTTACCTTATTTGCATTTAATTGATTTTTCTAAGATTGTTGTATCTATTGCTTGATTCATCTTTACTGAAAAGATGTTTCCAAACCTATACTAACCAATAACCCGGCTTGGAGGCTTTGCAAAAAACGCGGATTGCCGCCGGGTAAAACATAAAATGCGTAATTCTGAATAATCCATGCCTCTGAAAGGGTTCCCGATATTTTACTGACAGATGCCAGCGTGCATAAACATCAAATGTCAGCGCGGGCCGTCCATAAATTACCGGCCGAAAAACACTTCTGGCCATCCCCCCCGAAAACCTATTTCAATATTAAACGGCCGCCCGGCGCGTTTTAAACTATTTCGATAGATGGTGCGGACTAATAGTTTCGAAAGTAGTTTGCCGGAACTTGGGAAGGAGAGGAATTGATTGCGACCGTAAATTTGCGGCGCTCGTTCAATCGAGAGATTCCTGGCGAGGAGGACAGGAGAGAGAGGAGAAAAAAAAATGAGGGTAAGATTAAGTCCGGAACTGATTTATAATGTCTTCGAAATGAAAATCCATCTCAAATAGAAATGAACATTTTCTGAGGTGGTCTACATTATTTTACTTTAATAAATAAGAAAAACACGTAAATTTCGTAAATCTACAATAAGTTACGGTCTATATAATAATGATTAAAACTATAGATTTAGTAAAGAGTCTTTATTTTATTTATTTCCTATAAAACCTTTTCTTGTTTACAAAAAATATTTAAAAGTTACAATCACTATCTTCAACTCTTCATCCTCAATTTTTAGTTAAAAATCCATAACAGCTATAGGATGATTACTGATGAAGGTAGTAGATGAAATGTTACGGTATTAGAATGCATAACTATTGAAATTATTACTTTAAAACATCCTCCAGCTTGCTTGAATGACTTTCTCATTCATCACTTGGTGAAACTTTGTGAACTATTATTATATAGGATAAAATAGTTCAAAATGTTTCACCAAGTGATAGATGAGAAAGTCATTCAAGAAATCTTGTATTTGATTCTCATTTTTCACTTGGTGAAACATTATGTTAATAATAGGTTGTTGAAAAACAACAACCTATTATCATTCAAGAAAGTCATAGGATGGTTCTAAGTAATAATTTCAACAGTTATGAATTCTATTCCCTTAACAACAATAATAATTTCAGAAACAAATAATCGATTTGTAAAACTATGAAAAATTTAAATAAAATCTTCTATAGAGACAATGCTATGATGCAGTTTGGGAAATTGTGGAAGATCATATAGACTTAAATTAGAAATTCTTCATATAACACTAGTAAATTTTGTTTATATAACATCACATTCTACTAAAGCAAATATTTTTAAGTAATATAATCAATTTTATTAATTTTCTAGCAGGCTGAAGTAATCTAATTTGCTCTTCCTCTCTGGTTCCTTCATCTACAAAAAAGCGTACTTTATTTTGTAACTAGTGCAGAAAAGATATCAATGAAATCCTTGACAGTAAAATGACAATGACAAAAAGTGTGGAAAATCATATTCAGCTTAACTAGAACCTTCTTATGTAGAATCTTTATTCGTGACTAAAATTTTGATACAATTTAACTTGTGATTATTAAACTACACTTTGATAATGATGAGCTAAATTGTGTCGAATAAAATGTGTCATGTAAACAAACTTTTAATTAAAACCCTCGCTTATGATTTACTGATTGGAGGGTGGGATAGTGGCCACCCACCCACCCTACATATACTGATAACTTTAGATACTAATCGTTGATGATTTTCCTGCTAAAAACAATAAAACCCTTTATTTAATATAAAATAAAACAAAATCAAAATTTAGTCTAAATATAATTAACATTCTATAGCTTATCTTATCTGATTTAGTTTTAAAGTCTGCCCACCCATCGTGCATAAAAATTTTATTAATACCCACAGTCATAAAATTTATCTTTTGAATTTATTGTTTATTTAAAAAGTTTTGTAAATAATTTTACATCAAACCGCGAGACGATCAGTAATTGAAATTTATAGGTATATGTAGGGTGGGTGGGTGGCCTCTATCCCACCCTCCAATCAGTAAAACATCATCATAAATTATTTGAAAAATGTGCATGAATAAATTTCTAAAAATGGCAATATTTTCAATTTTGATGATGTTTTACTGGTTGGAGGGTGGAATAGAGGCCACCCACCCACCCTACATATACATGGTAACTATAATTGCTAATCGTTGATGATTTTCCTGCTAAAAACAAACAAACACTTTATATATTAAAAAATAAAACAAAATCAAAATTTAAGTTTAAATATAATTAACATTCTATAGTTAATCTCATCAGATTTAGATTTAAATTCTACCCACCCATCGTGCATAAAAATTTTAATTATTTCCACACTCAAACATTTTATCTTTTGAATTTCTTTTTTATTCAAAAATTTTGTAATTAATTTTACACCAAACCGCGCGACGATCAGTAATTGAAATTTATATGTATATGTAGGGTGGGTGGGTGGCCTCTATTCCACCCTCCAACCAGTAAAACAACATCAAAAATTATTTGAATAATTTGTATAAATAAATCACTAAAAATTGTAATTATTTTATGTTTATTTATATATTGTAACTTTTAATTAAAACCCTCGCTTATGTTTTACTCATTAAAGGGTGGGATAGAGGCCACCCACCCACCCTACATATGCACGATAACTATAATTGCTAACCGTTGACAATTTTTCTGCTAAAAACAATCAAACACTTTTTATAATAAAAAATAAAACAAAATCAAAATTTAAGTTTAAATATCAATGACATTCTATAGCTAATCTTATCTAATTTAGTTTTAAAGTCTGCCCACCCATCGTGCATAAAAAATGTATTAATATCCATACTAAAAACATTTATCTTTTGAATTTCTTTATAATTCAAAAAGTTTTGTAATTAATTTAACACCAAACTACGAGACGATCAGTAATTGAAATTTATATGTATATGTAGGGTGAGTGGGTAACCTCTATCCCACCCTCCAAACAGTAAAACATCATCAAAAATTATTTGAAAAATTTGTACGAATAGATCTAACAATTGCAATTATTTTGTTTTGATTTATATTTCACAACTTTTAATTAAACCCCTCGCTTATGTTTTACTGATTGGAGGGTGGGATAGAGGCCACCCACCCACCCTACATATACATGATAACTATAATTGCTAATCGTTGATAATTTTTCTGCTAAAAACAATCAAACCCTTTATGTAATAAAAAATAAAACAAAATCAAAATTTAAGTTTAAATATGAATCACATTCTATAGCTAATTTTATCAGATTTAGATTTAAATTTTACGCACCCATCGTGCATAAAAATTTATTCATTTCCTCATTCAAAAATTTTACATTTTGAATTTCTTTTTATTCAAAAAGTTTTGTAATTAATTTTACACCAAACCGCGAGACTGTCAGTAATTGAAATTTATACGTATATGTAGGGTGGGTGGGTGGCCTCTATCTCCCCCTCCAATCAGTAAAACATCTTCAAAAATTACTTGAAAAATTTGTATGAATAAACCTCTAAAAATTGCAATACTTTCGTGTTTATTTATATTTTACAACTTTTAATTAAAAGCCTCGCTTATGTTTTACTGATTGGAGGTTGGGATAGAGGCCACCCACCCACCCTACATATACATGATAACTTTAATTGCCAATCTTTGATGATTTTCCTGCTAAAAACAATCAAACCCTTTACGTATTAAAAAATAAAACAAAATCAAAATTTAAGTTTAAAGATAATTAACATTATATAGCTAATCTTATCTGATGTAGTTTTAAAGTCTGCCCACCCATCGTGCATAAAAATTATTAATATCCACACTCCAAAATTTTACGTTTTGAATTTCTTTTTTATTTAAAAGTTTTGTAATTAATTTTACTCCAAACCGCGAAACGATCAGTAATTGAAATTTTATATATATGTAGGGTGGGTGGGTGTCCTCTATCCAACAGTCCAATCAGTAAAACATCATCAAAAATTATTTGAAAAATTTGTATGAATAAATCACTAAAAATTGTAATTATTTTATGTTTATTTATATTTTGTAACTTTTAATTAAAACCCTCGCTTATGTTTTACTGATTGGAGGGTGGGATAGAGGCCACCCACCCACCCTACATATACAGAATAACTTTAAATACTAATCGTTGATGATTTTTCTGCTGAAAACAATCAAACTCTATATATTAAAAATAAAACAAAATCAAATTTAAGTTTAAGAATAAATGACTTTTTATAGCTAATCTTATATAATTGAAATTTAAAGTCTGCCCACCCATCGTGCATAAAAATTTTATTAAAAGCCACAATCAAAAATTTTACCTTTTGAATTTCTTTTTTTTGTAATGTTGATAATTTCTTTGCTAAAAAGAATCAAAACTTTTTGTAATAAAATATAAAAGAAAATCAAAATTTAACTTTAAATACAATTGACTTTCTTTAGTTAACCTTATATAATTTAGATTTAAAGTCTACCCACCCATCCCATAAAAATTTTATTAATTTCTACACTCAAAAATTTTACCTTTTGAATTTTCTTTTATTGAAAAAGTTTTGTAATTAATTTTAAAAAAAACTACGAAACGATCAGTAATTAAAAGTTCTATGTATATGTAGGGTGGGTAGGTGGCCTCTATCCCACCCTCCAATCAGTAAAACATCATCAAAAATTATTTGAAAAATTTGTATGAATACATCTAAAAAATTGCAATTATTTTGTGTTTATTTATATTTTGCAAATTTTAATTAAAACCCTCTCTTATGTTTTACTGATTGAACGGTAGGATAGAGGCCACCCACCCACCCTACATATACATATAAACTTTAATTCCTTATCGTCTCGGGGTTTAGAGTAAATTATTTACAAAACAAATTGGACAAAAGTTCATTTCTAAAGGTAAACTTTTTGAGTGATAAGTTTAGCTATAGAGGTTCTTTTATATTTAAACCTTAATTTGGATTATATTTTATTTCTTATTACATACAACGTTTTATTGTTTTGTAAGCAGGAAAATCATAAACAATTAGTATTTAAAGTAATCATGTATATGTAGGGTGGGTGGATGGCCTCTATTCCACCCTCCAATCAGTAAAACATAAACGAGGGTTTTACTTAAAACATGTAAAATATAAATAAACAAAAAATATTTGCAATTTTTAGATATTTATTCATACAATTTTTTCAAAGAATTTTTGATGATGTTTTACTGATTGGAGGGTGGGATAGAGGCCCCCCACCCACCCTACATACACATATAAATTTTAATTCCTTATCGTCTTGCTGTATTCAATGAAATTAAGTACACAATTTTTGAATAAAAAAGAAATTAAAAAGATAAAATTTTTGAGTGAATCAATTAGTGAAAATTTGATGCATGATGGGTGGGCAGACTTAAAATCTAAATTAGATAATATTAGCAACAGTCATTTATATTTAAACTAAAATTTTGGTTTGGTTTTATTTTTGTTACAAAAAGGGTTTGACTGTTTTTATCATCAAAATCATTTGTTTTTTGATTAGAAATTTAAAAACACTTGGTTTGTTTCACAGAATATTTATTATTTTTTCTCCGACTGGTTTCGACAAAATGTCATTATCAAGGAGTAAACTCGAAACTAGTCGGAGAAAAAGTAATAAATATTCTGTGAAACAAACCAAGTGTTTTTAATTTCTAATCAAGATTTTTCAAATATGTTTCACCACGGGTTAAGTGAGCAATTAATTAAGTATATCATTTGTTTTTGATAAAACTAAGGAACATTTTTTTGTATTTAAAATTTTTAAAACGTTGGCTTCAATATTTGTAATTTCTTCAACTTACTTAGACTGTCTCTTTAAGATAAAAATTTACATATTTTTCAGTTCGATGCTTTAAAAACTTTATATTTTTGATAACTATTTATTTATTTATTTATTTACAAAACGCAAAAGACTCAAAATCCATTAATAGGGTTACAAAGTAATATACAAACATAAAAACAAATTATTTTATTTGCGTTTAGTTTTGATTTTTTTTACACTCGGCAACTTAAAATTGTGTCTGAACAAATATTTGGCTTTAAATCAGACTGGTTTACTCTAATCTCTAAAAAAATGTTTCTCCTTCCTTAATTGTCTCGACAACTTTTTGGGAACTTAAACAAACATATTTTTTATTACTATTTTATTTGAAGATGTTAGGCATTAAAGCAATCTCCAAACTCTTTAGCTCTAAAGTTTATTTTTTAGATATTTTTTTCTTAACAATTTTTTAGGCGCATTTGTAATTTGTACTATAATTTGACGTTCTCGTCCACTTCAAAAAACATGTTTTTACTTCTATAATGTATTTTTGTTTATGGTGACTACGAGAAATAAAAGATTGATTGATTGATTCTAAAATACTTTAGCAGGAACTTCTAAACTCTAGAACAAGGAGTTTAAGCTTTTTTTATTCCATTTTTTTGTGGTTTTACAATGAATTGGTTGTTTTAATAAAAATAAAATAAATTTTTCAAGTTGTAAAAACTTAAATATTGGTAAATTTTTCATTCTTGATTTCAGTTCTCTGCTGATGATAAAAACCTTTTTATTGATAATAAAGACGTACCGATATTTTTAGACCTTGAGCTCTAGTATTTAGAAGTTTTGAATTTTCTATACTCCGCAAAAAAAAAACTGTTTGAGCTCTAAAGCAGACTAACAAATTCTAATCTCTAAAATTCCTTTTGTTTCCATAATTGTCTCAACATTTTTTTGGGAATGACTACAACAAGCATTGCTTTATTATTTCGTTTGAAGATCTAAAGCTGCACATTCTTAGCTATAAAGTTTATATTGTTTTAGCAATTTTTTAGGTGTATAATAAATTCTAAAATCTTCTATTTTATTTTGATCCAACAAATTTTTCGGCGCTAAGCCAAAACTGACAAATTCTAATTCCTTACTTTTTAAACTTTTGAAAAAAATTTTTATGAACATTTGAGGGCAACTAATTGTCGCAACTGTATTCACTTAATAAAATTCCAGTTATACAAAGAAAGTTTTCATTTTATTTATTTCACATATGCCACAATATACAAACTATACAATAAATATATTTACATATAATTTAATGCGGATGTGTTGTGTCAGTATAAGTAATAGTTAAAAAAAATAAATATCAGCTAATAAAAAAGTGTTTCATTTATAGTAAAATATTTTTCTGTCATCTTACTGAGTCAACATCAATTTCCATTCAAGGTTCTAGAACTCCCATTTTGCCTTATTTCATCCTAACAATGTTTTTAGTATGTAAATGTATATTACAAAAGTTCAAGCTTAAAAATTATCAAACTTTTTCAACCAATTTGATGAAAACTGATAAACTACAAGCTTTAAAATCCTTTTCGTTGCCTTATTTTGTTACAACTTTTGGGCATTTTCAGTAAGGGAAAGTTCTAAAATTCCTATTTTCTACCAATAATTTTTTTGCATGTAAGCGCAAATATCTTGCACAGAAGTAAAACATAAGAATATTTCTAATTTTGCACCAACAACATTTTTTAGTGAATAAGGGCAAATATGTTGTACAGAATTAAGATAAAACATAAGATTTTAGAAGCTTGGAGTTCCTTATAAGCTTTAATTCTTATATAATGTACAACTTCATTGGAGCTTTTGCTACAAACTGATAAACTAAAAGCTCTAAAATATTTTTGTCATAACTTTTTGGGAATTTGGATTAAGGTGGAGTACTAAAATTCTTATTTAAAAAAAATTATTAAGCCTTTTCTCATCAATAAATAAATGTGGATTAAACCGTATTTTCATCAATATCATTATTTTACTCCAGTATTACCACTAGACTAATTCACGGCACTCTATGTAAAACATCGATTTTAAATTTCTGGCCGCACTCCAACAATTTTCAATGTCGTAAATCAATGGGGACGTTCACCTTGCACTCGGCGACGTGTCAAGAACACGTGAATGAAAGTGTCCTAATCTCCCCTAAAGGAATTCCACACACACACACTAACACATTCTTACGACCACATGTGGGGATTCCCTTCGAATCAGTGACGTCGTAAAACCCCGAAGACGTCATTCATTCCTTACAATCCGCACACACCTGTCTTCAGGAGAGCGAACCGGAAACTCCTTACCTGCCTCCCCCCTTCCCCGCGCCGGTAAAGTTTACCTGCTTCGCTGGCGCTCCAATTTATCACCTTGGTTGTTTCCAATTAACGGGAGGAATTCAGAATTCACCCTGGTCATCGGGTGATTAAATTATGCACGCCCCCGTAAAGCCGAATCGAATTAAACTTTCTTTCCACCGGTTTGACGACGGCAACAAGTTAAGAAGCCCGCCGGTCCCTTATAATCTCCCCGTCCCGCACCCCACCTGTTGCGCGGACGTAATCTTAAGGAAGTCTCAAGGAAGTCGTGTTCGAGCAACAGGTCGTGATTTATGACACCCACCCCTATAACCAAGGAATCACTACACGTCCTTCGTAACGATTTATTATTACACCGGTTATGTAATTGCCTCATTATTAAATCAGTGTGTAAACTTATAAGATTTCTGAAATATTAATGAAAACCATTATAAAACTTAATGTTACAAATTATTTACTTGTATCAACAATATATTAAAAAAACAGTTTAAGAAGATGCAATGTCTTGAAGAAGATGTCTATTCGACACCTGTCATAGGTATGAAAAGAAGATCAGGAAATTATGAACTCTACCTTTTTCAATTTGCCATCAAAATTTAATGAATATTTATGTAAATGTGTAAACGATATTTACTAATTATACAATAGATATCATCTTATTTCAAAATAAGATTAGAGTAGTCAGTCCTGAGGGTGTTATAGACAATTTTATTTTAAGAATGCAATTGTTTGTAGCATCTGATATAATTTAAAGCGCTACAAAAAAATTATTAAAAAGAAGAAAAGTTCTTTTTAAGTCTTAGTTTTATATAACTATCTTCTAGTTATAGTGATTGAGAATAAGTTTCATACATCAAAGATTTTTTTTCATTTTACATTTTCTAAAAATCTTAAATTAAATATTGTTTGTTAATATAGGTAAAATAATTACATAAATACGGATGTTTTAAATATAACTTATTTTCAAGAAGATTGTTGTGAAAACGAAAAAAAAAAGAGTGAATTTTTTTGTCAAGCTTCAAAAAAAAATTCTTACAAACTCAAATTTTTGTAAACTGAAAAACTTCCAAAAAATGTAAATAGAAAACACAAATTTTCTGTTTAGATTTAAGAAACTATAGCTTTATGCAACTTTTATTTTTTATATTTGACTAACTGAAGTAATTGGTTATTAGTCTTATACATTAAAGAATTTTTTTTCTCACAATTTTCCAAAATATTCCAAAAGAAAACAATTTTTTTGGATTAAAATACGTAATACAAACATTTTAGTAATAATAATTTTCCAGATAGAGGTTTGATTAATAAATAGTTTTTATTTGTAAAAAAAACAAATCTTGTGTCTTAGAAAAAGAAAATAATCTTTTTTTTTTAATTCTAAAGAAAATAATTTTGACTACGAAAGTCGAAAAGTTTTTTATGAAACAGTTAAGTTTAATGCTTCAGGTAACTAATTTAAAGAATTCAATTATTATTATTATTATTATTAAGAGCCTGCATTTTTAATTATAATATTTTCAAATTTATATCTAATTCGAAAGAAAATATTTTTGACGGGAAAAATCGAAAAGTTTTCTATACAATAATTAATTATAATGCCTTAGGTAACTATTTACAAGAATAGGAGGCTGCAATTTTTATTTGTAACAAGCAATTTTCAAATTTTCTTAAATTCCAAAGTAAATATTTTTGACTAAAAAGTCGAGAAGTTTTTGATCAAATAATTAAGTATAATATAAGTTTCAAGTGACTATTTTTAAGAATAAGAGGTTGCCAAATTATTTTTTATAAAAATAAATTTAAATAAATAAATAAAAAATGCAGGCTTTTTTTTGAAAAATTATTTTCAAATTTTTATCTAATTCGAAAGAAAATATGTTTGACGGTAAAAATCGTTTTCTATCAAATAATTAATTATAATGCTTCAGGTAACTATTTACAAGAATAGGAGGCTGCACTTTTTATTTATAACAAGAAATTTTTAAATTCTCTTAAATTCCAAAGTAGATATTTTTGACTAAAAATCGAGAAGTTTTTTTTAATCAAATAATTAAGTATAATGCTTCAGGTAACTATTTTGAAGAATAAGAGGTTGCAAAATTCCCTTTTGTAAAAATAAATTTCAAACTTTCTAAAATTCCAAAGAAAATATTTCCGACTAAAAAATCGAAAAGTTTTTCAACAAATAAGTAAGTATTTAGCTTTAGGTAACCACTTTTAAGAATAAGAGGCTGCAGTTTAGGGTAAAAGTTTTTTCATGGAAAAGTAAATGATTTAAAATCTTACAAATTTTCAAAATTCTCAAAATAGTTATTTAAGGTACAAGTGTAAAAAGTGATGCTTTATTGCACGAACTGGCGTTTAAAAACACGAGCGAGGAACGAGCGAGTTTTTTTAAAGCCAGGAGTGCAATAAAGAAACTTTTTACACGTGTGCCTTACAAAATTTTATCTTCGATCGTAAAGGATTTCAAAGAATATATATTCTTATGAGTAATATTTTAATGTCATTTCAATAATTCAATTAATTTAAACATATTTTATCCGCAGTGCACTAATGAAAGTGTTACTTAGCAACCAGTAAACAAGTTGCACAAATGTCGGCCGCCATTATTATTTATGGAAAAAATGTTCGCTTTATTGTAATCGCTTCGACTTGCATTAAATGAAATCTTGAGAGTTCTTAAATCTACCATTTGGTTTGTATTATATATTTTATTTATAGTTTATTAGTTATTTGTATTAATTAATAAAAAATTAAGGTTTTCGTCGAAATATATTCATTTGTCAAATTTGACAATTCTGTGCAATAAATACAGTTTGACATTACCGTGCAATAAAAACGTAAAAAAGCACTAGTGCTTTAAAAAGCCACTTTTACAACGAAAAATGATGCAAAAAGCGTCTACTTTCTGCACGATCGTAGATAAAATATCTTTTTAAATCTTATTTTTGTGTGTGTACAAACATTATAGTCTTTATTATTATTATTTTTTTAAATTGCTTAACAATTGAGATTAGAAATTTGTTGCATAAAGGGAATATTTCTTTCTTTCTAGATTTTCTTAAATTTTATAAAAATAAATCCAATAAATTTTAAAGATTTTCAAAAATTATTAAAATAATACTTTGATAAAATAATCTAACTTATTTCACATGCATATTAATCCTTAACCCTTATTTTTAGGAATAAGAGGCTGCATTTTTTTCGTTAAAAAGAAATTTAAAATTTTCTCAAATTTCAATGGAAATATTTTTGGCTAAAAAATCGAAAAGATTTCCAACAAATAATTAAATATAAATTCAGGTAATTATTTTTAAGAAAAAGAGATTGCAGTTTAGGGTAAAAGTTCTTTTCATGGAGAAATAAATGATTTAAAAACTTACAAATTTTTGAAATTCTTAAAAAAATTATTTTTGTGTTTATAAACATTATAGTTTTATTTAATTATTTTTTTTTTAAACTAACTTAACCATCGAGATTAGGAAATGGTTTAATTCAAGGATTTTTTCTTTCTTTCTATGTTTTCTTAAATTTTATAAAAATAAATCCAATAAAAAATTTTAAAACAGTATTTTGATAAAATAACCTAACTTATTTCACATGCATAATAATCCTTAACGCTTACTTTTAGGAATAAGGGGCTGCAATTTTTTGTTAAAAAGAAATTTAAAATTTTCTAAAATTCCAATGAAAATATTTTTGACTAAAAAAAAGTTTTCCAACAAAAAATTGAATATAAGTAAAAGTTCTTTTGATGGAGATATAAATGATTTTAAAACTATTTTTGAAATTCTTAAAAAAATTGAATTTTATTTTTGTGTTTTATAAAAATAAATTCAACAAATTTTATAGATTTTCAAAAATTAAATAAAACATAATTCTGATCAAATAATTCGACTTCTTTCTCATGCATATTAATCATTAACGCTCGAACTATGTACGTTCGAAAAAGAAAATTTTGAATTAAAAATTTCCAAATTTTCAGAATTCTTAAAAATATAATTTTAATTTTTCTTTAAATTGCATATTATTTTTTATATGACAACATTGTATGCTTAACTAATTTTAAGGAAAATAATTTCAATTGATAATCAAATTTTATGGAAAATGAAGACAACAAATTGAATCTTTGAAATTTTCTAAAATTCTTTAACAAAAAAATTCATGTAAAAAAAATGATTGTTTTTGTATAGATTTTAATGATAAACGCTTTAGTAAACTCTAACATAATGATAGAATACATTATAGTATTCGATTGTAGGTTTAAAAATAAAATTTCCAAAATTCTTTAAAAAAACATTTCGTAATGATGTTTAAAATGTATAAATATTGTAATCTAAGGTTTACTGACTTAAGAAATTCAACAAACTGTAGTGAATGTATTTTTTTTACACATTAAATTTGATTTTGTTTTGATTTTCCATATATTTTTGATTGAAATATAAATGCAATTAATAATTTACAACCAACAAAAGATTTTAATACATTTTATTATAAATGCAATTATAAATAAGAAAGTTTTCTGTGCAAACACCTTTTATTAGATAGTTGTGAAAGAGAAGTTAGTTTTATGTAAAATGAAAAAAATACAAAAAGTATATTCAACTAATCCTGATTCTTGTAATTAATTTAATGAACTGAACAACTTTAACATACAAGTATTATTAATTAATGTGGAAGGAAAATAATAATATTTATAGCAATACAAAAACAAAATAATATAAAACACTTTAAAAACAAATTAAAATCATTGAATTTTATTTACTCTTTTAAAGAATTTATTGATTTGTTGCAAAGTAAAAAATGGTTGTATAATCACTATGTATAATTTTAAGTTTGTACTTTATATTATGTCTTATTTCTGTAATATTTTGTATTTTTCTGTAATATTTTGTATTTTTTTGTATATCGAATGTATCTGCATTAAATGTAGCAACCAGCATATTAAATAATTTGTATTGTATTGTAATAAAAAAATAACGATAGCCGTTGAGCAGAAAATCAAATATACCAGAATTTATTTTATTTTATCCATTACATATATTATATTTTATTTTTCTGTGAATAAATATGTTTAGTGGTAGTAAAAAAATGTATTTATGTCTTGAAACAGTGTATAGATCTGAATCGCCATTAATTACTTAAAAATAAATATATTGCATCAAAGATATTAGATCTGTGTTAATAATTGAATATATTATCATAATAATAATGAAAGGGTTGTGATGAAGACGAGCAACACCGCTTACCTGTAATTATACCCAGGTCAGTGTTGTTAATAAAAAGAAAAAGTGCATAATATTTAATGTATCGGAAAATGCGATGATTATTTAATTTCTCCACCACAAATAATCCTATTATTAAGGGTAAGGAACGGCAATTACTGAATCGTTATATCGCCGAGGGTGGAGAAGACAAGCAAAGTGGGTCACTAGGCACGTCCTATTTATTTTTTTTTATCGACACGAGGGGTGAAAAAAAAATATCTAGTCGCTTTTTTTTTGTGGTCCACAAATTGATCGAAAATTCGCCTTATCGCTACCTGCGAAATTCGGTATAACAATAAGACGCGAAATGGCTACGAGGGGTTTTTGGTAAGGGGGTAAAACACATCTGCCATAGGTGGCTCACCCCTTGAAAGAAATTACCACCTGGCCCTTTGCCACGGTCTACAAACAAGGGAGTCGTTTCGCTCACACTCATACACACACATCTGGACTCTGATCGCATATGCCACAAGGTAATTTCTTATCAGGAAACAGGCACTTCATTATTGTTGTTTCTTTTTTTTTATATTTTGATCTAATTCCATGTTTTCCCAATGGCTTTAAAAGGCGGCAGGTGGGCGGTGTTATTATGGTGTCATTACTTTTTGATCAACTCGCAATTCAGGTACAATAGTGAGCCCACTTGGATTGGCATAAAAAGATCGATCGGAGACATTCGATATTTTCTAGATAGGCATCTGCTTGTAAACAAACGAATGCCCACTAGATCGTATTACCATTGTCCGTCGACGCTTTGTTGGATGATCGATGGATGACCACACCGAAATCAGAGGATATGTTTTTGAAAATACGGTGAGAAAGAAAGTTTGATGTAAATTTCTTCAAATTAGTGGCTACATACATATTATTGTTTGTATGAATTACAATTCATATTTCGTTTCGGAAGTTGGAAAAAAATTGGGATGACATAACGCGAGAGAAAAATAAAAACGTTCCCACCAGTTATTTTTTTTATTAGACTTCAGCAGCTACAGATGACTTCATGACTTCATCATTCAAATGACTCAACCGACAATTCGCGATTAACAGCATGCAAAAAGCCATCGCTCGGAGTTGAATAGGAACCGAAAACAGGAAACCGCCAAGGCGAGAACGTACAAAAAACAACTTACATTGCAAGAGTTAATTGGCAGGTCGTCACACGATCTGGCTCATTTTGAAAAGAATGGAAAGGAAATGACATACTGGCGTGTACACGTGATAGCACATAACATACACACACACATACACATACAGAGAGAACGAGAGAGGAAGGTGAGCCTTAAAACACTCCTACCAACATCCGGTTGATCCTTATTGGACTGGACGTAACAAGATCCGCGAATCGTGTGTAAGATAACAATGACGATTAATTAGTCGGTCTTCATGTTAATTACGTTTTGCGATTTTTTAACATTTTTTGCATTTGTTATTTTCATTGTTTTCCCTCCTCGTATGCACGTATGCGCGGCGTATTAAGCAATTTTGTTTGCTCGTAATTACACGTGGATCTGAGGTAAGAGATGAGATGATGAGAGCTTCCTGTTGTGCATGTACCAAATAGGAGACACGCTACGGTGGAGGCATTATTGCGATCAGGACACATAATGTCCTGTAAGTAGGATGCTTATTATTATTCGGAACGGCCATTGTGTTGCCCGGTTATCATCAAGGATCGAATCAAAAGAAAGCGCGAACGCTAATTGTGACGACAAAGCCATTATACTACAATTTCCGGTTTTTCCCCCGAAAAAATGTATAAAAAAGGAGAAATTAACTCGCAAATATACTGTTACTGTTTCTCATTATTGGGGCAGAACAATAAAAATAATAATTAACGAAGTTGACCTGAAGATAAAATTATTTCACCACTCAGTGTCTTCTTAAGGCATTCAGAAAAGTAATAATTTAATAATACGAAAACCTTTTGTGAATCTACAACAATGAGTCTTACTAAGACTTATTCAGAAAAGTGTTTTGTCTATCCACAATGCCTACGAATAGACACACATCTTAAGAAACCCTAAATATTTTGGAACTGGAACTTAAGCTTTCATTCTTTACCAGAAGATCTGAAAAGTTTGTGCTACACTTTTCAGATCTTTCGGTAATGAAAGCTTAAGTTACAGTTCAAAATCTTTAGATGTTCTTAAGATGTGTGTCTATTCGTAGGTATTGTGGATAGACACAAAGATACATTTTTTTAGTAGAAGTAAACATTTAGTAATCATAAATCAATTTTAAACTTAAATTAGGTCATTAATGGTAAAAATATCGTAGCCGTTAAACGTTTTGACGTAACGATTTTTCGTTTCGCTGAGCGCCTCGCGTTTTAACGTCGAAAGCGGCTCTGACACCTTATTTTCAGCTCCTTGAAGTAAGTAATTTCAGGTTACTCCGCCTCGTCACGCAACGGGGAACTCCAATGGAAACGAAAACCCGTCTTACCAATCGCGTCCTTTTATAAACGAATTATGTAACAAACGAAATGGAGGCACCTGTTGGCGATATTATTTTATTTAAATATTTGAATTCTTACGATAAATTAAATTTGCAAATGAAATAAAAACAATTCCTGTCAGATTTGCACATTATAAAGCTAAATCAATCGAATCAATTTTAAGTAATTCGATATTTAATGTTTGAAATCTGATGGAAGATCGACAGTCTCTATTATTAAAATATAATTAATAAAGCTTGAGAATAGCAAGAAAAATTGAAGGGTCTAATAGTGGCCACCCACCCACCCTACATATACATTTAAACATAAGCTACAACACTGTTTTCCATTTCTTAATAATTTTAATTCTATAATGTCTATAATCTTCAAAATAATAAAATATATATGAGGAATTCATATTAAATCAATTTATAGTGTGTTTGGATGTTCCTGAACCCACCCTTCAATAACAAAATCGTTACATGTAATCGAATCAAATTAACACTGAGAAATGAGATTATTAATTAACTAATCATAACGTCCTAGTTTTATTTACGTGCATTTATATTCAAGAAACTCTATTTTTTGTTATAGAAATTGGAGGGTGGGATAGTGGCCACCCACCCACCCTACATATATATTTAAACTTAAGCTGTAACACTGATTTAAATCCCTAAACAATTTCAACCCAACAACTACGAAGTAATTATTTAAATAAAAATTAAATAGAGAAGAAAATGCCATAAAAATAATTACTAAAACATAATAGTATTAAATGTTTAATTATGTAAACGCCCCCACAATTAAACATCTTCATGGTCAATCTTGAAAACGTATTATTATGATTATACAGGGTGTGACAGAAACAACTCTCACATTTCTCTTTCCCAAAAAACGGTTACAAATATGCATACATTGTCAAGGTCATCATATAGATGATACAATTTTTAAAATCTAAACTAAAAAACTCGTTTGTAATAACAAGACACAAATAAAACACTTGTTTTCAGTGATACTTCGTAAATTTTTAATCCCCTTTTGAAACGTAGCAGCTATTTATGCCACATTTAATAAATATGTAGAGTGGGTGGGTGCCTAATAACTGGAAGGTAGATTAGTGAACACAAATTCATTTTACACTTCCAAAGAAATAGAGCAGTGTCGCTGTTAGAATCACTTAGAAATTGAAAATCATATTTTAGCTTAAATGATATATAGTATGGGTGTGTATCCACAGACCTACCCTTCAGTTTTTTAGACACCCACCCACTCTACATGTTTATTTTAATGTTAATTCCTAATAGCTTTTAATATTTCAAAAAATACGGAAAAGAGAACTGCTGAAATTATTAAAGAATTTAAATCATTATTACATCTTTAGTTAGCATAATATATATGTAGGGTGGGTGGGCGTCTACTATCTAACCTTTAATTATTATAACATAAAAAACGATTTCTTAAAAGCACGATCTACTAAAGAAAATATTTTTTGATTTTTTTTATATTAATGGTTTAGGAATTAAGGATTTATTCGGTGAACTGGCGTTTATGTTTTACTGATTGGAGGGTGGGTTAGAGGCCACCCACCCACCCTACATATACCCAGCATTTTAATCACGGATAGTGTTTTTAGTTTCTGGCAATATTACCAAAAATACAGAAGGTATATTTTGGAAACTAAATGTGTAAAATGAAATAAAGTAAGAATTTTCTAGGTGGCGATTAAAGGACAAAATGAAAGAAAACCACCCATATTATAAATAAACATACATTTTTACTTTAGTTTTCTACAATTTTCATTTCTAAGTAATAAATCAAAACAGAACTTTTGGATAGTATTTCTAGGACCCAAAACCGTGTTTTAGAATAAATTTAAATCTGTATGTAGGGTGGATGGGTGGCCACTATTCTACCATCATAACATAAACGGTTTCTCAAAAACATGATTTAAGAAATAAACTATTCCTCTAATATTTTTTATATTAATAGTTTCGTAATTAAGGAATTATTCAGTGGACTGGCATTTAAGTTTTACTGGTTGGAGGGTGGGATAGAGGCCACCCACCCACCCTACATATAAACAAAAACTTAATCTCGGATCGTGTTTTTAGTTCCTAGTAATATTACCAAAAATACTGAAGATAATTTTTGGAAACTAAAAGTGTAGTGAGAATTTTTTAGGTGGTGATTAAAGAACAAATGACAAATGAAGGACACTCACTCACATTACAAATTAACATAAATTATATAAAAATAAAGCTGGCGTTTATGTTTTACTCATTAAACGTGGGTTAGAGGCCACCCACCCACCCTACATATACATAGAAACTTAATTGCAGATCGTGTTTTTATTTCTTAGCAATATCACAAAAAGCACTGGAAACTAAAAGTGTACAATGAAACAAAGTGAGAATTTTTTAGGTGGTGATTAAAGAACAAAAAATGAAGAACACCCACCCACATTACAAATAAACATAAATTTTTACTTTACTTTTTTCACACTTTTAATTTGTAAAAAATAAAACAAAACCGAATTTTTGGATAATATTTCGAGAAACTAAAAACCTATTTTAGTAGAAGTTTCAATTTATATGTTGGGTGGGTGTGTGGCTACTATTCTACATTCCAATTATCACAACATAAACAACAATTTCTCAAAATCATGATTTAAGAAAGAAAATGTATCTCGAATATTATGGTTTCGGAATTAAGGATTTATTCAGTGAACCAGCGTTTATTTTTTACTGTTTGGAGGGTAAGTTAGAGGCCACCCACCCACCCTACATTTGCATAAGAACTTAACCTCAAATCGTGCTTTCAGTTCCTAGAAATATTACCAAAAATACTGAAATCATTTTTTGGAAATTAAAAGTGGAGAATGAACTTAATTAATAATTTTCTAGATGGTGGTTAATAAAAAATGAAGGACACCCACCCACATTAACAAAAATATAAATTCTTTCACACTTTTAATTTCTAAAAACTAAAACAAAACAAAATTTTTAGGAACTAAAAAAAAAATTTTAGTAGAAGTTTCAATGTATATGTAGGGTGGGTGAGTGACCACTATCCCACCTTCCAATTATCATAACATCAACAACGATTTCTTAAAGACACGATTTAAGAAAGAAAATATTTCCTGAATATTTTTTATAGACATGGTTTTGTAATTAAGGATTTATTCAATGAATTGGCGCTTATGTTTTTCTGATAGGAGGGTGGATTAGAGGCCACCCACCCATTCTACATATACACAAAACTTTAATCTCGGATCGTGTTTTAATTCCTGGTAATACTATCAAAAATTTCGAAGGAATTTTTTAGAAACTATAAGTATGGAATTAACCGAAGCAATATTTTATATACTGGTGGTATGAGTGGTGATAAAAGGCAAATAATTAAGGCTGCAAACCCTCTCTAGATATACATGAAATCTTAATTTAAAATCCTGTTTTCAGTTCGCAACAATGTTACAATTTTTTTCCAAATTCGATAGTTCTAAAATTTTTGAACAATATTTCAATATTCATTTCCCTTTCGGATTTTTGATATTTTTTTTTTATAGATTTATAAAATTTTTCAGCATTCCTTGATCTCATATGTTTTCAGAACTTACTGCAAAATGCAAGATTTTTTTAGCTTTTTAAAACTTCTTCCAGCAATTTTTCTTTTATAACCTTTGAATATTTCAAGATCTCCTGCCTCATCTAACATTTCGTTTTCTAAGTTTTCGTTAAAGATACTCAAATATTACACAAGTTTACATTCCAGATTTTTAGAATTTAAAATTAATTTTCGTTCCAGATTCTTATAATTTTTATTTCAAAGTTTCAAGCAAATTCTCCTCTGGATTTCTACAAATTTTCATCATTTTGTCACTCATTAAGATTAATCAAATCTATCAGCATCTCTTAATCTCATTTGTTTTTAAGCGTTTCTGCAAAATGCAAGAATTTTTCAGCGTTTAAAGATTTTAATTTTTTAAACTTCTTCAATGCTTTTCGATTAATCGAGCATTTTTTTCAAATCTAAGAATTTTTCAACACCTGCCACATCATTTCTTACTCTTAATTTTTGTTAAATATTCTTAAATTTTACATCAGTTTACATTCCAGATTTACAGAATTTAAAAATAGTTTTCGTTTTAAAGGTTCTAGTAATTTCTAGTTTTGGATTTCTACAAATTTTCAGCTCATTTTCACTCATTTTATCAGACTTTTCATCAAAAATTCCAGTTTTCTATAATTCTTCAACATTTAAAACAATTTTTCAGTAACCTATTTTTTAGAATTCTCGATTTTGTGAAGCAATTTTTCTTTTTCTCTCTTACTAATTTGGCTAAAAATTGCTAAAATTTGCGTTCTAAATTTCTTCAATTTTCTAGCATCTTATGCTTTATTTGATTGAACTTTCTTTAATCTATTCTGGAGAATTTTACAGCAATTTTCCTTTTAGATTTCTAGAGTTTTCAATAATTACTGATTACTTCTTTAGAGGTTTTCAAATTTTTCAGTAGTTTTTCATCCTTCATTTCTTAGAACTTTTTATCTTCTGGATTTCTTTCTCCAGCATTTTTCCCAAAATGCGAAAACTTTGTTTCAACAATTTTTCAGCAATTCCAATTTTAAAGATGTTTATATATTTTACCAAATTACTAGAATTTTTCAGCATAGCTTGTCATAACATTTTTTTTTTCAAATTACGAGGATTTTGTTCGAAGCTTCTAAAATATTTTATCAATATTTCTTCCATATTTCTAAGTTTTTCAAGTCGTTTCTTTTCCAGATCTTTAGAATTTTAATTTTATTCAAGGGTTAGAAAAGTTTTTTGCAATAATTATTCCAGATTTCTAAATTTTTCCAATAATTTAATTTCCACATTTATTAAATTTTATTCAAAGGTTTTCTCTAATTTCTTTCTTTTACTTGAGTTGAATTCTCCACTATCTTTTGTTCACTTTATCTAAAGGGGTACAATTTTTCCATAAATTTCCCTTCTAGGTTTTAAGAATTCTCTAACAATTTTTCATCAAAAGTGAAAGTTTTTTCTACGAGAGTTGTAGAATATTCTAGCTAAATTTTTCATTTCTTGTTCTTATTTAAAATGGTCGAACATCTTAGTCTAATATTTCTTTCTCAATTGCAAGAATTTTCTTAGAGGATTTTCAAATTTCTGAGTAAGAGGATTTTATTCGAGGGATCTAAAATTTATTAGAAATATTTCTAAATTTTTCAAGAAGTTTCTCTTTTAGATTTTTAGAATTTTAATTTTATTCAAGGAACATTAAATTTTTTTTTAAATATTTGTTCATAATTTTTAAATTTTTCCAAAAATTTCACTTCCAGATTTTTAAAATTTTACTCGAAGGCTTTAAAATTTTCTAAATCTTCTCTAGATCACTTGAATTGAATTTTTTACTATATCTTGCTTCACTTTATTGAAAGGGGTAGAATTTTGCCAGCAATTTCCCTTCTAGATTTTTTGGAATTCTCCAACAATTTTTTGTTCAAAAGTGTGCAAGAGTTGTAGAATATTCTAGCCAAATTATTCAGTTCTTGTTCTTATTTAATCTGGTCGAAATTGATAGTCTAATATTTTATTTCTGAATTGGGAGAATTTTCTTCGAGGATTTTCTAATTTTTCAACAGGAGGATTTTGTTTGAGGGATCAAATTTTTTTAGCAATTTAGAATTATAATTTTATCCAGGAGTTTAAAAAAGTTTTTGCAATGTTTATTCCAATTTTCTAAACGTTTCCAATAAAAAAATTAAAATTTTCCGAATATCTCTCCTCTAGATTACTTAAATTGAATTCATTGAATTCATTGAATTATCCACTAAATTTTGCTTCACTTTATTGAAAGGGGTTGAATTTTGCCAGCAATTCCCCTTCTAGATTTTTTGGAATTCTCCAACAATTTTTTGTGGAAGTGGAAAGTGGAAGTTTTTCTAAGTGAGTTGTAGAATATTCCAGAAAAAATTTTCAGTTCTTGTTCTTCTTTAAAATGGTCGAAAGTTTTAGATTAAAATATGTTTCTGAATTGCGAGAATTTTCTTCGAGGATTTTCTAATTTTCAGGATTTTGTTCGAGGG
Source organism: Ontholestes murinus (assembly GCA_963969525.1). Lineage (NCBI taxonomy): Eukaryota > Metazoa > Arthropoda > Insecta > Coleoptera > Staphylinidae > Ontholestes > Ontholestes murinus. Next base: position 41,450,351 of record OZ018398.1, on the reverse strand, counting down.
ATCTAAATTTTTTAGTAATATTTCTTTCATATTTCCAAATTTTGCAAGTAGTTTCGCCTTTCGATTTTTAACATTATAATTTTATTCAAGGGTCCTAAAAATTTTTTGCAACATTTTTTTTTTCAAAATGTTTCCAAAAATTTTCCAAATCCCCTCTATTATTTGAATTGAACTTTCCACTATATCTTGCTTCACTTTATCGAAACGGGTACACTTTTACCAGCAATTTCCTTTCAAGATTTTTAGAATCATCCAACAATTTTCCTTCAAAAGTGGAAACTTTTTCTACCAGAGTTGTAGAATATTCTAGCTAAATTTTTTAGTTCTTGTTCTTGTTTAATATGTATGAACTTCCTAGACTAACATATGTTTGTGAATTGCGAGAATTTTCTTCAAGGATTTTCAATTTTTTTAGCGAGATAATTTTGTTGGAGGAATCAATTTTTTTTTTTGAGCAGTATCTCTTCCATGTTTCTAAATTTTTCAAGTAGTTTCGCTTCTAGATTTTTAGAATTTTAATTTTATACAAAGGTTCCAAAAATTTTTTGCAATATTTGTTTCAGATTTCTAAATTCTTCCAATTTTAAAAACATAGTGAAGATTATTATTATTATTAGAATGATTGTTTTTCAATTCAAGTAAACTAAGAAAGACATTTTTAAAACTTTTAAACTCACTTCAAGATTTTTAAAATTTTATTTGAAGCGTATAAAATTTTTCAAAAATGTCTTTCCTAGTTTACTTGAATAATTGAATAATAATAATTGTAATAATAATAATAATCTCCACTATGTCTTGCTTTGCCTTTTGAATATCACTTAAAAAAGAGTAAACTTATGCCAGCATTATCCTTTATAGATTTTTAGAATTCTCCAAAAATTTTCCTTCAAAACTGGAAGTTTTTTCTACGAGAGTTGTGGAATATTCTAGCTAAATTTTTCAGTTCTTGTTTTTATTGAATCTGGTCGAACTTCCTAGTATAATATTCTGAATTGCAAGAATTTCCTTTGAGGATTTTCTAATTTTTCAACAAGAAGATTTTGTTTGAGGGATCTAAAATTTTTTTAGCAACATTACTTTAATATTTCTAAACATTTCAGGTAGTTTCACTTTTAGATTTTTAGAATATTAATTTAATTCAAGGGTTCTAAAATTTGTTTGTAATATTTGTTCCAGATTTCTAAATGTTTCCAATAATTTCACTTCCAGATTTATAAAATTTTATTTGAAGGTTTTCAAAAAATTTCTCCTGTAGATTAGTTGAATCAAATTCTTTGTTATGCCTTGCTTCACTTTATCAAAACGGGTAAGATTTTGCAAGCAATTTCCCTTCTAGATTTCTAGAATTCTCCAACAATTTTCCTTCAAAAATGGAAGTTTTTTCTACGAGAATTGTAGAAAACTGGACGTTTTTTCTACTAGAGTTATAGAATATTCCAGCAAATTTTCTTCTTTAAATTTTTCAGTTCTTATTCTTACTTAATATGGTCGAACTTCCTGCTCTAACATTGGTTTCTAAATTGCAAAAGGAGGATTCTTTAATTTTTGATCAATTTCTCTTCAAGATTTTCTAATAATTTTCTTCTCAGATTCACTCCAAGAAATCTATATTGGCCAACATTTTCCCTTCTAGTTTTATAGAAATCTTTCAATATTTTTTCTTCCAAATTGTTTTCGAAAGTTTTAGAATATTCCAGGAATTAATCTTTCTAGAATTTTCCACCATTTCTTTCCTTGGTCAGACTTCTTTCTCCAACATTTTTTCCAAAAAAAAAAAACTATATTCTTACAACTTTCCAGCAATTTCTTAAAGACGTGTATATATTTTACCAAATTCCAAGAATATTTCTAGAAAGTTTTAAAATTTTCAAGTATCTTCTTGTCTGAATTTCAAGAATTTCCAGCATTTGCATCGCCTTTCTTATTTTACAATTCATTAATATGTGTTATTCAATTAACTTGTCTTTAAGAGATTTAGAAAATATTCCAGTAATATTTCTTCTTAATTTATCAAAATCTCAAGCTTCGTATAATCTTAAAATTTCGGAAATTTTTTTATATGGGGTTTCAATAATTTGTAGTTTATTGTTATTAATTCTAATAATAAAAATAAATTCAACTATTCAAGGAATTTATTAAAATTGCTATGTTTTAATAAAATTTTTCAACAGTCGAGTTTCTTTTATATATTAAAAAAAAGTTTATTTTTGTGAGGGCACGTTGGTATTCGAAAAATGCGAAACAAAAATAATTACTGTGGGTATCAAAACGCGCAAACACACATTTTTTAGCGCGCGCACGCCGAAAAATAGAAAAAAAAAAAGGAAATGAAAATGAAAAAAAAAAAAAACGGGAGCGATCGCGATGGCGGAAATCGATACGCAAATTAAACGCGAAACGATTAATTTAAATGCAAAAAGGCAATTCGGGACGACACAAAATATTTACATGTTATTTTACGGGAGCGATACACCGGCGCCACTCCAGGGCTGCCAACGGAACTAGTCGAGGGCTCGTGAGTGATAATAGCTACAAGTAGTTAGGTAGACTCACACATACACACACACGTACAGATACACACATGCACGGTATGGGCGTATTCCCTTTATTATGTCCTTTTTGATGTCCTTTTTGTTTCTTTTGAAGGACAAAAAATATATATATATATCTATATGGTTTGGATGCAGTTTGTGTTTCCTCGGAAAATTCATCGTTTCGTTGTTTCGCGTTTATTATCCAATAATTTTGCTACTTCTTTTGTATAGCAAAACAGCTACCAATAAATATTTATTAGGATGGATTCTTCTATATTCATTTTATCATCAATTACTGGTTTGAACTCTACATTAAATTTATTAATACCAATCTTCAGATCTTTAACGACATTATCCATAATTATATCATCTGCCTCATTCTCATTTTCTTCTTCCATAGTGTTTCTTTTAATCTAAGCTTTATAAAAAGCATCCATCGATTCATCATATATTGCAACGTCAAGGACTTTTGATCCTCCTCCCCCTTTGATGTTGGAATAAGGTAAGATTGGATGAAGTACTTATATAATGTTTCGATGGATGTTTACTATGAAGCTCAGACATTATGGAAGAAGCAGATGAGGATGAGGAAGATGATATAACTATTGATAATGTCGTTAAGGATCTGAAGTTTGGTATTCAAAAATTGAAAGCTTGAAGGTACGCACAAAACATTTGAAATAATAAGGTAAACAAATTCTTCATATATGAAACACTGAATATTACAAAGAATTATCTTCATTAATTTCTTATTATAAAACTCAATAATGTTTTTTGCAATATTAATCCATAAAGCAAAAAAATTAAACTAAACATAAAGCCGAGTTTTTTTTCTGATGGTTCTTTCATCATCATTTTTGGCTAGGTGCCTTTTCTTCTAAGACAAATTTATTGTACATATTTTTATAATATATATCTTCTAGTAAGAATATTTGTGGAAATCAGTTTAAAAATTTATGATTAGATAATTTATTAAAGCATCAAGTCAATTTTGGCTAGGTGCCATTTCTTCTGAAGCTACATTACCTAAAAATATTTGTAATTAACGCATATTTTAATATGTATATTTTCTGAAAATCAGTTTATTATTGATTCTGATCATCAAAACAATTTCCTTTTCTTCTGAAGCTAAATTACCAACATATTTTTTGTAATTAACGCATTTTTTAGTATGTATATTTTTTGAAAATCATTTTATTAATGATTCCGATCATCGAGACAATTTTAAAAGCATCACGTCGGGTTTTGGAATCGGAAAGGACCACGAGATACGCGATTCTAAAAATATTTCCTTCGCCCGCGATAAACCGGGCGAAGATTGGCCAATCGAAACTGGTCCCTATTCAGTGTTGTTTTTCGTAACAGCGGCCAATTAGCGACGCAATCATCTGAGCTGTATCGTTTTCCGTTTCCGCTTTCGGCCCTTATCGGTCCGTCAGCAACGGCACGTTTCTGGACCGGCCAAGGTCTTATCTCCAAAGATGTTTTATTTTTAAACGCCAACGATTTCTTATAGTAATAATAGTAAATAATAATTTTTACTTTCGGTGGTTTAACACATTCATCCCTTCATCATATTTAATAATCTAAACATCAATCAAATCAAATCGACTTACCTTTTGGAAGGGAGGGAAGTTGGGGGCAAGTTATAGTCCATTTACTTAGTCTGAAAAATAGAAATAAAAAATTATTAATTTAACATCAAATATCTGTAGGTGTATACATTCATATGACTGTAATATTTACTTATAATAATAAAGATGTTTTCTCTCTATAAATATAATATATCAGTTTGTTTGTAATACAATTAATTAATATTTTAATAATATGGTATGGAATTTTTGTATTTAAAATGAATTTTTTATTAAAGTTGTACTGATGAGATCTAGAGATCGAAAACACGCGTCTGCAGATGTTAAATTATTTAATTACTTTTGCTATCATCGATAGATGTATGTTGATCCTTTAAACGATTTTTCAATTCAATTGATCAATCAAATGGTTTTTGTTACCACCACGGGTTAAGTGAGAATTTAATTTATGGTTTTTCTTACTTTCCACAAAATGTTTCAGGCTACAAAAGGATATCTACAGTTTTTAGATTACGTATCAAAAAATTAACGCTAAATAAAAACAATTTTAGAGTCGCGAAGTAAAATCTTTGAATAACAGAAAAACGTTTAACTAAAAAATTTAAACGTTTTTCTGTTATTCATTAAAAATGTACTACGAAGTGAACGCCTCCAAAATTCAAGATGAAATCTTTGAGCTTTCATTTTACTTAAATGTCCAAAAAGTTGTTGAAGCCGAAAAAATTGCTGTAGAGCTTAGAGTTTTTCAGTTTTGGCTAAAGAAGCCGAAAAACTTTAAGAACTTTGTAGCTTTAGATATTCTCAATTTGCTTAAAACTAATTTCAGATGACAATTGATAGATAATAAATCAAACTGACAAATTCGATATTTGTACAGCTACGTTCTTGATGGAACCAAATTTCCCCAATAATCAAACTGGCAGTTAATAGTGAATGACAGTTGCCTGATTGTAGATGACAGTTGGCTAAGTACAAACAGCATAAAACTAATTTTCGATGGCAGTAGGTAGGTAATCCCAACAGATGACAATTGACAGAAAAGAAATGAAAATGACAATTGATATATAACAGACGACAGAATCCAGATGATAGATAACAGATGTTTGAAACAAATTTCAGATAGCAGATGATAGATGACAGTAACAGAAGACAACTGGCAAATAATAAATATATAACTGACAGTTGACAGGTAGCAAATAACAAATGCCAGGTGACAGATGACGGACGACAAGGGGCAGATTGTTTAAAACAAGTCATACATTTTCTCAATTTTCGTCAATTACAGTTTTAAGCTTTACATCTGTTATATGTCATATGTCTTATCTGTCATCTGTCCTCTGAAATCTGAAATATGTCTTTTCTGTCATCTGTCATCTGCGATCTGTCTTCTATCATGTTTCATCTGTATCATCTATTGCTTGACATCTATCTTATCTGTCTCATCTGTCTCAACTATCTCAACTATCTCATCTGTCTCATCTGTCTAATCTATCTCATCTATCTCATCTTTTATCTGCCATCTGTCTTATGTGTCACATGCTATCTATCATCTGTTATCGATTATTCATCACCTAATTTCAGTCGTCTATTTTCTAACATTTATCCTCTGTTGACTGTGATTTGTCATAAGTCATCTTAATATTTTTTCAATTGGCACCTCTTATCTGTCTTGTCTGGCATCTGTCAACTGTCGTCAGATGCTTATAACAAATTCTAGATGGCAGATGATAGCAGTGACAGATGACAAGTGATAAGTAATATATAAATAGGTAGAAAACGACAATTTCCAGATGATAGATGATATGTACAGATTGCTCATTACAGATTTGCGATGACCAGGACAGAATGGAATGATGCCTAGTGACAGATGACGGACGACAAGGGGCAGATTGTTCAAAACAAGTTTACAATTACAGTGATACATGACAATTGACAGAAGAGAAATGGAAATGAAAATTGATAAATATCAGATGGCAGATGATAAATTTCAGATGCTTATAACCAATTCTAGATGATAGATGATAGCTGTGACAGATGGCAAGTGACAAGTAATATATAAATAAGTAGAAAACGACAATTGCCAGGTGATAGATGATATGTACAGATAGCTCATTACAAATTTACGATGACCTGGACAAAATGGAATGAAAGGGTGATGATAGAACGAGATGTCACAATCAGTTCTCGATTGCTCGACTAAAATTGATGTAATTTTTATCCTTCTAAACTGTAGATATTCCTTCTTGAAGTTTTTGTAATAATGCATACTCTTTTTTTGTCTAATATTCTTTGAAAGAAAGAAAATTTCAAGCAGTTAAGAATGTTTTGAAAGACAATTGTTTCTGCAGATTTTGCAATAATTCAGTCACCATTGACAATAATACTCTTTACATTAAACATTATTTTCCTTGGAACTCAATTTTTAGATCTAAAATTTGTCATAATAGAAATGCACCTTTTTAAGAAATCTAATATTTATTCTGGAAAGAAAAAAATGGATTAGGTGATAAATAAAACGCTTGGGTTTTGAGAATTTACACAAACAAAAGCCAAGCGTTTTATTTATCACTTATATAATGGAATTTCACCAACTAAAAGCCTCATCAATCCTACAAAAATGGATTATTGAAGAATTTTGTTATTTGTATTATTTCTGCAAAGAATTTTAGCAATTCGCAAATGTTAACGAGTTAACGTTAAGGTACAAAATGTGGTAAACGAATTGAATTAATAGAAAAGCTTTGAGTCGCTCTTTACAATTATCACATCAACAAAACATTAAAAGAAATCATATAGTAACACCTGGCTATAGATTTTCGAAAAATTTAATTTCGATCAAACTGAAATGAGAGAATACGTGAAGTTGATCAGAGATCTCTGGTAGATTAAAGTTTGATTGAAATTAACTTTTTTGAAAATCTGAAATCTATCAGAGAATATGTGAAGTTGATCAGAGATCTCCGGTAGATTTCAGTTTGATCGAAATTAAATTTTTCGAAAATCTATAGTCAGGTTTTGATTAATGGAAGGACATTTGATGTCTTTGTAACCTAAGAAAGACCTGAATATGGTATGGCTTTACTCTAGCCTTAGTTTTAGAGGATGAAATATTTAAGCTAAGTACTTCTATGAAATAGTGCATCGACTAAACTCTACGAGAAATTTTGTGGAAATAAACCTGCTGCAGAATTTAGAACCAATTTTTAGAGAAGAACGCAAAACTGGCCAGATACTGTGTGTAGTTGTTCAGAGGTAGCTTTACCAGAGAATATGTGAAGTTGATCAGAAATCTCTGCTAGATTTAAGTTTGAAATCAACTTTTTTGAAAATCTGAAATCTATCAGAGAATATGTGAAGTTGATCAGAGATCTTCGGTAGATTTCAGTTTGATCGAAATTAAATTTTTCGAGTCTACAGTCTATAGTCAAGTTTTGATTAATGGAAGGATATTTGATGACTTTGTAACCTAAGAAAGTCCGATACTTGTTTTGCTACAGTCTTAATGGAACCAAATTTTCATATTGGGAGAAGTAATACACTTGTTATGTTCCATTTGTTAATAAACAAATGGAACATAACAAGTGTATTACTTCTTCCAATATGAACCTAAGAAAGAACTGAATATGCTATAGCTTTACTCTAGCCTTATTTTTAGAGGATGAAACATTTAAGCTAAGTATTTCTATGGAATATTGCATCGACTAAACACTACGAGAAATGATGTGCAAATAAACCTTCTGCAGAATTTCGAAGCAATTTTTAGAGAAGAACACAAAATTGGCCAGATACTGTGTGTAGTTGTTCGGAGGTAGGTTTCGAAAAATTTTGGACATCTAAAGGCTTTGTAATCTAAGGAAAAACTATGTACACAATGTCCTTACTCTATCCCTATTTGCAGATGATGATTTGTAGAGGGTGATCAAATGGTCTCAGCCCTTAGATCATTCATTAGTCCCTTGTGCCATATTTGAAGAGGAACTGCAACTAAAGAGGAGGCAGCAGAGCAAACATTCGTAAGGTAGGACGTTTTTTCAATTTGAATCTTAAAGTAGGAACATCTTAAAGAGGAAAATTAGAAGGAGTTTCTGAGATGTAAAATTAAAAGACGATTTTGAGTTCTAACAGAGATTTTCATCATTCGTTTGATGCAATTGATTAGTTTCGAACACCGCGTTTTCGCAACATTTTCCCTGTTTCCTAATAATCTAATTCGCCGTGTGTGTGTTTTTTTTTCTGCTAATTAGGGTGAAAAGTACGGCCGTAATTAACCGCATCAGCATCAATCCATTTACGAATTAACAGCGCCACCAGCAGCGTAGACCGCGTTTTTCGACGGCGCTCTCGCAATTTCGGTGGAACACATGCACCCACACCCACACACGCACACACATACCCAAAAGCACACACACACACGTATAGATATACACGTACACAGGCGGACAAGCCTAGGCAACGCAGTTTTATTGATTTTTGTTGTTTAATTATAGAGGATGTCGTAAAAAATGTACAAAAAAATGAAAGGACGGCCGGATAGAATTTGACAGCCTGACTATATTTCATTTCATGAGTTTGTGATTATTCCCAAATTTATGAATAATTTAAAACGGGATGGTGCGTGCGTCCAAGCGCGTTTATTTTAAAATAGGAAAGAGCGAAATGTTAATGGAATTAATTTTTTTACAAAGTAATTATTATTCATAAAAAATACGACTAAATCTTAAGAATAGATCACTTCATGAAAAATAAATTGAATTATTGTTTTGGGATTAATTTCTAAAAATATGTTCATAATGTCAATCTCCTAAATAACAGAATTTAATAAAGCACATTAACATAAAAATGTTTCACCACGGATTAAGTGAGAAGTTAATTAATCGTAACAGAATTTAAGATTCTTGTTAAGAAAAGATCTTCGTTGTATAGTAGATCTGTCGAGAGCTGACTGTGACTCATCGCTCTATATTGAAAGAATCAGGCACACGTTTCTTCTTCCATTTCATTCTGTCCCAATCTTCCTAGGATGATGATAGAATGAGATAGATATTAATTGCTTAGTAAAAAAATGTATGAGTCACAGTCAGCTCTCGACAACCCGACTATAGTATATAGTCAAGAGCTGACTGTGACTCATTCATTTGCATACTAAACAATTAATACTATCTAATTCTATCATGATCTTAGGAAGCCTAGGACAGAATGAAATGGAAGAAGGAAAGTGTGTCTTATAGTTTCAAAATCTTTGAAAACCAATTAATAACTTCAGCCATCATAGAGTTGTATTATTCATTAAGTAATTTTAGAGGTCTTCAAAAATATCTTCATAAAATATTTCCACAACCATCACTAGCTTTTATTACTCCTATGGGATAGCAATTATTATGGAAATATTTGAGGAAACGATTGATACTTTTAAAATCAATCATTTCTTCATCAGACTATTGATTACACAATCTTCAGTTAATTACGAATCTCTATTTTCATCATCAATAAAAAATATTGCAGCAATCGTGTACAATCCGCATCGACCGTCGCGTTTTCTTTGAAGGTGCGATACGAACGCTTCGGGTAAAGGATATTCGTTTTTTGAGACAATTAACGGCACCGGTGAATCGATATATATACGGGCGGAGGTGGTGATACTTTTCGTTAACGGTAAACGAAAGCAATTATTTCAAGACCGCAGCGACTGACTTCACGCGGGGAGCGCCGACAATCTAAAGAGGTTAATTTCGTATTGATTAAATAAAATTAGAAATTTAAAACAGGAATGCGGGCAACTAGAAATCTTACCGTGTTATTTTTTTTTGTTTCGTTCAGTTGTTGCGAGGCGAGAACAAAGAGGACTGTAATCTTGCGCAACGGTATAATAACGCAAACAGATGGCCGGTCGTGTCAATTACTTCGATGATTGGTGTTTGTTGAAAAAAAATAGAGGCGACTTTATATCAATTACACGCTATTTTGTAAACGGTGATTATGTTGCGGATCTTAAGTAATATTAGAAGGGGGCGGCTGGTTACAGATTTGAAATGCTTTAGATACAACTCTCATATATCATCATACAATATTTAGGAGTATATTGTAAAATTGTAATTTTTTTTATTTATTTTCCATAATTTTTACTTCTTCCTTTGTGCATACCCATTAATCTACACCTTCAATAAACCATCTTATACGCCCAAATATTAAATATATTGACAAGAAAGAAACTAAAACATCGAATTGCCTGCAATGTCTTACAATCCGCTATTGGGTATCATTTAGATTTTGGAGGGTGGGTTAGAGGCCACCCACCCACCCTACATATACATGTTACCTTAAGCTACAACACTGTCTAAGTATTTTATGTAATATTAAACATATTGACAAGACAGAATCTAAATTTTCCCATCGAACCATGAACTTCATGCTATGGCCTTCAAAAATTATTGAGTGTGATTTAGACATTGGAGGGTGGCTTAGAGGCCACCCACCCACCCTACATATACATGTTACCTTAAGCTACCACACTGTCTCTGTTACGTTCAATTCTGGACACAATTTTAAAATGAGAATTTTTTTTTATGTTTCAACTTTATCTTGTCTTTTCCTTTCTAAAGAACAAACTAACTAACATTAAGATATAAAACAACAAATATCAGATATGAACGATGATTAATAAAACAGATTAGAGATTAGAGTGAACGACAGTTGACAGATGCCAAACAAGACAGATGAGAGATGACTGAAATTAGGTGATAAATTATCGATAACAAATGATAGATATCATGTGACAGATAAGACAGATGACAGATAACAGATGAAATAGATAAGATAGATGAGACAGATGAGACAGATGAAACAAATGAGACAGATGAGACAGATGAGACAGATTAGACAGATGAGACAGATTAGACAGATTAGACAGATTAGACAGATGAGACAGATGAGACAGATGAGACAGATGAGACAGATGAGACAGATGAGACAGATGAGATAGATGAGACAAATGAGACAGATGAGACAGATAAGACAGATGTCAAGCAATAGATGATATAGATGACAGATGAAATATGATTAAAGACTTATCGCATAAGTCAGATCACAAAAAAGACATATTTCAGATCTCAGAAGACAGATCAGACAGATGATATATAACAGATGTAAAGCTTAAAACTGAAATTGAAGAAAATTGAGAAAATTTATGGCAGATCACAGTTGGATAATTGATAAAAAATAGATAACAGATAACGTGTGACAGATAAGACAGATGGCAGAAAACATATGAGAAAAATAAGACAGATGTCAAGCAATAAATGATACACATGACAAATGAAAAATTAAAGATGACAAATGGCAGATGACAGAAAAGACAGATTTCAGATAAGAGATGACAGATAAGATAGATGGCAGATAACCGATGTAAAGCTTAAAACTGAAATTGAAGAAAATTGAGAAAATTTATAGTGGATAATTGATGTAAAATAGACAGCTATTAGATGATAAATTATCGATAAGAGGTGATAGGTGATAGATGATGACATTTAAGAGATGACAGATAAGACAGAAGGCAAATGTCAGATGAACCGATGACAGATAGTAGATAATGAATGATAGATGATAGATACTGGAGAAGACAGATGTGAAATAACAGATGCTAGGTAATAAATGTCAAGCTTAAATTAAAAATTAAAGAAAATTAAAAAGATTTATGTCGGATCATACTTAACAGAGCATAAATGATGGATGATATATGCTATGTAAGAGGTAATAAATTCTCGTTAATAGATGACAGATAAGAGATGTCAAGCGATAGATGATACAAATGACAAATGACAGATGGTAGATGATACAGATGACAGATAACAGACACATGATTAATAACAGATTTAAAGCTTAAAACTCAAAGTGAAAAAAACAGTTGGGAATTTTTAAGACATATCACAGTTAAAGGATAATTGATAGAAAATAGATGACAGATAGATGATAGAGATGAAAGATGACAGATGACAGATGATGGATGATATATGTTAGATAATGACAGAAAAGTCAGATGACACGTGATAGATGATATAGATGACAGATGACAGATGACACATGATAAGTGATAGATGTCAGGTGGTAGCTGGTACAGATCACAGAAAATAGATGATGAGTGTTAAACGATAGTTGGCAGATCCAAGTTTGCAGGCAAGACATATGACAGAAGTTAGATGACAGATGATAGATGATAGAGAATAGATTTCAAGCTTAAAACTAAAATTGGATAAAATTGAGAAGTTGTAAGACAGATGGATCATACAGATGAAAGATGGGAAATGGCAGATGACAGATAATAGATGACAGATGGCGGATGATAGATGATAGATAACATATAACAGATAAAACAGATGGCATATAAAACAGATGATAGATGACACATAAAAAATGGCAGATAATAGATGGCAGATAAGACAGATCACACGTAATAAACAATATATAAATGACAAATGTCAAATGAGAGATAATAGATAAGACAAATTATAGATTACAGATGTGAAGCTTAAAACTAAAGTTGGAAGAAATTAGGAATATTCAAGATACTTCACAGTTAACAAAGGATTAATGATTGAAAATAGATGGCAGATAGATGATACAGATGACAGATAGCTGAGAGATAACATATGACAGATAAGGCGGATGACATATAAGACAGATGACACGTGGCAGACGATATAGATGACAGATGATAAGTGATAGATGTCAGATGGCAGATGAGAGATGACAGATAACAGATGACAGACAGGTTTTCAGGTGATACAGATGACGAAAATATATGATTAGTAATAAACGAGAGATGACAGATAACAGATGGCAGACAAGACATATGATAGATGTCAGATGACAGATGACAAAATTGAAGCTTAAAACTAAAATTAGAAAAAATCGGAAAGTTTTAAGGCAGAGAAAGGTAAACAGAGGATAAATGATTGAAAATAGATGACAGATAGATGATACAGATGACAGATAACATATGAAAGATGGTGGATGATAGCTGATAGAAAACATATGACAGATAAGACAGATGATAGATGACAGATAACAAATGTAAGATTATAGATGGCAGATAAGACAGATGACACGTAATAGATGATACAGTTGACAGATGATAAGTGACAAGTGATAGATTCCAGATGGCAGCTGAAATAGAGAACAGAAAATATATGATATGTGATAAAGAGAGTTCACAGATAATAGATGACAGACAAGACATAAAACACATGGTAGATGACAGATAAGACAGATTATGGAGTACTGATTTGAAGCTTAAAACTAAAATTTAAAAAAAATTGGGAAGCAATAAGACAGATCACAGTTAACAGGGGACAAATGATTGAAAATGGATGACAGATAGATGATACAGATGATAGATGACATATAACAGATGACAGATGGCGGATGATAGCTGATAGATAACATATGACAGTTAAGTTGGATGACATATAAGAGAGATAATAAATGACAGATAATAGATGACAGATAAGACAGATAACACGAGGCAGATGATACAGATTACAGATGACAGATGATAAGTGATAGATGACTGATGGCAGCTCATACAAATGTAAGCAAGTAAATAAGTTAAGAAACAATATAAGCTAAAAATGATAAAATATATGAGAAACCAAAAAAAAAAAATAAAAAAACATAGTAGCTAAAAATAACAGAAAAATATGAGTAAACTTTATAAATTGAAAAAAACAACAGAGAAACTAAAAATAATAAATTTCATAAACTTGTTCTTCAGAAAATTCCAAAACCAAAAATTAGAGGAGATGTAAAAAAAATGTTCAACTAATGCAGAAAACTCCAAAACCTTGAAAATAAACTAAAAATAGATAATTTAAATAAAAATCATAGAAGCTGAAAAATATAATTGATCAAATATCTTAAGACTTTTAACTTTTTTGAAATTAGAAAAACAAATTAAAAATATGTGAAAAATTGCTTTACTATCTTTGGAAAAGCCTAAAACTTGGAAGTAAACTATATCGAAAATTTTGATTATTATTGATATTGTTTTAAAGATATGATTTTTTTTTAGAAATCTTTGAAAAACCCAAAAATGTTGCAAATAAACTTGTTAGACATTTTTTTAAAGAAGCTATAGAATTTAAGAAATAAAAATCATTAAAAAATCTTTGGAAAACTCCAAATTTTTAAAAGAAAACTTTTTGAAAATGCCAAAAGTTACTAAACTGAAAGATGTGAAAAATTGTTGTAACATCTCTTGAAAACTCCGAAATCTTGGAAGTAATTTTTTTTGAAAATTTTGAAAAGCCATAGAAACTAAAAAAATTGTTTTAATAATGGAAAATTTTTAGATATGTTCGAAACCCAAAAATTATGGCAATAAACTTGTTAGAATTTTTTTTAAAGAAGCTATAGAATTTAAGAAATAAAAAAATGTGAATAGTTATTAAACAATCTTCGGAAAACTACTTAAAGTCTTATAAGTAAACTTTTTGAAAATGCCAAAAAAGTACCTATAAACCTACAGAATTAATAAATAATAATTATAAAAGACAGTAAAGGTTACACGTATCTTTAGAAAACTCCTGAATTCACAATGAAAATATATTGAAAAGTTAAAAGAAAAGTTTAAAATCTGAATTAGGAATGGCTATAACTAGTAAAAACTTATAGAAAATTCCAGAATACTCTAAGAAAAACTATGAGAATCACAAATTACACACAATTTTCTCTTTGTTTAATTTGTGATTAAATATTTATAACGAAGTAGAAGCCTCCATCGTCAAAGAGTAAGTCTATTGGAAGTAAACTTTTTAAATAATTTTAATAAAACATAATAGAAGGTAAAAAATCAAAAGAAGATGTAAAAAATTGTTCAAATATCCCAAAATCTTGAAAAATATACTGTTTAGGAAGTAATAAAGAAACACCACAATCTAAAAATCAGTAAAGATATGTTTTTTTCTAAAGCAATGGAAGCTAAAAATATTAGAAGAATATTGTTCAAGGATACAAAACAAAATCTTGGAAGTAAACTAAAATGTAAAAAATAACGTAGAAGCTAAAAATCAGAAGAGATGCAAAAACTTCTTCAAACATCTCTCAAATTGTGAAAAATTCCTGCAGAATTTTCATTTGTGGGTTTTTAGAACATTTTAGCTCTATTTTTATTCTGAATCATTAGTATTTGAAATTGGTTTTCTTTTACGGTTTTCAAATATTTTAGCAATTTAACTTCGACATTTCTATGGTTTATCCTGCAAAGAAAATATTCTTCGAGGGTTCCGGAATTTTACACAATTTGCTCTTGAAGGACGTGAAGGATTTATCTTGAATTTCTCATTAAAATTGCAAGAAATTTAAACATCACAATTAAAAAATTCTAATGGATGTAAGGATAGAATCGTAAGGTAAATAATTTCCATATATTGTATTTAACTATAATTATATATAGATTAATTTACTTATGAAAGGCGAATGTGTTTTATTAAAATAAACTGTTTCTATTAATTAAATCCTAATAACAAGTGGTAGCGGTCAATTAGATCCAAACTAATAACGCTTTTTTTATTTATTATCAATTTCAATTGATTTGCAAAGGATTATAATTTATACAACTTTTAATAATCACTGAAATATGAAACATTTACGTTCAATTTCAGTAAAGCAGTTAGTTAGTTGTTTTTTTTCGATTCGAGTAAAAGCATCGGACGTTTGATTAAAAATTAGCACCCCAGAAATCGGCACTATCGCGATATTCCAATCCGTCTCTCAGGTGAGCGTCGGTCACGGGGGGGGGGGCGCCGCCGCCCCCCCTGTTGCGCATGCGTCCGCCGGGTGTTAGCTATTTCCGGTGCGGAAATGGTAACCGGTAATTGCAAGTAATGCCACGTGGAGCGTTCATGTCGCATCTGAATTTATTATGATTTCGAAAAAAAAAAAAACGTACGTACGTCCCGCGTGCCATTCCATCATTAGAGTTAGAGGAAAATCTATGACCGACATTCATTATTCAGGCAGGCCGCTGTCCGACACGACCGACGCGTCTCATTTTGTTTAAATCGCATCGAGATATATTAATTTGCATAATGATTATACTTAATCTTTACGAGAAAAAAAAAAGGACGAAACGAATGTTTTTTTTTCGATAGTTGAAAACTGTAACTCTTTTAAAACTGAAATCAAAGAAAATTAATTAGTGTAACGCTTTAGATAATATGTGCCTGATTAATAATATATCTATTTTATTGCTTTTATAAAAAAAAGTTGTATAACTCTTTCAATGTTTTCAAACATTAATTTTCATTAATATCAATATGTAATTTTTTTTTACAATAAAAATACATATATTATTAAGGTGACATCAGTTATATAAACTGTTCACTAATGTATTTTGACGTGTCTAATATTACTGGTAAAATGAAAAAGGCCAATAAATTTCTTATTCTTATTCTTATTCTTATTCTTAATGTATGCGTTATGCAGACAAGAATTATAATAGATGGAAACTATGGTTATTTTCGACAGAAATTTTTGCAGTCAAAGAAATATTTGAATACAAACAAATCAATCATATTAATCATATTTATAGCGTTTTATAATTCAATCAATTAATTTATTATTATTACACAAATTTATTTACATTCACGTCCGCAGAATTTTAAACGGTATCGGTAATATTTATCGAATGCTAAACAGTGTGCGCATTTAATGCGGTTTGATTGTTTTATAAATTAATGATAATAACATTTCTCACTTAGTTTCGAGTTATTTTCGTCTTAGCGTCAATTGAATCGAGTGCGCGACGATTAAACGAATTAGTTGACGCACAATTTCTTTTAAAAACAATTACACCGAGTTTCAGCGCTTTGCATTTACTCATGTCAATTAGTTAAATTTAGGGCGATAATTAACGCGAATTTCCTCCTGCTCTCAGGAACAATTAACTTTTTTAAGAGAGGAAGGAATTAATTCCGCGGGCGGTTCTTAAAACCGTCAATTGTTATTGCGGCAATTCGCTTGTGAAAATTACTTAGTTTGTTTTCACATTCGTCACTCGGTAAATAATAAATTACGTTTGTAATATTAAACGTATATATTTAACAAATAAAAATGTAAGAGTTAGACATTAATAAAGGATTTTTGATATTATTTGCCTTTAGCTAATAAACTATAGGAGTTAGATGAAATTTATATAACAAGTTATTGTAAAGAATCCAAAATTGGGCAAATTGTTATGAATAGTCTTTTTATGTAATCCTAATAGTTTTCGAGAAAAATGTAGAGAAAGCAATATGATGGTCACATTACCATTTGTTATTAGGTTAAGTTAAAAAAAAAACATTTGCTTAAAGGTTAAAGGTCAAATGTATATAATTAAGGTGCAACCCACCCTATAATTAATAATATTTACGTAAAACATGAAAAAGATAGAAAAGTATGAAACTGATTAAATTAAATTCCTAATTTACTTCTTCCGGCGTAAGTTTTGGAATTTGAGGGTGTGATAGTGAACACCCACCCACCCTACATATGCATATTAACTTCATCCGCTGATCAGCGTTTAGTTTCCCGGAAAAAAAACAATAAATTATGAAACTGAATAAATTAAATTCATAATTCACTTCTTCTTGCGTAACTTTTGGAATTGAAGGGTAGGATAGTGGCCACCCACCCACCCTACATATGCATATTAACCTGACCCACTGATCAGCGCTTAGTTTCCAGGAAAACAAATAGTGGAAACGTTGATTTACTTAACAAACATCATCAGCAGTGTTACAATCATAATAAATAAGTGTATATAGGGTGGGCGGGTGGCCTCTGACACACCTAACAATCAGTAAAACATACATGAGTGTTTTGTAATTTAATTACTAACAAAAGTATCAATACAAATGTTGTCAAGTGAATTACATGATTTGTAAAATATTAAATTACAATATTATGAAACTGAGTAATTAAATTTCTAATTCACTTCTTCTGGCGTAAGTTTTGGAATTGGAAGGTGGGATAGTGGCCACCCACCCACCCTACATATACACATTAACTTCACCCACTGATCACCGTTTAGTTTCAAGGAAAACAAACAATAAAAGCGTTGATTAGCGAAAATCATCAGCAGTATTTCACCTAGAATGAATAGATATATGTAGGGTGGGTGGGTGGCCTCGGATCTACCCTCCAATTAGTAAAACCTACGCAACGGTTTCGCAGTTTAATTAATTAATTACTACCAAGAAATGGATACAAATTTTGTATTCATTAGTAATGTAATTTTTTTGTAAATCGTCGAATAAAATGTAAAATGTAAAATCGATGGCTTGAGATCCAAATGTAAATATTTAAGGTGCATGGATATGCTCTAACCCACCCTCCAATTAACATTATTTAGGTACAACACGAAAAAGATTGAAAACTATAAAACTGATTAAATTAAATTCCTAATTAATCTTCTTCTTGCGTAAGTTTTGGAATTGGAGGGTGGGATAGTGGCCACCCACCCACCCTACATATACATGTCAACCTCACCTACTAATCAGCGTTTAGTTTGCAGGTAAACAAACACTGAAAGTGTTGATTAATTTAGCAAAAATCATCATCAGTGTTACAACTAAAATCAATAAGTATATGTAGGGTGGGTGGGTGGCCTCTGACACACCTTAGAATCAGTAAAACATAAGCGAGTGTTATGTTATTTAATTATTTAATTACTACAACAAATATCGATACAAATGTTCTCAGGAGACTGACTTCATTTGTAAATTATTAAATTACAGTATTATGAAACTGAGTTTTTATTTCACTTTTTCTGGCGTGAGTTTTGAAATTGGAGGGTGGGATAGTGGCCACCCACCCACCCTACATAAGCATATTAACCCCACCCACTGATCACCGTTTAGTTTCAAGGAAAACAAACAATAAAAGCGTTGATTAGCGAAAATCATCAGCAGTATTTCACCTAAAATGAATAGATATATGTAGGGTGGGTGGCTGGCCTCGGATCTACCCTCCAATTAGTAAAACCTACGCAACGGTTTCGCAGTTTAATTAATTAATTACTACCAAGAAATGGATACAAATTTTGTAGGATGCATAGCTTCATTAGTAATGTAATTTTTTGTAAATCGTCGAGTAAAATGTAAAATGTAAAAACGATGGCTTGATCTCTAAATGTAAATAATTAAGATGCATCCCACCCTCCAATTAATATTATTTAGGTAAAACACGAAAAAGATAGAAAATTATAAAACTGATTAAATTAAATTCCTAATTAAACTTCTTCTGGCGTAAGTTTTGGAATTGTAGGGTGGGATAGTGAGCACCCACCCACCCTACATATGCATATCAACCACACCCACTTATCAGCGTTTAGTTTCCAGGTAAACAAACACTGAAAGTGTTGATTAATTCAGCAAAAATCATCAGCAGTGTTACAACTAAAATCAATAAACATATGTAGGGTGGGTGGGTGGCCTCTAACACACTTTACAATAATTAAAACATACGCGAGTGTTTATTGAGAGAGTAAGATAGTGGCCACCCACCCACCCTACATATAAATATTAACTTCACCCACTGATCAGCGTGTAATTTTTAGGAAAACAAATTGAGAAAAAGTTGATTTAACTAGCCAAAATCATCAGCAGTGTTCTACCTAAAATTAACATATATATGTAGGGTGGGTGGGTGGCCTCGGACCTACCCTTCTATCAGTAAAATCTAGGCGACGGTTTTGCAGTTGAATTAATTAATTACTACCAAAAAATGGATACAAATTTTGTTTGATGCATAAAATCATTAGTAATGTAATTTTTTGTAAATCGTCGAGCAAAATGTATAAATAAAAGAACGATGGCTTTAAGTTCAAATGTAAATATTTAAGGTGCGTGGGTGGACTCTAACCCACCTCCAATTAATAATATTTAGGCAAAAGACGAAAAAGATAGAAAATTATGACACTGATTAAATTAAATTCCAAATTCACTCCTTCTGGCGTAAGTTTTGGAAATGGAGGGTGGGATGGTGGCCACCCACCCACCCTACATATGCACATTAACATCACCCACTAATCAGCATTTAGTTTCCAATGAAACAAACACTGGAAATGTTGATTAATTTAGCAAAAATCATCAGCAGTGTTACAACTAAAATAAATAAACATATGTAGGGTGGGTGGGTGGCCTCAGACCCACCTTCCAATCATTAAAACACGCGCGAGGGTTTTGCAAATTATGTAATTAATAACTACAAAAACATTCGATAAAAAATTTGCCAGATGCATAGTTTCATTAGTAATGATTTTATTTTTACAAGTAATATTTAGGCAAAACACGAAAAAGATAGAAAATTATGAAACTGATTAAGTTAAACTCCTAATTCACTCCTTCCGGCGTAAGTTCTGGAATTGGAGGGTGGAATAGTGGCCACCCACCCGCCCTACATATACACATTAACCCCACCCATTGATCAGCGCCTTATTTTCAGGAACAAACTCTAAAAGCTTTGATTAAACTAGCAAAAATCATCCGCAGTGTTGTACCTAAAATTAATAGATATATGTAGGGTGGGTGGGTGGCCTTGGACCCACCCTCCAATCAGTAAAACTTACGCGACGGTTTTGCAGTTTAAATAATTAATTACTACCAAAAAAATGGATTAAAATTCCCTCCTACTGGCGTAAGTTTTGGAATTGGAGGGTGGGATAGTGGCCACCCACCCACCCTACATATGCATATTAACTTCACCCACTGATCAGGGTTTAGTTTCCAGAAAAACAAGTGGAAATGTTGATTGATTTAGCAAAAATCATCAGCAGTATTACAACTAAAATAAATAAGTATATGTAGGGTGGGTGGGTGGCCTCTGACACACCTTACAATCAAGAAATACATACGCGAGTGTTTTGTAATTTAATTACTTAATTACTACCAAAAATATTAATACAAATGTTGTCAGGTGAATTACTTCATTTGCAAATTATTAAGTTACAAAATTAGCAAACTGATTGTATTAATTGTTTATTTCACCTATTCTCGCGTAAGTTTTAAAATTGGAGGGTGGTATAGTGGCCACCCACCCACCCTACATATACAAATTAACTTCATGCACTGATCAGCGTTTAGTTTCCAGGAAAACAAACACTGAAAATGTTGATTAATTTAGCAAAAATCATCAGCAGTGTTACAACTAAAATCAATAAAAGTATGTAGGGTGGGTGGGTGGCCTCAGACCCGCCCTCTAATTATTAAAATACGTGCGAGGGTTTTGCAAATTATGTAGTTAATAACTACAAAAATATTCGATAAAAAATTTGTCAGATGCATAATTTCATTAGTAGTAATTTTATTTTACAAGTCGTCGAGTAAAATGTATTGGTTGAAGGGTGGGTTAAAAGTTGCCCACACATCCTACATACACTAGTCCATTTCCACCCTACATATACTATTTTATTCAAGCAAAAACAGTGCTTATATTTTTAAACAGCATTAAAAAAATAGTGTTTGTTACCTAGTAAAAGTAAAAATCAGAAGTTTAAAAGCTAAATGTAAATATTTAAGTTAAGTGGGTAGATTCTAACCCACCCTACAATTAATAATATTTAGGCAAAACACGAAAAAGATAGAAAATTATGAAACTGATTAAGTTAAACTCCTAATTCAATTTTCCGGCGTAAGTTCTGGAATTGGAGGGTGGAATAGTGGCCACCCACCCGCCCTACATATTCACATTAACCCAACCCAATGATCAGCCCTTTATTTTCAGGAACAAACTGTATAAGCTTTGATTATACTAGCAAAAATCATCAGCAGTATTGTACCTAAAATTAATAGATATATGTAGGGTGGGTGGGTGACCTCGGACCCACCCTCCAATCAGTAAAACC
This sequence comes from Ontholestes murinus, assembly GCA_963969525.1. NCBI lineage: Eukaryota > Metazoa > Arthropoda > Insecta > Coleoptera > Staphylinidae > Ontholestes > Ontholestes murinus. The sequence goes on along the minus strand of OZ018398.1, from coordinate 41,428,347 downwards.
TACGCGACGGTTTTGCAGTTTAAGTAATTAATTACTACCAAAAAAATGGATTCAAATTCCCTCCTACTGGCGTAAGTTTTGGAATTGAAGGGTGGGATAGTGGCCACCCACCCACCCTACATAAGCATATTAACTTCACCCACTGATCAGGGTTTAGTTTCCAGAAAAACAAGTGGAAATGTTGATTGACTTAGCAAAAATCATCAGCAGTATTACAACTAAAATAAAAAAGTATATGTAGGGTGGGTGGGTGGCCTCTGACACACCTTACAATCAAGAAAACATACGCGAGTGTTTTGTAATTTAATTACTTAATTACTACCAAAAATATTAATACAAATGTTGTCAGGTGAATTACTTCATTTGCAAATTATTAAGTTACAAAATTAGCAAACTGATTGTATTAATTGTTTATTTCAACTATTCTCGCGTAAGTTTTGGAATTGGAGGGTGGTATAGTGGCCACCCACACACCCTACATATATAAATTAACTTCATGCACTTATCAGCGTTTAGTTTCCAGGGAAACAAAGAATATAAGCCTTAATTAACTTAACAAAAATCATCATCAGAGTTATACTTAAAATAAAAACATATATGTAGGGTGGGTGGGTGGCCTCGTACACACCCTCCAAGCAGTAAAACATACGCGAGGGTTCTGTAGTTTAGTTAATTATATACTACAAAAAAATTAATAAAAAAATTTGTCTGCTACACTATTTCATTAGGAGTGGATCTTTTTTCTTACCCTATATAGAATATAGGAAATGTATTGTTTTCGTCATAATTTTTTGATTTTTTTTAAACGGAAATATCCGTTTTGAGGTCTTAATTTCTGAAAAAGCAAATTTGTGTCTGTGTCAGTTGTTGGGCGCTGATCTCAAAAACGAATGATCCTATTGAGATGAAACTTTAAACTTTAACAAAAGTTAATGGGAATGAGAAACTGAACAAGTTTAATAAAAACATGTTTTTCATAAAGTTCTTAACTTGCGAGAAAACAAATTAAAAATTAATAATTTTAACATTTTTTGCCTGTTGCTAAGAAACCATTGGAGTTACACGAAATTTGTATGACAAGTAATTGTAGAAAATTCAAAAGATAATAAATTATTAAGAATAGCCCTTATATAGGGAAAGTACAATGATGGCCACATCACCATATTTTTAATTGTAATCATAATTATGGCCCTTCATTATCAAACATTTATTATAATAATCAATTATAATTTCATATATACATATAATATTTTAGTTATATTTTTAGGGTTGAAAGACCGCATAATTTCATATCTAATGCGGCTACCAATCAATTAAAAACCGCAATTTTCAATAACCATCATTACGTATTATTAGGCATTTCGATTAAACACAATTATCTGCATTATATCATCTACATCCTTTGATAAAGAAGCAAATCGCGGTGAAACTAAGCGTTTTAAAATCGGGACGGAAGAAGGCGCGGAAAATCCAGATGGACGCTGGTATCGAAATAAGAAAATCCCCCGGGTTAACCCAATAAGATATAACATTTTTATCCAAGCCACCAACACCTGCTTATTAATTTCTGCGCCGATATTTTATTTAAATATATATTATCGCGATAATTGCGTTATGTGATTTCCTAATGAACGGCAATTACGGATTTTGTTCGATTTTAATTGCCGGTTCGAACGTATTTGGGGATATGGCATATTTACAAACATATTTCCGAGGATTAATAATTAAACCACAAAATATTTAATATTCGATACTGGTAATCTAAATACAATTTGAGCTGAGCGTATTAGTTAAATGGAAATTGAATTATAATTGCTCGTACGTAACCTCTCTCGTTTTTTTTTTTAAATAAATTATTTTTAAGAGATTAAGACTTTAGTTTAAAGCCATATATTTTGCGTTAGCGCACTTTACAAAAGAAAATAACTACGGTTTATAAAATACAACTTAAAATATGATTTTAAGCAGTTTTACATCACTAATCACTAGATAGAAATTAATCAAAATGAAAATAGCACTCAGTTTATTCCTTACTTCACTTGTTTACAAAGAACACAGTTGGGAGGGTTTCACTTTTTATTGTTGATCACTGCAACGTGTCTCAAAACACAGTGGCTTCATCAGGTAGATCAATACTTATAAATATGCAGATACACAGGTATGAGATTTCTCTTGATCAAGGTCATACTTTTTATTTCCTTTGATTATGTGGTCAGGTGACCAAAGAGGTTTTCAGAAGTATGATCAATTCTGATGTGTAGTGTGAGACCCTCCGAAGACTACGCAAGTGCATCAAGAACAAAAGATCCGGGCTGATTACGGAAGGTATGGTTCTGCTCCACGATAACTTGCATAAAATGTCACCCTAACACAAGAACGTAAAATTAAAGAGACCTTCAAAACTTAGACCTAAATATGCCAGAAATGGCCAAAATATTGCCTCTATTTCTACAATCGCCTTATAAGCATCATCAACAGCTAACTGTTGTATGGATCGAGTGGAAGAACTCGAGAAACTAAGAACTCTGCCTTCAAGATCTACGCTTCAAATTTTAAAGTGTTATTATAATTATATTTATGTATGTATTTTTGTGTTATTTGCTCAATAGATTTTGACACTTCTGCAGGATCAAAAATGTGCATTTGGCCAAGTTCAAGTGAGAGCAACTTGACCATACAACTTACAGCTAGAACATTGCACTGCTTTTTCCATAAGCCTGATTCCCTGAAAAAACTTGGACGACGAAGGATTGAATCTCATCACAGCCACAGAAGTTCTGGGAATACGGAATCCTTCCTCTCTCGTTAGTCAATAGAATCCTTGTGCTTAAATCTATAGTGTATTCTTTGAATACAGATTTATTCACACCGACAGTGTCGATTTGTTCCATTCATTTTATTTGAACACCCCTTGTGTAATAAAAATATTTTTAGACTTCTTCAAAACCACAGTATGGCTAATTCCAAGCGAGAGCAGCTTAAACATACTGTAGGGTGTACAGAATAAATACTTCAATTATATTCCCAATAAAGTTTCGATTCGTACCTTTTCGTTTGAACATCCCCTTGTATAGTAAACATATTTTTGGAAAAGCTGATAAATACATTTTCTTTTAAACAAAAAACAATTATACATATTTATAATCTTCATACTTTGATTAAAATTAGAGCATATAACAAAAGAATCACAAATAAAAAGCAAACAAAAAATGATGAAATAAGTAATTGTGGAGGCTTTCACATCGTTTTACATTTTAATAATTCATAATAAATAAAACAATTAACTTTGTAAATTAAATATTAAAATTTCTAGTGCAGTATTAATTATCATAATTAACTTTGTTGTTAACAATTTTATCTTCAACCAACAAAGCAAATTGTATTATATGTTTTGAGTTAAAAAACTATTCAATTCTCAATCTTATTTGAATCTCTACAGTATTACAGATTTGGTGAGAAAGAAAATCAGTTTTGAAGATTGAATATTAATTTATAATTGTGGATTTGAAAGAGCAATCAAACTTCTCGTAAAGTTAAAGCAAAAATCAAAACACTTAAAGTATTTGAAGCTACAACATATTAAAGAAAATAAAGCCTAAGAAGATTAAAAATTCAAGATATGAACTTGGAAATAATGAATAAATCTTTAATAAAATTGATGTTTGTTGATGGAAGCTGATATTAATATTAGGTCAAGAGACAATTAAGCTTAAAAAGATTGAAAATTGAAGATACAAACTTATAAATAATAAATAAACCTTTGATAAAATTGATGTTTGTTGACGGAAACAGATATTAATATTAGGTAAACTGTAACATTTGCTTTATTCCAAAATGTTTTTATTTTCAATTTCTTGACACGTGCTTCGGTCTTCGCAGGTCTTTGATAATGGTCTGCGAAGACCGAAACACGTATCAGGCAACTGAAAATAAAAACGAGTGCTATTCTTCACCTAAAATTAATCTTTGATTGAGCAACTGAAGAAAAAATGGAAAACCTTTAAAACTTTCAAAGCTCATGTTTCAAGTGTCACCAGTTATAATTTTGAAAATCAAATAAATAAAAGAGGATTATGCTTAATATTTTGTTTTGCTTCATGAGGTATTGTCGCTTAGCTTCTATGCACTGCGGTCTCCGTGGTCCTATAGTGTGGATGCTTAAGATAGATTTAATATTAAGATTTAATTGTGGAAAAAAATTAAAGAGAAATCAAATCAATCATTGAGGCTAAGCAAAACTCAAATTTCCAATGCCCATTTGAAGCTTCTGAAACTAAAAATTTTGAAGAAAAGCAGATCTGTGTAATTCATCGAATATTTAAAGCTTTTGAAGCTACAAATTTTAATTTCAAAAAAAGCAGATTTAGGTCATTCTTCAAATGTTTAAAGCTTCTAAAGCTATAAAATTTAATTTTAAGAAAAGCAAATTTATGACCTTCGTCGAATATTTAAAGCTTCTGAAGCTACAAATTTTAATTTAAAAAAACAGATTTGGGTTCTTCTCCGAATATGAAAAATCTTTAAGTCCCTCGGTTAAATGAATAAAATTAAGCCTTAATTATTTAATAAAGTCTTTTTTTAAAGTTTTAAAGGAAAGAAGATTATGCTTTAGAAGATTGAATATTTAAATTTAATTGTGAAAAAAATGAAAGAGAAATCAAACTTTGGATTAAGGTTAAGGAAAACTCAAATTTTCAAAGTCTATTTTGAATTTATTTTTGATTTTATTTGAAGCTACAGATTTTAATTTCAAGAAAAGCAAATTTAAGTTCTTCTTCGAATATATAAAGTTTCTGAAGATACAGTAATTTCATATTCAAGAGAACCAGATTTAGATCATTCATTTTTCGAATATTTAAAGCTACTGAAGCTATACAGTTATTTTCAAGAAAGGCAAATCTAGGTCCTTCGTATAATACAAATAATAAGCTACAAATTTTAATTTTAAGAAAAGCAGATTTATGTCCTCCTTCGAATATGAAAAATATTATAATTCTTGGGTTAAATAAATATACTAAAACATTAATTATTCATTAATATCGTTTTTATAGTTTTAAAGAAAGGAAGGTTATGCTTCAGAAGATTAAATATTAGAATTTAATTGTAGAAAAAATAAAAGAGAAATCAAACTTCGGATTAAGATTAAGCAAAACTCAAATTCCTAAGGTATACGATGAATTCTTTCTTAATCCGTAGTGAAATTTTAATGTTAATTAACCTACTAATTTCTAAAGTCTATTTAAAGCTTTTGAAGCTACACATTTAAATTTCAAGAATTTCAAGAAAAGCAAATTTAAATTCTTCTTCGAATATTTAAAGCTTCTGAAGCTACATATTTTGATTCTTCTACGAATATAAAAAATTCTTTATTAAACTCATGGGATAAGTAAGTATACTAAAACCTTGAGTAAGATCTTTTATTAAGCTTCGATTTAGCTTTTCAATGTTAAAATATATTTAAAGGTTACAAAATACAACATAAACTTAGAACTCGATTTTTTTTTGGCCTCACTTAATAGTTTTGATGCACTTAACGTAAGGTAAAATCATTTTTAGGTTTCAATTTGTATTTTTAATACTCTAGATGCGAAGTCAATCTTTCAGAAAAACTTAATATACCAAAATTTTAGCTTATAAGAAAAAAAAATAGATATTTAGCTTATTTCATTTCAAACTGTTTTAACATTTGGAAGTGAAGCATGGATACTGAAAATTTTATATTATATTTTTGTATATTCATATGTATTTTGGTAGGAAGAAAGCTAAAGTAAAATAAATTAATAAGAAAAGCAGAATAAGAGCAGTAGAAATTAGTTATTTGAGAAGAGCGTACGGCGTCACACTAATGGACAAAAAGAGGTATGTAAGAATAAGAGAAGAAATACAAGTAAAGAATATAGAGGAATTCATAGAAGAGAGACAACTAGAATGGTGGGGAAGTGTTCAGAGAATGGACAAAAATACGCATGCTAGACAAGTATGGGAAGCAAGATCAAAAGGAATGAAGAAAAGGCGAGGATTAAGAGAGATATGCAATAAATGAGATTCTTTGGAAGGAATACTTGAAGAAATAAGAACAAAAATAAAACCCTACAACAATGCGGGTGTACTTCCTAGGTGAAGATATATAATATAAATAAATTGAAACTCGTGATGTTTTGGAATATATAAAATAAAATAAGTATTTTTGAAGATTTAAGAAAAATATTTGAAAAAATAACTAATTTTTTAATCAGAGCTTCATAAAAAAATATTATACTATGACTTCACTAGTATATTATTTTTTTCCGAAGCTTTGATTAGAAAATATAAAAAGCTTTCGTCTCTATTTGAAAAGTTTATATTATCAATATAGTTGTAAAACGCAATGGGGTTCTCTTTTATCAAAGCTTTAAATCTTATAATCTAAAGTATATCATTGCTGTGAAGTTCTCTTCATTTGAGTACAAGTTAGTTTCAACTTTTAAACTTTCAATAAGTGATAATCCAAAGCATTAAAGCTTAAGTATTAACAAAATGGTGAAAAGAAATAAATATTTTTTCAGTTTGAGATATTATGGTCTTTCGAAAAGGGAGTTGGGCGTGAGGCCAACTACCCCACCTTGTAAAAACAAGTGAATTACGAAACCAAAACGATCGCTTCGGATATCTGTGAAAGGGGATAGTTTTGGAGGCAAAATCCCTATGAGGGACGTGAAGACCAAAGAAAGAAAGAAACCAAGAAAGGAAAGATGTACATAATACGTCTTATTACATTTAAATAAGGCTTTGAAACAAGTATTACCTAAGATATCAGTATGCGTCTCAAAGAATTTCAAAATTATATAAAAGCTGTAAATAGTTTTTAATGCAGAAGATCAGATTGAATAAATTGAAATTGGAAAAACAAAGTTCAATAAACTAAAGAGATTTTAGTAATTTCTACAATGAACTATAGGACTTTTACGTTTTAATAAAGAGGTTATCTTGATTTTCTTTAATGCATCAAGTGGTAAAATATTTTTAGACATAAAAGCAAACCAACAAATTTAGAAAAGGAATTAAAAATTTGTTCAGTTTAAGATATAAAGATGTACAGAAAGTTTCTTACAAGACAATATTAAGCTCCAAAACAATTATTAACTAAGACACCAGTAATAAAATTTATTAAAGTCTTTAAATCCTGTAGAAAATTCTAATTATAAGACATCAGTACCCGCCTCAAACAAACTTCAAAATTATAAAACAACCTAAATAGTTTTTAATGATGAAGATCAGTTTTTAGAAATTGTAATTAAAGAAACGAAGTTCGATAAACTAGAAAGAATTTCTTGACTCTCATGCAACTCCTGGTAAAATATTTTTGAGCATACAAACATAATCATTTTTATGTTATATATGTTGGAGGCTTCTACTTCGTTATACATTTTTGTAAATTGAATAAAGCACGATAACTTTGTTTGTATAACTTGAAAACTTTTTATTGTGACTAGTTTCGACAAATTTAGCTTAATAAATAAAATAATAAATAAAAAGTTTTCAAGTTATACAAACAAAGTTATCGTGTTTTATTCAATAATCATTTTTGATGTTATCAATAAGCTTAAAGTTGTTTCAGCAAGTAAGTATTTTGTTTTTTTAAACAAAATAAAACAAAGAATTTAAAAGAAAATGATTAAAAATTTTTTTGTATTAAAAAGAGTAAGATTTGGTAATTATAAATGAAAAATAATATTAAAGAAATTTTCACCACGACCACGTTTAATTAAGTCCATTTTTTCATCATAATTTTGAATCACTTTTTGGTAAAATTGTTCGTTTATTTGGTTAATTACGTGACGGATTTGAGGTTTTAAGCCTAAACTCGATTCGATTGTTTTCGTATAGACTCTGTCTTTAACATAGCCCGACAAAAAATAATCCATTGGTTAAAACACGACACGTAAATTCGTTGGATGTGTGACTTGTGGCACCATCCTGTTGAAACCACATGTCAGTGACATCCATATCATCAATTATTATTTCGTTATTTCGATGGATGTGTGATTTGTGACACCATCCTGCTGAAACCACACATCAGTAATATCCATATCATCAAAAATAGGCCAAAATTGAGTTGTTAACATCTGTTGATAGCGTAATTGATTGACTGTAACCGCATTCCCAACAACAACACAAAAAACAAAGGCCAAATCACGCCTCTAGATCATATAGCACACCATACAGTCGCACATTGAGCATGCAAAGACTTCTCAACAATTGCTCTTGGATTATTAAAAGGCCAAATGCAGTAATTTTGTTTGTTGATGTTTCCAGACAAATAAAAATGGGCTTCGTCTAAATAATGATTTTTTTCGGATTGCTCGTAAATAAATTCAGCGAATCTACGGCGAAGAATGGTCGCCAGGCTTCAATTCTTGCGCTAGTTGCACCTTTTAAGATTTCAGGGCCAAATCCTAATGCAAAATTATCTACGTTGTAATTGTGGAAAACTCCAATTGTTGAAAACGTCTTCAACACCGTGGCTGCTATGTTTTCATTTGAACACGTGTTATTGTTGGCACCTTATGTATAGAGCCTGTCGACCCAAATTGAGCGACCAAATTCTTAATAAGTGTCTCAGAAGGACGATTATGTTGATCGAAAATATTACGAATTTTACGAAATGTAACTTTTACAAATACATCATTTCCATAGTGGATTTTAATTGTTTTAATGCAATTTCCGAGTGAAATTGAATTCATTATAATAATTGCCCAGGCTTCTAGTACTAATACGTCAAAAAAGTAAATGTCAAAACTGTCGTGTTGTTCCGATTTGCCCCTATTTGCCACTAGTTGTAAAACTTGATACCTCCATTAAATAATTTTTATTTTTTGGGATAGGCGATGACTATTCAGCCACTAACGAGGATAAATAAATATTAATAATAGGATATACGAGGACATCCTTCACGCCAAGAGGTAAAACATTTTTGTGTAAAATAATGATCTTGTTGAGAAAATCGATCGATTTTATCAAAGCTTATTTTTAAATTATAATGATGGTGATGGTTGCGACGGTTACTTCATGTTAATTCGTAATATAGACTTATAATAAACATATAGGCAATAATTTCTTTAATGCGTATAAGTTTAATTATGAATTAATTATTGAATAACATTTTTTTAAATGTTACCATTCATTATTATCAATCCTTAGATTATGTGTTAATTGTATGTACTTACTCAATGTTAATACACGTCATAACAAGCACAATCCGCCATCTTGTCGCACTAAAAAAAATAATCAACGCGCGCACGTTTATTTCCCCAAAAAAAACGCTTTCTGTTTTTTTTTTTTTGGAAAAGCGCAAAGAAAAAATCGCGGTCGTACAGTGGCGTCGCACGTGGTCGTCACGTGTATTGACGCGTAACGTTTAATGAACAGTCGTTGTGGTCGACCGCAATTAACCATAATGTGTAAACTAGTGACCAAATTATGTACAGTCGGGGGTGGGGGTGTCATTGATGCACCGCGCCGATTGATATCGCACATGTGTTTAGCAAAATACATTAGTGAATAATCTATTAACACCACTGCCACCGACTATATACATTACATATACGCGTACATAGGTGTTTATATACTATTACCGCCTAATTGACACAGACAATTAACCTATTAGGGGGATTCCTTCTTGTCTGTGTATGTGTGTGTGTGTACGTCATCATTCATTCATCCCTTTCACGTGTCCAATGTAAATTAATATAATTTTTGAATAAATCATCGTTACTTTTTCTTTCTGATTAAATTATTAATTAATTACCTCCAATTGAACTACACCGATGAGATCCGCAATAGATCAAAACCGGTCCGTAATTAGTAATTTCTTGTTTTTATATACCTAATGAAAGTAAACGTTTTATAAATTAATATGGAAATAATAATTAACACTGATCTACATGTGTATATTTTAATGTACGATGAAATTTACAACCAAAATATGAAAAGCGCGCACGTATAAATATAAATATAAATTCGCGTACGTACGGGGGGTAGGTCAGTGTCAAATATGTGTGAATATTAATGTAATTGAAACTGATATTGTATTTAATAATTAACCTGGTTATTGGCCGACCGATTAAATTTTTAGCGGTCTGTAATAAACAAACACTCAATTTACGGATAATTATATAATTTTATAATTCTATTATTCCATTCGTAATTACGAACCGACACTGTTGCCCACCCATACACACACACACACGCACACACCTACGCATAGGTAAAATATGTATATCGCCCGCCAAAAATACGTTTAATTTAATTTTCACTTTTTAACTAAACACAAACGATTCATTTCATTACCGCTGTTCATTGCAACTGCAAGTCACGTAAATTTTGGAAATTATGAGTGTTATGTTTAATTAATCTCGTGTAGATTATTACACGAGTGAGTGAAGATATTGTCGGCTACCTTAAGAACTTTAAAATCGTTTGGTATAAAAGTTGGAAAAAGTAAAAAACGAGAATCATTATTAAATTTTCTTAATGATAATGTTTGCAACCATGAGGAAATATAAAAGAACTTTGGCTTAAACATAACACATAGATATTAATATTTATTTAATTATCCATTGTTTATTTCGACAGTTTTGGAAAACAAATAATTCAAACATTTTGACTCCACATAAAAAGGTTTAAGTTCACGTTTACATGCTATAATTCTGCTTAAATAGCACTTCTGTCTGTAGAGGTCACTTTAATGATTTCATCAGTTTATTGGATTATGAAAATCAATTGCTATTAACCAAGAGCTGTACACCACTACGGGCCTAATGTGGCCTAGATGCTCTGGTCAATGATTTAATCACCCTTGACAAACTCGATCCAGATCGAGCTGTACACCATCTTTAAAGCAATCAGTAACTGTGAAGCTACAGAGACTTCAACGGGCAGAACACCTGCTAAGAAGGCAAAAGTGTATAAGAAGGAAGGCAAAAGGCCAATCGGAAAGCCAATACAGCGCTGGAAGGATACTGTTAAAGAATACGCCAAAAAAGTCCAAAAACTAAGGGGCTGGGGAAGAGTGCACTATCGAACACACATAATGGATGAATATAATTAAGGGCCCGAATCGAAACTGTAGTGCTATTGAATTGAATTGAACTGAAAGAAGAATAATAACTGAAAGTATTAAAAAAAATCACTTACAAATTGTGACATAAAGTTGTTACAACTCAGTAAAAAAGTTAAGAAGTTGAAGTCCGACTGTACAAAATTGTCCCGAAAAACTTATAATCAATTCCTTGATGCGAGATTGGCAAACGCAAAAAGGTGAACGATGGCCAGATAGAAATAAATCGACATATCATAGAACGTTTACATGAAGGCGAAGAATAACTTCGTTTCCAATTCTTTCAACTCAGAGAAGTAGTGGAGAGAGTGTAGAAAATAGTCATTAAAAATGTACCTCTCACACCTCAATGAAGTATCGATTGTGCCAGATGATTTCAGAGAAATGGTGGCTACTTTTTCTAAAAAATTAATAATTGTAAAATTGCTGAATGAAACAAGCGAGTAATTCATAGTTACTGATGGTTACTTTAATTGTAGGCATCAAACGCTAAAATCCTAGGTTTTCAATACGTGTCATTCTTATATAAACCTTCTCTTAATTTTTTTTGACAAATTCATCATTCTAAAGTTAAAAATCACCAAGTTCTACACGATTTTAATGTTACCAAACTGTTTTAATCGTAAAAGTATTCAAATTTAACAAAATCCAAACACATATACCAAAATTCAACTGCTACATGTACTATACTTCTAGAAGTTAGAGAATTTCAGTTAATTTCAAATTGTAGAACGTAGAATTTTGTGGCTAACATTCCACAGTCACGATAAAAACAATTTTTTGAAATTTTTAAGTTAAATTCTTTCAAAAGGAACAGAAAAACTGTTGCTACATGTGTTTACCAAAATCCAACTGCTGCATCTTGATTATAACTAAAAAAACTAGATTGATTTTGAAAAACAACATCATCTTTAATTGTTTTTATTATTTTGGTTAAATTTAATTAATTTTGGTGTAGATAAAACCAGAAATATTTTTATTTTCAAAATTTCCACTTCACTCTCACGTCTTGAAAATGAAAAATTTTTAAAGCGTCACAACTTTCTTAAAATTTAGTATATTTTCAAAAACTAAAGTGATTTTGAAAACCAACTTCATCCTCAATTGTATCTTTTATTTTGTTCAATTTAATCTACATGAGAAATAATTTTATTTTCAAAATTTCCACTTGACTGTCACGTCTTAAAAATGAAAAAATTTTAAAGCTTCACAACTTTTTAAAAAATTGACATATTTTCTAAAAATAAAGTGATTTTGATAACAAATTTTATCCTTAATAGTTTCATATGTCTTGTTTTATTTCATCTACGCGAGAAATACTTTTATTTTCAAGATTTCCACTCAACTGTCACGTCTTGAAAATGGAAAAATTATAAAGCGTCACAACTTTTTTAAAATTTAGTATATTTTCAAAAACTAAAGTGATTTTGAAAAGTAATTTCATCCTCAATTGTTTCTATTATTTTATTCGATTTTATCTACACCAGAAATATTTTTATTTTCAAAATTTCCACTTCACTCTCACGTCTTGAAAATGAAAATTTTTTAAAGCGTCACAACTTTTTTTAAGTTTGATATATTTTCAAAAAGCTAAATTGATTTCGAAAATTAATTTCAGCCTCAATTGTTTTAATAATATTGTATAATTTTATCTACATAAGAATTATTTTTATTTTCAAAATAAAAACGTTGTCACGTCTCGAAAATATTTTTCATTAAAGCATCACAACTTTTTTAAAATTTAGCAAATTTTCAAAAACTAGACTGATTTTGAAAACCAACTTCATCCTCAATTGTTTCTATTATTTTGTTCAATTTTATCTACACGGGAAATATTTTAATTTTCAAAATTTCCACTCAACTGTCACGTCTTGAAAATGGAAAAATTATAAAGCGTCACAACTTTTTTTTAAATTTGATATATTTTCAAAAACTAAAGTGATTTTGAAAAACAATTTTATCCTCAATTGTTTTAATTATTTTGCATAATTTTATCTATATGAGAAATATTTTTATTTTCAAAATTTCCACTTCACTCTCTTGTCTTAAAAATAAAATTTTTTTAAAGCGTCACAACTTTTTTAAAATTTAGCATATTTTCAAACACTACAGTGATTTTGACAACCAACTTTATCGTCAATTGTATTTTTAATTTTGTTGAACTTTGTCTACATAAGAAATAATATTATTTTCAAAATATCCACTTAACTGTCACGTCTTGAAAATGAAAATTTTCGCTTCGCAACTTTTAAAAAAATTGACATATTTTCTAAAAATAAAGTGATTTTGATAACAAATTTTATCCTTAATTGTTTCGTATGTCTTGTTTTATTTCATCTACGCGAGAAATACTTTTATTTTCAAAATTTCCACTCAACTGTCACGTTTTGAAAATGGAAAAATTATAAAGCGTCACAACTTTTTTTAAATTTGATATATTTTCAAAAACTAAAATGATTATGAAAAAAAAATTCATCCTCAATTGTTTTAATTATTTTGCATACTTTTATCTATATGAGAAATATTTTCATTTTCAAAATTTCCACTTCACTCTTTCGTCTTGAAAATGAAAATTTTTTAAAGCTTTGCAACTTTTAAAAAAAATTGACATATTTTCTAAAAATAAAGTGATTTTGATAACAAATTCCTTCCTTAATTGTTTCTTATGTCTTGTTTATATTTATCTACGCGAGAAATATTTTTATTTTCAATATTTCCACTCCACTTGAAAATGAAAATTTTTTAAAGCGTCACAACTTTTTTTAAATTTGATATATTTTCAAAAACTAAAGTGATTATGAAAAAAAAATGTATCCTCAATTGTTTTAATTATTTTGCATACTTTTATCTATAGGATAAATATTTTTATTTTCAACCTTTCCACTTCACTCTCTCGTCTTGAAAATGAAAATTCTTTAAAGCGTCACAACTTTTTTTAAAATTTAGCATATTTTCAAAAACTAGAGTGATTTTGAAAACCAACTTCATCCTCAATTGTTTTTATCATTTTGTTCAATTTTATATACACGAGAAATAGTTTTATTTTCAAAATTTCCAATCCGCTGTCACGTTTTGAAAATGAAAATTTTTTAAAGCCTTACAACTTTTTTAAATTTGGTATATTTTCAAAAACTAGAGTGATTTTAAAAACCAGCTTCATCCTCAATTGTTTCTATTATTTTGTTCAATTTTATATACACGAGAAATATTTTTATTTTCAAAATTTCCAATCCACTCTTACGTCTTGAAAATGAAAAATTTTTAAAGCATCACAACTTTTTAAAAAATTAATATACTTTAAAAAACTAAAGTGATTTCGAAAAAAAATTTCATCCTGAATTGTTTTAATTATTTTAATTATTAATTTTCCATTCCACTTTCATGAATTTTTTTAAAGCATTACAACTTTTTTTTTTAAATTTGAATATAAAACTCGCGATTGGTTTACCGATTGAAGGGTGGGATCCCGCACACCCACCCACCCTCCATAAACATGGAAAATTTAGCTAAAATAGGGTCTTTGATTACCCTAACAATATAAAAACTAACAATGTTTCTAGTTTAAAGAAAAGTAATTTTGATTTTGAATTTCTTTTGAATTAAATCAGATTAATAATGATTTTAAATAATGAAAACAAAACAGTAACAGCGATAAAAGTTTAAATATATGTAGGGTGGGTGGGTGGCCACTATCCCACCCTCCAATCGGTAAAACATGGGCAACTTTTTTGTTATAAGGTTTTATAATTAAAAGAGTTGTTCAATTATTAATTGTGCAAATAGTTTTTTCCGTTTTGATTATTTTCAATTAGAATATTGTTAATGTTATAGAAATTGGAAAGTGCGATAGTCACTTTTGCTCTATCCCACCCTCCAATCAGTAAAATGTCATCAAAAATTATTTAAAAATTTGTATGAATAAATCTCTAAAAATTGAATTTATTTTGTGTTTATTTATATTTTACAACTTAAAACTCTCGCTTATGATTTACTGATTGGAGGGTGGGATAGAGGCCACCCTCCCACCCTACATATACATAATAACTATAATTGCTAATCGTTGATGATTTTGCTGCTTACAACAATCAAACCCTTTATGTAATAAAAAATAAAACAAAATCAAAATTCAACTTTAAATATAAATGACTTTCTACAGATAACCTTATCTAATTTAGATTTAAATCCTGCCCACCCATCATGCATCAATTTTATACTAATTTACTCATTCAAAAATTTTACCTTTTTAATTTCTTTTTTATTCAAAATGTTTTGTAATTAATTTTATTGGAAACCGCACCACGATAAGGAATTAAAGTTTATATGTATATGTAGGGTGGGTGGGTGGCCTCTATCCTACCCTCCAATCAGTAAAATTTATTTGAAAAATTTGTTTGAATAAATCTATTAAAATTTGCTATTTAAATTGTTATTTTAAAGAATTAATGACGATGGGCGACGTCATTAATTGTTAGTAGAAATATTTGAAAACTTTAGAAAACTCCTAACCATAACCGTCGCGCAAGTCACGCGCAATATTTTGCAACGCGTTCAAAGTAAAAGAATTGACGGTCGACGTCTAGTTTCTCCATAATTAACAAGAAAAACCGCCACCTGTTCCGCTTATTAATTAATCAACGACGGCGATAAGCCGGTCGAAACAAAAAAAAAAAATGGGGGACATTTGCGGTCGCCAGTTTCGTTTCTGCATTGGCGAGCCTCAAGATAAACGTCGTTCCTGGTTTTGGAGGAAACCGCAAGATTTTCGGTTCACTAGGAAATAATACCAAATACGCGCACAATTTATACAGTTTATTTAGATCACGAAAAAATACGTATAAAAACAAATGAATTACAAAAATCATACGAAAAGTTTCGTAAGAAATTTTGTTCAAACCTTTCTCGCACCGTGATGTTACGAAGGCAGCAGTCTTCGTTCACATACGGAAACTTTTATATTTTCTTTAATATTTTTAATCGTCCAATTTATGGTGGAACTTTTTGGCAGATATATAAATTAAAATTCTACATTTTCAGTTTGATCCATTACCATTCATCAATAGAAATTGCACGTCCTCTGTCTTCATCGAAACTGGTTAAATAATCATGATTATCATCTCACTTTCAAAAGCCAAAATTTTGGTTACTTATTTCATTGATGGCTATTACGTTTTCTTTAAGAATTTTTTTATAATCGCGTTTTCTTGTGGCGAACACTTACAACAACAGTGGCAGTTTAAGACGAGAAAATAGAGTCAAGATTTTGACCTACTTAACTTCTTTAGAACGGAGAAATTAAAAGCAAGGAAAAGTAAATACCTTTAAATCGATTTATTAATTCAGTTAAACTCCAAACAACCACAAAAGAAAACTAATTTTGTGCGTGCAAATTAGATAACATATTTAAACTATTTCCTGAGATATATCTTGTAATGATGAGGGAGTTATTATTATCCAGCGCTAACCTTCGGAATTATCAAGCGTTTTGATAACCTCATTGTTTTGCCACACGGAATATAAACAAATCAGCTTTTTTCAGGGCAGAGGAAATGAATTAAATACGCTAAAAAAAAACGATAATTTTATTGGAAGAAAATTTCTGTTTTTGTAAAAATACAAGAGAATTATATAATAGATTTTTCAAATGCATTAAAAAACCTTCAAAATCAATTACATAATTCTACGTTGTTTTTTTTTAGATAAAAATCTATTGGGTAATTTTAAATTAAAACACTTGTTTAGTTTCATATTGTTATATTCAGTTTCCTGACACGTGTTTCGGTCAATGACGACCATTCTCAAAGGAATTACAAAAATATCTAATAGTTATAACTAAATTAGTTATTTTTGTAATTCCTTTGAGAATGGTCGTCATTGACCGAAACACGTGTCAGGAAACTGAATATAAGAATATGAAACTAAACAGGTGTTTTAATTAAAATTACCTAATATTATAATTTCGTTTCATCAAGAGTGCAGTGAAGAAAGTATATACCGTAAAAACCTATTTGACAAATCCTTTTTAACTGTTTTAATATTAGAATTAGAATTGATTTATTCGTGTCAACACCTACAAAGATTTGGGGATGGTTAGAAAAATCACTATTTTAAATTATTAATTATATTTCAATTATTTTTTCTAGTGTGGGAAAGTGTTCGTCCAATAAGAAGTTTTTTTTCTTTACCTAAGAAGCTTTTATCTCCAATGGGGAGCAAATTGCCGCATTGTGGGAAAAGTGGGAAATCTAAAGTCGCGGGATTTGCGGATCGTGCCGAAGGCGCCTCCCTTTTCTTAGAGGAAACTTTGGGGTCGCACGCGAGAGGGTAATTTCCACGTCTCAAGGAGGCGGTCTGAGGAGACGCGAGAAAACCCCAAAGACGTTCCCCCGCGCGCACCTTATCAAATCCACCCCCACGAGTACTTACAAACAAGACGAGGAAACTTTTCCAATCGGAAACCTTTAAAAGTTTTATTCGATAATAAAGGATTGTATGCATTTTAATTTCTTTTTATTGGTACATAAAATTAATATCTATATTTTGTGGTAATACTTTCTAATTCATGATCGTGTTTTGGAACAATCAAGATTAGGGGAGAGGATTTGTTTTTTTATGACCTAAAACTATTAATTTTCGATGAATGAAATTCTCACTCAAAACATTTTTATGTTAATTAAACCACCAAGTGTTAATTATCTGTTAATGTTTATGCAATTATAGTCTTGTTTTTATTAGTGAATTATAGGATAAAAATTGCCCTTATTGAAAAATAATATTTGTTAAAAATCGAGAATATTTTTATGCAAATAAAAACTGGAAAATACAAAACTTCCCTGAATGGATTAAAATAATTTCTTATCACGTCGTCATGAATCATCATCTTATATTGTGAACCGTAGGAGTCACTTCCTATTACTAATACGTTGATACTGTTTATAATAAAAATAATTATTACCAATTGCATTCGTTACATAAATATTTGTTAATAACTCTACAGGGAACCTAATTATTAATAAATGATTACGAAAATCATAATTGCAATAAATAGTTTATTAATTTAATGTTAATGTATAAAATCTAAAACGTTTTATTCACAGTTAAAATCACAGGGTCTAAAAATACAACCCTTCGCAGCCATCGAGCGCTAAAAAGGGAACTGAACAACTTAATGTTAGACAAACATTATGCATGAGGTGCGAACAAAATAAATCGATGAGTCGCTCCTGTGGAAGGTGCGAAAGGGGCGGCGATTACCGGACACACCACACTGCACACGGAGACGCGAAAAAAACCAACGGCGCCCCCCCTTCTGCAGAGCGCGGGGGCGGCGGCCGGTCGGTCGTTTGGCCGTCCGTCCGTCCGTTCGTCCGCAATTGTCCGAAAAGTGATAATTTGACGTGAAACCCTTTTGAGAGTGCTCACTCGCACACACTTGAAAATTATTAGAAAATCCACAAAGGATTTCTGCTCGGCGCGAAAATTGCCAAAAGGATCAAATGTTTTTACGAACAAAAAAAACAAAAAACAAAAAGTCTTGAGAGATTGAAAACGTTTGTTCGCACATCTTACTATTACACAAATGAATTGGCAATTAAAACATACGCGTATGTATATGTTAATAAAAATTTATTATTACAAAACTTGCTATAATTTTAACATCAGGATGGTTGTTACTACTATATTTAAACAAATAGTAAGTGTTTGAATATGTGTTTATGCCAAAATTTATTATACAAATACGTTTTTCTTTTTTGATTATTTTCAATTAGACTATTGTTAATGTCATAGAAATTGGAGGGTAGGATAGTGGCCACCCACCCACCCTACATATACATTTTACTTCCATCACTATCACTGCTTTAGTTTTAAAAAATCACCAACGTGATTCAATTCCTACAAGAGCTTATTGACTTCCTTCTAGGTTAGTTTGCAAATTGGTTTATTAAAATCAATTTTCACCAACCATAAATCCTCTTGTCTTCAACACACTATTACACCTTGAAATAGAATTAGTACTTATACACCAACGTATCGTATTTACTCTTTGTTTCCCTGCAAACTAAGAGATGATCAGTGATTGAAATAATGTGCATATGTAGGGTGGGTGGGTGACCTCTATCCCACCCTCCAATCAGAAGAACATTCGCCAGGGTTTTGCTATAGTGATGAACATTTATAATCGTTTGATTTACAAGTTATTAAATTAATTACTTTCTTGTTATGTGCTAAAAAACATCTCTCGTTAATGTTTTACTGATTGGAGGGTGGGATAGAGGCCACCCACCCACTCTACATATGCATATTAATATTAACCACTGATCACCTTTTACTTCGCAAAATATACATTATAAAATTGTTGATGTAGATAAAAAATTTATACATAAATTATTATATTTTGGTTCTTTGCAAACTAAGGGGTGAACAGTAATTGAAAATAATGTGCATATGTAGGGTGGGTGGGTGGCCACTATCCCACCCTCCAATCATTAAATCATACGTCAGGGTTTTGCTATAGTAATGAATATTTATAAAAGTTTGATGCACAAATTATCAAATTAATTACTTTCTTGTTATGTGCAAAAAATCCCCAAGCAATTTTTGCTTATGTTTCACTGATTGGACGGTGGGATAGAGGCCACCCACCCACCCTACACATTCATATAATTATTAACCACTAATCACCATTTAGTTTGCAAAATCCACATTACAAAATTGTTGATGCGAACAAAAACATTTAAACATAATTGATTATTTAGATTAAAATATTTACGTGAAATAAAATTTGCATGGAAAAGATTGTATAACGTTACACTAATAGATTAAATAATTCCTCCCACCCCCTATATTTTCTTACAATTTATATATGTTTAATATAACATTTATTTCCTCTAGTCATTTTTTTTTTTCATAATTAAAAATATGTTTTGTTCCAATACTCTTTCACTTAGTGGAAATATATAATAAGCAAAGGGTTCTTAAACAAATTTCACCTTTATAATACCATAATGAACAACCACCCACTAAATTTAAATTTTCATGACATGAATAAAAGTTAATAAAATAATTTGTTTATTTAAACCAAGGTATTTAGTTTTTATTTTTTTATTTCCCTGCAAACTAAAAAATAATCAGTGATTGAAAATAATGTGCATATGTAGGGTGGGCGGGTGGCCTCTATCCCACCCTCCAATCAAGAAAATATACGCCAGGGTTCTGCTATAGTAACAAAAATTAATACAAATTATTAAATCAATTACATCCTTGTTATGTTCTAAAAAAACCCACCCTGCATATGTATATAATTTTTAAACACTGATCACCATTTAGTTTGCAAAATAAACTTTACAAAATTGTTGATATGGGCAAAAAATTAATACATAATTTATTACATTTTGTTTCATTGCAAACTAAGGGATGAACAGTGATTGAAAATAATGTGTATATGTAGGATAGGTGGGTGGCCACTATCCCACCCTACAATCATTAAATTATACGCCAGGGTTTTCCAATAATAATAAATATTTATAAAAGTTTGATGCACAAATTATCAAATTAATTACTTTCTTGTTATTTGTTAAAAACAATCCATTTGGCTTATGTTTTACTGATTGGAGGGTGGTATAGTGGCCACCCATCCACCCTACATATACATACCATTATCAAAAACTGATCACCTTTTAGTTTGCAAAAACACAAACTATAAAATTCTTGAAGTGTACAAGAAAAATTATGCATAATTTGTTACTTTAGGTTAACAATATTTACGTGGAATAAAATCTGTATGGAAAAGATTTCTTAACATTAAACCAACTGATTAAGTAATTCATCCCACACACTATGTTTTATTATAATTTACAGGTGTTAAAATATTAATTTCCTCTAATCAATTTTTTTTTATTATGATGGAAAATATGAGTTTTATTGCATTGTTTTATTGTATTAGTAAAAAATATAATAAAAACTGTATTCTTAAATACAATTCATCTTGATAATACTATGGCGAACCACCCATCCTCAAAATTTAAATTTCGATGATATAAATTAAAAGGTTAAAAAATATTTTTCTATTTTTACACCAACGAATTTACATTATGTTTTTCGGCAAACTAAGAGATGATCAGTGATTGAAATAATGTGCATATGTAGGGTGGGTGGGTGGCCTCTATGCCACCTTCCAATCACTAGAACATTCGCCAGGGTTTTGCTATAGTAAGGAACATTTATAAAAGTTTGATGCACAAATTATCAAATTAATTACTTTCTTGTTATGTGCTAATAATTTTCCAAACGTTGATGTTCTTGATAAATTAAAACGAATCTCACAGTTTAAGTGTCAACGGATATGTAGGGTTATGTAAAATTAACAATATTCTAATTGAAAATAATCAAAACGGAGTAAACTATTTGCACAATTAATAATTGAACATCTCTTTTAATTATAATACCTTATAATACAAAAGTTGCTTATGTTTTATCAATTGGAGGGTGGGATAGTGGCCATTTGTGATTTTTTTAAAGAATTGTGATGCTTTAATTTTTTATTTTTATTTTCAAGATTTGACCGCGGAGTGGAAATTTTGAAAATTAAAATATTTCTCATGTCGATAAAATTATACAACAATATTAAAACAATTGAGAATGATTTTTTTTTTGAAATCACTTTAGTTTTTTTTGATATTGAAAATTGATATATTTAATTTTTTTTAAAGTTCTAACGCTTTAAAAATGTTTCATTCTCAAGATGTACGAGTGGAATTTTTGAATATAAAAATATTTTCCGTGTAGATAAAATTGAAAAATATAATAGAAACAATTGAAGATTAAGTTGTTATTCAAAATCACTTTAGTTTTAGAAAATATGTCAATTTTTTTAAAAGTTGTGAGCTTTTAAAATTTTTATTTTTTAAGACATGACAGTGGAGTGGAAATTTTGAAAATAAAAGTATTTCTCGTATAGATAAAATTGAACAAAATATTGGGATTAATTAAGGATTAAATTAGTTATTAAAATCACTTTATTTTTAGAAAATATGTCAATTTTTAAAAAAGTTGTGATGCTTTGAAATGTTTTCATTTTCAAGACGCAACAGCGGAGTAGAAATTTTGAAAATTATAATATTTCACATGTAGATAAAATTAAACAATATTATTAGAATAATTGAGGATGAAATAGTTTTTGAAATCACTTTAGCTTTTTAAAATATATCAATTTTTAAAAAAGTTGTGACGCTTAAAAAATGTTTTATTTTTAAGACTTGACAGCGGAGTGAAATTTTTTTTAAATACAAATATTTCTCGTGTGGAAATAATTGAACAATAGAAACAATTGAGGATGAAGTTGGTTTTTAAAATCACTTTAGTTTTTAAAAATATTTCAAATTTTAAAAATGTTGTGATGCTTTAAAAAGAATATTTTCAACAACGTTTTTATTTTGAAAATAAAAATAATTCTTATGTAGACAAAATTATACAATATTATTAAAACAATTGAGGATGAAATAAGTTTTGGAAATCAATTTAGCTTTTTAAAATATATCAATTTTTAAAAAAGTTGTGATGCTTTAAAAAAAAATTATTTTGAAGAGGTGACAGCGAAGCGGAAATTTTGAAAATAAAAATACTTCCCATGCAGATGAAATTGAACAAATTATTAAAAACAATTAAGATTGAAATTAGTTATCAAAATCACTTAATTTTTTGAAAATATGTCAATTTTTTTTAAAGTTGTGATGCTTTAAAAAATTTTCATTTTGAGGATGTGACAGCGGAGTGGAAATTTTAAAACTGAAGATATTTCCCGTGTAGATAAATTTATACAATTTTATTGAACAATTGAGGATGAAATTAGTTTTCGAAATCACTTTAGCTTTTTAAAATATATTAATTTTTAAAAATGTTGTGACGCTTTAAAAATTTCATTTTCAAGAAGTGAGAGTAGAGTGGAAATTTTGAAAATACAAATATTTCTGGTATAGATTAAATTGAACAAAATAATAGAAACAATTGAGGATGAAGTTGGTTTTCAAAATCACCTTAGTTTTTGAAAATATACCAAATTTTAAAAAGTTGTGACGCTTAAAATTTGTTTTATTTTCAAGACTTGACAGTGTGGAATTTTTTGAAAATAAAAATATTTTTCGTGTGGATATAATTGAACAAAATAATAGCAACAATTGAGGACGAAGTTGGTTTTTAAAATCACTTTAGTTTTTGAAAATATTCCTAATTTTAAAAATGTTGTGATGCTTTAAAAAATATATTTTCAACAGCGTTTTTATTTTGAAAATAAAAATAATTCTTATATAGGTAAAATTATACAATATTATTAAAACAATTGAGGATGAAACTAGTTTTCGAAATCAATTTAGCTTTTTCAAATATATCAATTTAAAAAAAAAGTTGTGATGCTTTAAAAAATTTTCATTTTGAGGACGCGACAGCGGAGTGGAAATTTTGAAAATAAAAATATTTCTCGTATGGATATAATTGAACAAAATAATATAAACAATTGAGGATGAAGTTGGTTTTTAAAATCACTTTAGTTTTTGAAAAAATAAATTTTTTAAAAAAAGTTGGGACGCTTTAAATATTTTTCATTTTTTAAGTGAGAGTGGAGTGGAAATAAAAATATTTCTCATATAGATAAAAGTATGCAAAATAATTAAAATAATTGAGGATGATTTTTTTTTTCAAAATCACTTTAGTTTTTGAAAATATATCAAATTTAAGAAAAGTTGTTCCAGTTTCAAGAAGTGACAGTTGAGTGCAAATTTTGCAAATAAAAATATTTCTCGCGTAGATTAAATTAAACAAGACCTAAGAAACAATTTAAGATACATTTTTTTATCAAAATCACTTTACTTTTAGAAAATATGTCAATTTTTTTAAAAGTTTCGAAGCTTTAAAAATTTTTCATTTTCAAGACGTGACAGTTAAGTGGAAATTTTGAAAATAAAATTATTTCTCGCGTAGATAAAATTGAACAAAATATAAGATACGATTGAGTATAAAGTTGGTTTTCAAAATCACTCTAGTTTTTGAAAATATTCCAACTTTTAAAAAAATTGTGATTCTTTAAAATTTTCTCATTTTTACTTCACTCTAATTTTGAAAATAAAGATATTTCCTGTGTAGATAAAATTGAACAAAATAATAGAATAGAGGATGAAGTTGCTTTTAAAAATCACTTAAGTTTTTGAAAATATACCAAATTTTAAAAAAGTTGTGACGCTTTAAAAAAAAATATTTTCAAGTGGAAATTTTGAAGATAAAAATATTTTCTGGACTCCTAATGAAATATACTATTCTCGTGTGGATAAAATTGAACAAAATAATAAAAACAATTGAGAGTGAAATTAGTAAAAATCACTTTTACGTTTTTACAAATGTACCTACTTAAAAAAAAGTTATGATGCTAAAAAAATTCTTATTGTGACAGTAAAGTGGAAATTTTTAAAATAAAAATATTTCTCCCGAAGATAAAAATGAACAAAATAGTAGAAACAATTGAAGTTGTTGGGTTGTATAGAATTTAGTGTCTTTTAACTATGCTTTATTTAATTTTTTAATTTTAGAGTACTAAAACAATTTTTTTTTTGGTGACTAGAAGTTCAAATCTTACATTTCTAAAGAACCCAGAATTTTGTAATATTTAAGGAGTAAATACTTTTAGAAATTGATAGTCACCGGTATAAGTTTATAGGAGGAAAATTTATAGAAACATTTTTGGGCACATTGGAAATTCTGAAAAGTATGGAGAATTTTACAGTAATTTTGCTTAACGCATGTAGTAATAGTTTTCATGGTACTTAGTCTAGAATTTTGAAGAATTTAACTTAAATACTTGAGACAATTGATTTTCCTGTGATTATGGAATTTAAATTCTACGGTTTGCAATTTTTAATTAACTGAAATTCTCTAAACTCCATAACTATAGAGCGCTTTTAAAAACTATATATAACTGTTAAATATGTAGCATAAAAAGTGAAGAAAGGAATATAACTGTGTTTTAATTAAGAAATATGTAGCAGTTGATTTTTAATTAATTGCAAACTTAACGCTTTGTACCATCTGGATTAGAACTTAAAAAAAACGCTTGGTTTGTTTGTTTGTTTGCTTTTCTGTGAAACAAATCACTTAGTTTGTTTTTCTGTGAAATAAACCTAGTGTTTTTTTTTCAAAATAAAATAAAACGAATAACCTTGTTTTTGTCACTAAATCTTTTCTCTTCAGGTATCCCCATAAAAAAGTTAGTGGCTACCTCACTCCCACTAACTTTTTTATGGGGATACCTGAAGAGAAAAGATTTAGTGATAAAAACAAAGTTATTCGTTTTATTTTATTTTGAAAAAATCCACGGAATATCTCGAGATTATTAGGTCGCCAAAAATGGCCCTTACAGCTTTCAAAGGCAGTTAGTTTCTGGATGCTACCCCTCACAAGATCCACATTTATTTCTATCCTAGCTGTTCGTGGTTTCCCGGTACGTAAAACCTTGTTTTTCAAAACGATCAAAATTATTGCCTCCGAGAATGCATTTTTCTAACGCTAAAATGACGACGATATGCTTCCAGTGTTCTTACAACTGAATATTGGTTCTCAAAGTAAAACTGAACTATTTTAATGCGTTGAAACGTGCTGTATTTTTCCATCGTAAATTTTTACACTTTACCGAGTACAATTTTTGAGAGAATAGAGAAAAGAACTCATTATTACAAAAGTTTTTGAGTTACGTGAAGAGAAATTTCAATTAGAATTCATTTTCTTCACAATTTAGTTTGTATTTACTAGATGTACAGTTAGCTATTGTTAAGAAGCAATTAGTGCTCGAAATGTACATCTAGTAAATACCAAATAAATTGTAAAGAAAGTGAATTCTAACGTAGAGGAGTTTACCTTAAATAAGAAATTGAAGATAGGGTGTTTCAAAAGTCACGAAAACTTTTTTAAAACAGACTATATTACAACTTCAAAATGAATGTAATATATACAAGAAGGAAAGGGATAGATTGAATCGCTTATCTGGTGAACATCAAGTAAAATGAGAATTTGAAAGGACAATTTTGAAAAATAAAATACTTGAATTAGAAAAGTGTCTGCAGCTTTAAGCTCTTCAGCAAATGATATCATTAGAAGAATCATAACTGAAAGCCTAGTACCTCTAAGATCTAATCCAGGATGTGATGTCAACTCTCCAACAGTGACTGAGCATATTTAAGCTATTGAAGATTTAGAATCAACATACCTTCCTGTAAAGTCGACCAGTGTGGGCTTGAAAGGTCTATTAAAAGTGAAGTACTCTTCTATTCGTCCAGGGTTATCAGTTGAAACATCAAAAAGTCAACCTACAAAACCAAATAATGGTCATTTATCAATACTTCGAGACCAAAATAAGATGAACGACCCAAAAATGAGAAATTTAGATGTATCATCGAATGCTCTCGGTTGTTATAGTAAAGTTGATAACTATTAAACACCTGTTCTTTAAATTTAAAAAGATCAAAGACCAAAACCAAATTAATAAATTTCGGGATGTTCAAACCTCTTCGTGATTTTTAGGCCAACCTATCGTAATTTTCTTATTTAAGGTAAACAGAAGAGGAGTATTTGCTTGATAAAAACCTTTTTATTATTATTCTAAATCAGTTAAAACTAGTCTTTGGAAAAAATATCAATCATCAACTGAAAGGAACGTAATTTTATCTTTTGCAAGAAATTGAATGAAATGCATTCTTCTCAAATCATCAAATCCATTCGACTGCGTGCTGATTTACAAGTATAACTTTGTGTTTTTTATTTTCACTAAATTATGTGTCTGATTTTAAGCTGATTAGCTATTTTCCTAATATTTCTTCCTATCTTTAGAAGTTTTAAATTCTTAAAAACTGTATGGCCTTTTCACTGCTGATAATTATATTCTTGTTACATCACTGGCCGATAGCCAAAAACACAACAACTACTATTAATTACTACTCTTCACGTACCCGAATATTTATTCAGAAATAACTACTATTAATAATTATTATGTTTTTGTTACATCATTTTTTTCATTCCTCATTTATTACATACATAAACAAGTAAAGTCAAGTTAAACTTTTTATTCGTTAACGTTACTATTAACTAAAGAAAACAATTGAAAAACAAAAACTCAGTTTTAATTCGTTAACGCTAACTAAAGAATACAATTGAAAAACTGATTTTCAAGCACAAAGTGAAATTTTTAAATAACCACGTTTAAACGGTTAAACATATTAAAGCCCTTTCCACACAAAATCAATCCCGCAAACCGAACGCAAGGCAAAAGGGCGCAGAACTCGCAGCAAATGCTGTTTCATTTGTTTGTAGTAATAACAATACATATTATGTCGAAAATTGTAATTATTATCGCTATAAATAAAGATTTGTTTTGCCGCAATAATACGCCGGGCCAAACTCGTTCGTCATTACGTGATAGCAGTGCGAATGGACGATTTGATTTATTCGTATTGTTCGTAAGATATTACATAAATGTTATTAATTTAAAAAATAAGAACCCTGAGTTACTGAAAATAATATAGAAATAATAAATAATATGAATGGATGTCATGTATCATTAAGTTTTAATTATATTAATTTAATTATATTATTAATTCACTTAATAATAAGTGAAGTAAGGAATTCTATTTTCGTTTCATCATCATAATATATAACAGGTCACATTATTCAACCCGAAATTTAGTGATATTAAGGATAGTTTTTAATGGAAATGAATTACAATTGTGTAGTACCGTTTAGGATATAGGTATTAACTGTATGCAGCCTAACATACACCAACACTGGCGTACCCGAACGCTTCGAGAAGTACGTCTAGTACTCGTTAGGGTACCACGTTGGTACCACCTAGGCAACCGATGATACAACGCTGCGCGTATTTTGTCTGACGCTTTTAATTTTACGAACGCGCTTCTAACATAACACGCCCTTAAATTAATAGAATTGTATAATTGTAAGATAAGCTGTTAACTTTATTTATTATTATACAATACATTTAAAAGTATAGGCGAAAGGAATTCAATTATTAAACTGTATCATTCACATAAGTGTAAATAATTTATTCACATTAATTTTCTTACGAAAACAACATCACCCCCGCGTAATTTATTAATAATTATTATATTTGCTAATTGCGTGTGTGTGTGTGTTTGTTACGTGTTTGAAAAAGCGTTTTGTTAATGCAAAATTATTCCGGTGGTAATTGTCGGCAACAGAGAGAGGGCGCGCGCACCCACAAAAACACGGGGCGCGCGTATTTATTAAAATATTTATTTATACAAATTCAAATTGTTTATTTTAAATATTAATGAATTATTTTGTAAACTAAGCGGTTAAAATTTACACGCCGCTAATAAAAACAATAATACCCGGACCCGGGCAAAAATCAAAATACACAAAAACTGCCGGCGCACAATTAGTTAAGTATTTAATTTATGAATTTATACGCGTACACAGAATGTTATATCGAATTATTTTCATGCGAAAAGGTTTAATTATAATAATAACAGAATTATAATTTAAAGTGTGAGATTTTTTTTCGACGCAGTAATTACGTTCAATGTAATAAATTTATTTATTTATTTATTTATTTATTTATATTTACTTTACAAGATCCTATTAAAATAATGTAAACAAAATTAAGATAAATACATTAAAAATTACAAAAATTTAGGTCACAGGACTTGCGGGCGGAGTTCATCATGTGTTCTTCCACTCTGGACCCTTCTTCTGCTTCAGATGATGGAATTAATTTTCAGCAAAGTATTTTTGCCATTTAGGCATATTTGGCCATTACTGGCATATTTTTATCCATTTTACATGGAGCAATTTTAAATACAGCAATATCTGTCAGTATGACATTTTTTTTTTTTTATGAAAGTTAGTAAACTTAAAATTAAATAAATCACTATTCAATTTGTTTTTTTGCATTACATTACATTCAAGACTTAATAAACTGAGAAACCATATTCTGTGTCAGTAATTTATTAAGTAAAACTTCTTTAACATCTTTACTTACAGAAAAATGAAAATAATTTGCATTTGGTTAACAATAAGACAATGATATTATACAATTATTTATTTTATTAATTTTTGCGGCTTCTACTTCGTTATACATGTTTGAGTATAAATAAAACACATTGTAACTTTGTTTGTATAACACTATTTATTAGTATACTATAGTAAACAGAAAATAAATAGTGTTATACAAAGAAAGTTACAAAGTGTTTTATTTATAATTATTTATTTATTTTTTTCTGTCAAATGGCTATCGAACCTAATAATATTTCCTCATAAAAAAATTTTAAATTGCGTTCAATGTAATAAATAATTCTTCATAATTAAATTACGTTCTTAAGTAACTCGTGGTGAATCAAAAAACAGAGTTTAGTTCAAATCACACCCACATTTTCCTCACTATAATCCCCATAGTTTACTGGGAGTCCACTGTTAAATTAATTTGTGTGATTTTTTAATTTTCAACAAATTTTTTTCCCCATGCAACGCAGGTTTCATCCATTGGGGTGATATTTATGGAAAACCACCCTACCCTCACACACACACACACATACAATCGGGTGTTCGTAAAGTTAGTAAATGAAACACAAAAAAAACAATATATTCTGGACAATGTGCACATGTGTATTATTAATGTGGGAAACATGCGTTACATATGCAACATACTGTACACACGAGGCATATAAACTTTAACGGGTTTTAACCAGTAGAAAAAAAAATTGGTCCGTTTTTTTTGTGGGACGGTGTGCGCGTATGTAACCCAATGTACACGTTGCCTTGACGGTAATGGGTTTCTTTATTTAATGCAACTACAGCAAATTTTGTTTAGATTTCAATTTATTATGTGTGTAATACCCTTAAACGTTAATGACATTTATAGGTCATATTGTTTGGCTATTATTTGTATATTTGTATAATTGTTACTTTAAAGTCATTGTAAAGCGCCATTAATTCTATCCCAGTGGCTAATAGTATAGGTTAATCATCAAATTGCTATCCTGAATTATACTTTCATTCATTTAAGCTTCATCGAAAATAATTATATAAAATATAACTCATATATACAGAATTGAAGGAAAAACGTACATACAAGTTTAACAGCATGCCTAAGAGTGGAGTTAACTCTTGTAGATGATCTTCCACTCAAACCCATAAACTCTCCTCCACTGATTTGCGGTACATCAACTTTGGACACACATATTTAGCATTTATATGCTTATTTTCCCTTTATTTGGGCGATATAAGATTGCTTTGTCATTTTGACGTTGACAAAATAAAAAATTACAAAAAGAATCGCTATCCCTAGTTTGGCTGCAACCATATTCACCAGTGGCGTTTAATATGGCATTTTAAACGTAAAATTATACAAATAGAAAAATCGCTTTACTACTTTGCTTAATTTTTTTATTAACAAAATTTCTCAATAGAATCGCGTTTTATGTTTTAGTGATTGGAGGGTGGGATAGAGGCCACCCACCCACCCTACATATACATAGGAACCTAAACTAGGACACTGCTGCCGAACGCAGTAACATCATCAACACAATAAAGCCGTTATTTAAAAAAATAAACAAACAAAGTGATGATGAGAATGTAAATATATATGTGGGATGTGTTGGTAGCTTCTAATCCACCCCCCAATAAGGAAACTGTACTTGATTTTTCAACGAATTACATTAATAATATAATAATATATAGCATTTTTTTTAATATTGAGATAATGCAATTGTTTGTTTTTTAAACATTGGTTTATTAAACAGTACATATGTTTCGCCACACTGTAAATAATTTACTTCACCTGAAGAAGCTATTATTTACATTATATTACATTACATTACATATGTAAAATATGTAGTATTTAATAAACCAATATTTGAAAATCAAATCATTGCATTATCTCAATATTAAGTATGGATTTTCAACACCTAAGTGCCTCATCAATCAATCAAGTATCATTTTATATAACGTTAAACGTTATTGTCATAGGTGAGTATATCCTAAATTATAGAAGTTGGCATCATATTTTTTTAATTAAAAAACCTATTTTACGTTTTAGCGATTAAGGGTGAATAGAAACCACCAACACATTCCACATTTATATTGGACCTTAAGTAAGAACATTGCTGCTTTTCGTAACGTCAATAAAATACTGCCATTATTTTTAAACACAGAAAACATATTGAGAATATAAATAATATTGTTAGTTTGAGTTTACGTGAAGTGTTTTTTGTAAATGAAAATAACACACAGTTTATTCCTTACTTCACCTGTTTATTCAACTCTAAATGTACATTTCGTTGAACATTATCAATAACGAAGTTTTTAATTGATAATGTTAACCTTGTGAACGAAATGCACAATTAAAAAACAAGTGAAGTGAAGGAATAAACTGTGTGTTATTTTCAGAATGTAAATATTTATGTAGAAATGTAGAATGGGTAGATATTCTTTAATCCATCCTATTTTTATTAGAAAATATTCGAGATTTCAATTTATTATATTAATAATTTTAACGTGATTCATTTGAAAAGTTTATATAACGTTAAAACGTTAAAAGTGTAAACTATGTGAAAGACATAAATTCTTTAAAAGAAACAGTGTTTAATGTTTTACTGATTGAAGGGCGGATAGAGGCCACCCACCCACCCTACATATACATTGAAATTTAAGCTACAACACTGTAGTCAATGTTTGGAATCTTATCAATAAAATACTGGCGTTATTTTTGGAAACAAGTAAACAAATTTAAAAAAAATAGACTTGAAATTTTCTAATGCAAACGGAATAATAATGAGGATTTAAATATGTGTGTATGGTGGGTTGCCAGCCTCTAAACTGCAATCCAATTAACAAAACATATTTATGAATGTAATGTAAATTATTATTGTGCTGTTATTTTAAATTGTATATTAATTGTATTGCTCTGTTATTTCCAAAAACCTGTGTAAGCCATTTGCTAGTAGCACTAATAAACACTATTATTATTTCTTGGATCTTAACGGCGTTCACTTGGTGATACGTTTCAATATTAAGAATAAAGACAACACTTTTACTTTTTTATACCGCTTTAAATTTTATTGTCGAAACTAGTCACTGAAAATAAAATTTAAAGTGGTATAAAGAAAGTAAAAGTGTTTTCTTTATTCTTACTATTATTATTATTATTAATGTATTCTACTAATAATTTTTAACAAGCTTAATTTAGAGAAAGTTTTTATAAGGTTAAACGTTAATATCATATTGTTTCTAAAATTATAAAAGTAGTGAGTAACATAATTTCTTCAGCAGAGACCGTATTTTATGATTTTGTGATTGCAGGGTGGATAGAGGCTGCCCACCCACCCTACATGAACATTAAAATTTAAGTTGGGACACTGCGGCCAATTGTTCTAATATCACAAATCAAAACAAATGCTAATTAATTAAAACCTCAACAGAAATTTAATTAATTACATAGTGAATACTAGAGAATGTATAAGAAATTGTAAGGTGTGATAGAGACCACCCACCCATCCTACATATACTACAAAACTTTAATTAAACACACTGTTTCGATTATGAGAAAAATTTAAAATGTAGGTTTCATTTGATTACATATGTAGGGTGGGTGGGTATTCTCCATCCCACCTTCCACTTCCTAAAAGATCCTTGAGTATTTATTATGTAATTAACTAAACTTCTATTTAATATTTAATTGATTATGATCTTATTCTTAATTGATGATGTTAGAACATTTGGCAACAAGCTTACATACACAAAAATCTTTAATCATAAACACGATTTTGATTATGAGGTAAATGGTAAGAACATTGAGAGTGTAGTTTTAATTTTATAGCATATCTAGGGTTGGTGGGTGGCACCTATTTCACCCTCCAATCAGTAAAACATTGCCATGATTTAACAATAAAAATTTAAAAATTTAATTGTGGAGGCGTTTACTTTGTGGTACATCTTGAATATACTGATCAAAGAAAACAGGATCACTTTGTTTTATCACTTGTTTGATAATAACTAGTTGATAGTCGAAACTATAGTCACATGTAATTTGTTAAATAAAAAGTGGTAAAACAAAGTGATCCTGTTTTCTTTCTTCAGAATAAAAATTTAGTTGATTATGTAATTATTTCTATTGTAAGCACATGCGATTAGTTTAGTGATTGTAGGGTGGGTTAGAGGCCACCCACCCACCCTACATATACAAAAAAAACTTTAATCACAAACAATGTTTTGATTGTGATTTAATTAATGAGAGAAGTAAGAGTGTAATTATAATTTCATCGCATATGTAGGGTGGGTGGGTGGCACCTATCCCACTTTCCAATCAGTAAAACATCGCCCTAATTTTTCAGTATAAATATTTAAATATAAAACTAGTCTTAATTATTTTATTTTTACATAAAAACCGCTGCCATTTGTTCAGTTTTAGAAAACCAAATTTTATATTTTAATTTTAAGTTTAGTTTACAACATATTTATTCTTATGATAAATCGTTGTGTAAGTTTTAGGGATTGAAGGGTGGGTTAGAGGCCACCCACCCACCATACATATACAAAAAACTTTAATTACAAACACGGTTTCGATTGTGATTTAAATACTAGAAAAAGTGAGAGTGTAGTTTTAATTTCATTGCATATGTAGGGTGGGTGGGTGGCACCTATCCCACTGTTTAATCAGTAAAACATCGCCAGAATTTTTTTGTATAAATATTTAAATAATAAACTATTCTTAATTGATTTTTATTTATAATAAAACGTTATCATTTGTTTAAATTAAAAAAAGTACAAATTTCATATTCAAAGAAAGATTGTGTTAATAATTAATTCAATATTAAACTAAAGTTAAGTTCATCATGTAGTTATACTAATGGCAAATTATTGTGCTTGTTTCAGTGATTTAAGGGTGGGTTAGAGGCCACCCACAAACCCTACAAATAAAACAAGACGGAAACGCGGTTTTAATTATGAGTTAAGAAATAGAGAAGTTGAAAATAAAAATAAAATTAATTTAATTGCTTGTGTAGAGTGGGTGGGTGTCACCTATGCCACCCTTCAATCAGTAAAACTACGCCGTAATTTTTATGTAATTTTTTTTAAATATAATACTATCCTTAATTATTTTTTTGCATAATAAAACACTTCTTTATGTTCAGTTTTGGAAAACCAAATTTCATATTTTACTTGTGTTAAAATTAAAAAATTACACTAAAGTTTAGTTCATAACATATGTATTCTTATGATAAATCGTTGTGTATGTTTTAGGGATTTAAGGGTGGATTAGAGGCCACCCACCCACCCTACAAATAAGAAAAAACTTTAATCACAACCGCGGTTTTAATTATGAGTTAAGTAGTAGAGAAATTGAGGGTGTAGATTTAATTTCATTGTATATGTAGGGCAGGTGGGTGGCATCTATTCCACCCTCCAATCAGTAAAACATCGCCAGAAATTTTCAGTGTAAATATTTAAATATAAAACCAGTCTTAATTAATTTATTTATATAATAAATTGCTGCTTTTCATTCAGTTTTAGAAAACAAAATTTTGATATACAATTTAAGAAATTTTGTCTTAATCCACAATTAAATAGTAGTCTTAACTGTAGTTCGTTGTGTAGTTATTCTCATGGTAAACAGTTATATATGTTTTAGTGATTGACAGGTGGATTAGAGACCACCCACCCACCCTTTATAGACAGAAAAGCATTAATCACAAACACTGTTTTGATTGTAATTGAAACACTAGAAAAAGTGAGAGTGTAGTTTTAGTTTCATTGCATATGTAGGGTGGGTGGGTGGCACCTATCCCACCCTCCAATCAGTAAAACATCGCAAGAGCTTTTCTTTATAAATTTTTAAATAATAAACAGTTCCTAAGTATTATATTTTAATAATAAAACGCTGGCTTTTATTTATGTAAAAAAAATCTAAATTTTATAATCTATTTACGAGAAATTATGTTAATAATCAATTGAATATTAAAGTACAATTAAGTTTGTCATGTAGTTATACTAATAGCAGATCGTTGTGTATGTTCAAGGATTTAAGGGTCTGTTAGAGGCCACCCACCCACCCTACATATATAAAAAAACTTTAATCACTAACACGGTTTCGATTATGATTTAAATGCTAAACAAGTAAGAGTGCAGTTGTAATTTCATTGCATATGTAGGGTGGGTGGGTGGCACCTATCCCACCCTCCAATCAGTAAAACATCACCAGAATTTTTCTGTATAATTATTTCAACATAAAACTATTCCAAATTAATTGTGTTAATAGTTTTCATATAATTTATGTAATCATAAATTAAAAATACGAAAACATTTCGTGAATCTACAACAATGAGTTTTACTAAGACTACAAAACAAATTAATTTGAAACAACTACTTCTCTACTTTCTACAACGAACTAAAGGATTTTAATACATTTTATTAATCATAAATTATTAATAAGGAGAGGAATTGATTTTTTTTTAATAAAGCTTCACTAGATGTAAATAAAATATGTTTTATCTTCAATGACTCATCAGTGAGCAATATTTTATATATTAATTACGCTATTAAAAAAATTTAAATTACACTGTATTGAAAAAATCAAACTGAATTGAAAATTTAATTATGTTTCAACCGCAAATAATTATTTGTGTTAAGGCAACAAAATGAATTTTTCTTGAATGACTTTCTCATTTATTATTTGATGAAACATTTTGAACTATTACTGATGAAGATTTAAATTAAATTACATTAAAAATTGTGAAACAAACTAAGTATAATTTCATTTAAACCTACATCAGTATTAATGCATTTTTCAATTCAGTGTAAATATGGTGAGTAACTGTCGCAACCATTCTCTTCATTGAAAGAATCACTATGTTTTTACCATAGATTTATGTTTAAATATTTTTTAATTCATTGTAATTATTTATCAACTCGTACTATTCTCAGTTATTCAATTAATAAATTTTAAATATGTAACTAACTAATTATTGCAAAATTTGCAGGCATTACATTTTTAATGGTTTTAATTAATACACCGTAGTTCAATTAGTCTATATTCTATTCAGTTCAATATATCGATTTAATTTTCTTCAGAGTTTAATCACTTTATTTAAAGGCTTAAATCACTGATAAGAATATAATATTTATATCTCAATCGGTTTATGTAATTCTAGAAACTTGAAATACCTAAATTAATGAAAATAGAGAGAAACATCTTTATTGAAGATAGTAATTACAGTATATAATTATAACAACCATTATTAATAAAAGGATTAATTAAGCACTTCACTATTTTTATGATATATTTCTCCGACTAGTTTTGGCCGTTGGTCATTCTCAAGGAGATAATTAATCGAACATCAATTATTGTTATTCTTCGTCTTCTTCTTCTTTTTCATGGAGAGACACATTTTTATTGCCCGTAGCTCATTGAGTCCAATGTAAATATTTTTTCTGATTACGTAAAACAGCTTATAATATTTCCTAAACTTAGATGAGCGACAAAAAAAGTAATTTAATTAATCTAACTTGTTTTAAACAATATTTCCATTTTGTTTTAAAAAACTAAAATCAGTTATAAAGATTGTAATTTACTTATTACAATAGGCTCATACAAGTACAAGAAGATAATTTCTAAAAATTAAAAATAAACATATAATTATGTAATAATGTTTAAAAATATAAACTTTTTTGACTTTTGCATTTATTTTTGTATGTCAATTAACTATTGAAAATGAACACATGGTGTTCGAAATGTACATATAGTGTAAAATAAAAACTGTGAAGAAAGGATATATTTTTAAACATTATTAATTAATACTCTTCACCTACTCGAATATTTAATCAGATATAAAATTATGTATTGGTTTGATGCATAATTTAATGGAATTTTTCCAACAAGTTTTTATAATGTATAATAATATATGTCATGCTGACATATACAGCCAAAATATTTTCGCCGCAAAAAGGAAGAAAATAACTGAAAAGAAGTAAATATCAGCAGTACTGATTATGCGTACCTATGTGTTTGATTGGGAGACCCTTTGAAGAAGCGATCTCCGCCAATCCTTCCTTCAGCTAAAATTTTGAGTACAGTTTAATATTTTGTAATATTATTCTTCTAATATTTTGTTAGAAATGAGTGCAAGGATGTAATAAATAAATAAATAAACATTCATTACATTTATATAAATAATTTTTCTCACGATGAATTAAATTCTCCCCTAATTAAATTCTTATTAAGATTAAATCACTGTAATATTTACGACACTAAACTGTATTCACTTGTAATCTAAAATCAATGGTGATGTGATTAATCCATTAAATAATTTAATTTAGTATATTTTAGCTGATCTATTAAACCTATTAACAAAAACTTTTGATTAATAATTATATTGTAAATTGTAAATCAGTACAAGAATAAAAGTATTTGATAGTGTAAACATCTTGTAGACGTATTGTATACCTATTCAAATTTATGAATTACAAAACAAACAGATAAAATCACTTATAGTTCTATTAAACAATCTATTTCTATAGATTTTCAGTCAGTTTCAATTTTACTTAAAACTTTTACCGCAATCTCCAAGCATTAAAATGAAAAACATTTTTCATAATTAATAAAAACAAATGGGCTGAAAGACCACCGGTCGATACCCGTTAATAAGAATTTATTTTATCAATTACATGTATTATATTTTTTTTTCTTTCTGTGAATAAAGATGTTTTGAGGTAGTAAAAACAAATTCACACATAAATTCTTATTTAAATTTATGGAAAGAATTAAAAAAAATAATTTAATTTTAATTACCAATATTATTATTTGCTAATTAATATAAACAACCCTTACTATTAATTACCAATGATCAAAAAATTTGAAGTATTCTTCATACACGTTTTTAATGTGTTTAAGCGAATATAAAATGCATATTTTTTATAATTTTAACAACTAAATTTAAATATATTAGCCCACACAGACGTACAAATAGTTTTTTTCTTAAGCTAGAATCACTGATTTAAAATGCAACTTTCTGTTAACTAGTACTACAAATAACGATTCATAAAACTTTCAATCACTAAAATTACAACTTATAAAATTACTACTTTTACTAGTCATTAGCTAAATTGTGTCGGAACTATGAACTACAAAGAAAATAATGAAGTG
The DNA here is from genome assembly GCA_963969525.1 of Ontholestes murinus. NCBI lineage: Eukaryota > Metazoa > Arthropoda > Insecta > Coleoptera > Staphylinidae > Ontholestes > Ontholestes murinus. The sequence goes on along the minus strand of OZ018398.1, from coordinate 41,390,047 downwards.
TGTGATATTAATAAGGTTTGATTTTGTTATTTAAAAGTTATTAAAATGATTATAGCTTTTTCTAAACGCAAATAATTTTTTAAATAGTTGTAGTCACTGACAAGTATTCTATAAAATAGATATTAATAGATCCAAATAAATCATCAATCACTTAAATTTCAATTAAATTGTATATTATTCTCTTTCAAGCACATATAAAGCACTGAATTTATTCTATATGATACCCTTATAAAAATCTAATTACGGAAATGAAACTTAATGTAGTACTAATGAAATATTTTAGGTACTATTAAAAACCAAACTAAAATCACTGATACGAGAATAAATAATAAATTTTCATACCTTCATTACATTCTTCCACGCGTATTTATATTTATCTTTAAAAGATTAAATCACTGGATTATTTACGCCACTAAATTATGCTCACTTTTATACTAAAATCGAGGGTGATGTGATTTTTCCATTAAATAATTTCATTCATTGCTTTTCAGTAGGTCTAAAATATTAGCAAACTTTTCGTTAATACTTATATCAGCAGGATAACAAAATTATTGAAGAAGCAGACACGATGACTTTGATTTACCACTTTTATATTTTATTCAAAATAAACGTGTATATACTTAAAGATTTAATTAAAAAATTTTTTAGTAATTTTTTAAGCGCACTTTTTTCCTAAATAAGTAAGTAATTCTGGAGGCTTAAATTTCATAATCAAACACATTAATGATAAATAAAAAAGCAAATGAAAGAAGTGTTTTAATCAAAAATCGAATTAATAATTAGAAAAACACGAAAACAAGTGTCTTATTAAGACTTATTAACAATCGAATTAATACAAAAATTTTCACCACGAGTTATGTGAGAAATTAATTCACCGCATTAAAGATGAGCTTTAATTTCGTAATACGTTTTGATATTTCAAGTGGTTTTAAGATAGGTATTCACTAAAATGATTTAATTTCATCTTGTTGACTGTAAAGGCTCAAACAGAAATTTTCTCTGAATTTAGTTATATTAAATGGTTTTAATTTGCGAAAAACTATGATAAGTGTCATACCAAAAGAAAGTTATTTGTTTTATCTTATTCAAACACCAATTGTTTTGACTAAATCCACTTTATTCTCTAAAGTAGTTTATTTAAATATTTTTTACAGTTTACAGTTTTTACCACTAATAAAATTGTTATTCATAAATTCTATCATAATGTCCAATCACCAAAGAGAAGTATTTTTCATGCTTTATTTAGTTTTCAAAATAATTTTCTCATACACCAATTAGAAAAAAAAAGTTAACTGAAATAACTGCTTATGAATTTAAAATATGGTTATTTTTATATTATTTCAGTCGGTTTAAACGCTAACAAAATAGTCTTAATATTTTATTTATACTTTCATTCAGATTTCCACATAAAAACCTGTGTTTATGATTTTAAGAAAATAAAAACTAAAATCACTTTATTTTATTCCGTTATAATTTTTATTCTTCGATAAATTTTCAGTCGAACTGAACGCTAATAATTTTTCACGAATAATTTTGCAATCGGCAAATAAAATAATTTCTATGTTTTATATACAGTTTTTCCACAACCTTTTTTAAAACTGGTTATTTAATTTTTTTCATCTGCATTGTTTTTATTTTACTAAAACAAAAAAATATAATATTTTCTATGATTCATAAACATTTTCTTTCAACCTTTTTAAAACTGGTTATTCCATATTTTTTTTCATCTACATCGTTTTTTTATTTGATCAAAACCAAAAACTAAAATGTTTTCTATGGTTAATAAACAGGGTTTTTTCAACACTTTTTTTAAACTAGTTATTTAATTCTCTTCATCTAAATTTTTTCTTCAAATTTTTTTATTAGTAATTGTGTAGCAATTTCAAAGCATCAGAAAATTAATGTATTTTGCATACTTAAAACGCACAAATTTTAATTGAAAATTCTTAACTAAAATCACTTGAATTTTTAATAATCTCATCAATCAAATAAATTCTAACCAAATGTAAATTATTTTCTTTTTTATGTAAATAAAGATGTTTATTATTATTAAATTTTAACTTCGTGAATCATTAAAATTTTTATTTTTCAATTGAGTAAGAAATTACTCACATATGCAATATTTTAATTTACGTAATTTTATTAAGCACAAACCACTGATTATATAATAATTGTAATAATATATTTTTGAAGCTTAAATATTAAACCGACTGAATGTTCTCTTGTAAACTAAAATCAACGGTGATGTGATTATTCCATTAAATAATTTAGTTTAATAATATTGCAGCACTTAACAAAATTTTATTTGCAAAGAAAACTAATTTACCTTATCATTAAATTATGTTTCACCAAATGATGGATGAAGAAAAAGTTCGTAGTTTATTTTTTAGTACTTTAAAAGTAATAATATTGTTATTCCTCCCAACTGTTTATTCCAATAATTTTTTAGTCAATCCGAACAAAATTTTCTTTTAAATACAATTTCCAATGAGTTAAATTTAAAACTCTACTTTTTTTAAGAGTATTTCATTTATTTATTTTTTAAACAAGCATATTTTGTGCTTAAAAAATCATTCGTGAGAATATAATACTATTTTTATATCTTAAAACATTAATTTTTAATTTTTTAAAAGAGTTAGAAAATATTCACGTAATATTTCATACTTTTCATAAATAACAAGCTTTCATTACTGCATTACTTCCTATAGACCTAAATCTCTACAACACTTCTCATAGCCCGAAAATATCTACATCACTTCTTACAGCCCTAAATATCTAATTTTTTATCCTTTTTTTTTAAATTTTCCTTTAAAATGAAAGTCAATATAATCGACTTGAGTTAGAAAATATTCACGTATTATTTAAGTAAAATTTTTAATTAAAGTTAAAATCACTGATAAGAGTATAATTTCCATACCTTGATCAATTCGTCCACATAAATACTACTTTTTTTTACAGCTTAAATCACTTAAATATTTACGCCACTAAATTATGTTCACTTGTTAACTAGATTCAAGGGTGATGCGATTATTGCGTTAAACATTTTAATTCAATATTTTCGAGACTGTTTAAACTGTTTAAAATTAATAATTATTTCGAAATTTCCAATTAGAAAAAAAAAATATTTTTCATACTTTAATAAATTCCAACCCTCACCTTAAATTATGTTCACTTGTAAACTAAAATCATAGGTGATGCGATTAATCCATTAACCATTTTAATTCGATATTTACAAGTCGGTACAAACTGTTAATTAATAATTATTTCGAAATATCTAATCAGAAAAAAAAAATATTTTTCACACTTTAATAAATTCCAACCCTCAGCTTAAATTATGTTCACTTGTAAACTAGAATCAAGGATGATGCGATTATTCCGTTTAAATATTTTAATTCAATATTTTCGAGTCCGTATAAACTGTTAGTTAAGAATTATTTCAAAACTTCCAATCAGAAAAAATATATTTTTCATACTTTATTAAATTCCAACCCTCAGCTCCTACAATTTTCGTCAATTTCAACCCTTAATATTCGTTTCGATTTTCAACATTCAATTCGAGTTAATAAGTTATGTGTAATTTTCATTACGGAATGTTTAGAATAATAATAATATTTTTTTATATATAATCACTATTGAATTGTGGTTGTTGAGTGAGTGAACTTGTTGGCGCGTCGGGGCGGCCGGTTTTCGGATTTATCGGGCGGTTGGGCAAACACGTTTGAGTGAAATATTAAATGGTATTTGAAAGCATAAATTACAGAAACTGAAAAGGGTCGGCAAACAAAAACCGGGCCGTATCCGCGAGATATGCAACCCAACTGTCACGCGTTGAACGGAACGCAAACCTGTCCTATTCAAGTGTGGAAAAGCCGGTAATGAACAAGTTTCGACGCGCACAATGAATTGTGTTCAAGTTATATTAAGCGACCGGTTTTTTTTGTGCGAAGACGTTTTTTCAATAAGTCTTCAGTTGTGGTCGGAGCGCCGGGCACGGTGGTCGTGTTGTTTTGTGGTTGTGTGAGCACAGAAATTTTTCTAAGTGTAGCACAGTGTTTAGTTTTAGTTACCTTAATTGGGGGGGTAAAATTAAATAAAAACATTTAATCCATGTTTAAAGTCCGATTCACTGGTTTTTTTGGTTTAGTTTTGTTTTAAGTTAGAGTCCATGGTGTGCACGCGTGTAGCTGCTATTCCAGGTTGAACGTGGCACTAAGTGTTCACTGTTAAAGGGTAACAAGTCCGTTGGAGTTGAAGTCCCAAGTCGACTGAGTGTGGCGTCGCGACGCTGAAGTGCGAGAGCGGGTATCCTGCGCAGTCCTTACGCGACGAAGGATGCCGAAGGAGTGAAGGCGTCTAGCTAAGACATGTGTATAAGGCGATCCTTTTTGGGGAAAGACGACGGCGATGGAGGATGCTCGCCGGCGACTGACGGAAGACGTCGCGGGCGGGCGTCGCGCGCCGGCGTCGCTCCCCACCACCCACGCCGCCACGCCTCCGGAGGGGAGGATAATTAAGTTGATTTTTAAGTAGCTGCTAAGATTTTTAAAGATCCCCTCCCCGCCGCCCCCTCTCACCCACTCTTCATCCCTCACATACACACACACACACACACTGAAACACCGACGCTCTCGCAATTCGCCCCCACTTTACGCGTCGCGGAAACGTTTAACCGAAAATTTGCGCCCCGTAGAAAGAAAAAAGATAAATAGAAATAAAATAATCCGTAATAGAGTCGAAAGTGAAAAATCGCGCTAAAAAAACCGATTACATAATTTATTTCTTCTTTTACTAACCTTTCCAATAAAATAATTAATTCCTAAAAATAAATTTTCTACCGACAAAAAAAATGTTCATCTTATATATAGTCAAAACCAACTTAAAAGCTAAAACTATTATTTATTTAGTTGAAACTTTTAACCTGAAGTGTTTAATCCTTTACATCTCCCCAGAATGAGAATCAAAAATACAGAAAACCGTAATGGCCTTAAGGATTTAATTCAGAAATTTATCAAACGTTTTTAGACTGAAAATCAAAACAGAAAAAATCCTCTTAGAAAACCACTATCGATGGATATTTAAAACACTAAACTCAACCAAAACAATAATAATCCCACTAGTAAATTTTAATCATTTTCAATTTTCCTCTTAAAAATTACTAATATCGATAGAAATTTAAGGCACAACACTTTTTTACTTTTACAGAAAAAGTTACAGCCTCAATAGTAATTTTTTTATCGTTTTCAATCATCGAATAGTTCGTTATTTTTGCGAAACACCATCGTGACCTTGAGATACAAAAGATAAATTTTAAGATCTGCTACAACCTACTTCCACAACTGCTACCATTGCCGTGAGCTTTTAAAATGATTTTTTCACGTTTCATATCTCCTGAAAGTGAGCATCAAAACGATATTTTAATTGCTACACAAGAATAACTCATTAATTTCACCATTTCTAAGACAGTCCTCACAATTTTAAAAATTGAAAAAATATAGAAAAATGTTGGTAATTTTGGCTTTTACCTTTAAGCTTTCTATAAGAAAATCAGTCGAATCCACAATTACCAACATTTTTCTGTATTTTTTCAATTTTAAAAATTTAATAACCAAGACTGTGATGATTGTCTATTTCTATAGCATCCCTTGAAATACTGAATTAATATTTTGTGTACCTTCCATTTCTTCATCTTGAGCTTTTAATATAATTAATTTACTTACTACATCTTCTCAACCCAAAAATCAAAATAAACAACATCAAACAGTATCTGTTTCAGCTATGAGCTTTTAACACTCAAGGTTTATATTTTAGCAGACATCAAAAAGAGCTTTGGTTCCATTATTACACCTCTTATAGTTTAAAGCTTTAGATATTTAATTTACAATTTTTGTAATCCCTTACCAATTAATAACTTCCTACAATTAAATCTGTGGTTTTGAACATTAAATACTAAAATCATATTTTATACTTTTTATAAATAAAAAGCTCTTACTTCTACATCACTTTTTATAGACTCAAATCTCTCATCATCACTTATTATACCCCCAAAATCTCTCATCATCACTTATTATACCCCCAAAATCTCTCATCATCACTTATTATACCCCCAAAATCTCTACATCACTTCTTACAGCCGAAAATCAATAATTTTAAATTTTAAAGTTAAAGTCGACATATTCGACTTGAGCTTTTGATAATAAATTAGTGCTTTAAATATTATTTTTTTAATCGCTTTAAAGCGAATAAATGAATGCCTCTAATTTCTTCAAGACCTTTAGTAGCTATGAGCTTTTAAATTCTTAATCTGAGGTATGACCAGAAGAAAGAAAATTTTTTACACATCCTAAAGTACAACTTTAAACTTGTGTTGTACATATTTCTTACAATTTTTCATACACCTCTTGATATAAATAATAATTAATCGTTTGTATTTCATGAAATATATGTACAAATGAAGAGTAGGCGAAGTTCAGTGAGGTTATTACCTCTTACTGTTCTTCAACTTAAGTACAACTTTAAATTTGTGTTGTATAATTTCCTTTTCACTTTTTATATATACTCAAATAAATTGAAAGTGTGCGTAAATAACTCTATTTGTAAATTTTTCATAAATACAGAGCTTTTCTATTTACATCACCTACAACATACTTGAATTAAAGCTTTATAGCTTTCAGCATTTGTTTTATACATTCTTTGAGTGAGTACTGAAATTAAGGTTTTTAATGACTTCAATTCCTTTAAAAATCCGGTAAGGATTAGAGCTTTCAGCACAGAGCTTTAACGTTTTATCGAGTATGACCGAAAAAAAATTACTTTAATTGATGACGAAGGAGATTTTCATTGTGTCAATAACTTGATTAAGCTTTTATATTTTTTATTCATGATTAAGCGTTTTTATTTACAATTTAAAAATAATTTAAGGCCAAATCGCAACGAAAAACTTTCAGTTCTTTGATCTCATATTAAGAGCTCTAAAGCAATTTTATGTTTCTATATTTAGAAGTAATTAAATCTCTGAAGCCTAAAATAAAGAACTCTTCGTTCTAAGAAATAGCTCCGATCTCATATTAAGAGCTTTTAAGCATTTTTGGCTTTCTATATTCAAAAATAATTAAATCTTTAAAGCCCAAATCAAAACGAAGAACTTTTAGTTCTAATCAATAATTTCGATCTCGTTTTGAGAGAACTTTTAAGCGTTTTTAAGTTTCTATATTCAGAAATGATTTACAGAGCTTTCGAAATAAAACACTTCTTTTCATACACTAACTTATATACCGTTGAGCTTTCAACATGAAAAATCAGTTCTTTGATCTCATATTAAGAGCTTTCAAGCATTTTTATGTTTCTATATTCAGAAGTAATTAAATCTCTGAAGCCCAAAATAAAGAACTTTTCGTTCTAAGAAATAGCTCCGATCTCATATTAAGAGCTTTTAAGCATTTTTAGCTTTCTATATTCAGAAATAATTAAATCTTAAAAGCCCAAATCAAAACGAAGAACTTTTAGTTCTAATAAATAATTTCGATCTCGTTTTGAGAGAACTTTTAAGCGTTTTTAAGTTTCTATATTCAGAAATAATTTACAAATAAAACACTTCTTTTCATACACTAACTTATATACCGTTGAGCTTTCAACATGAAAAATATATTTGTCTAAATTCAGAATTTAAATGAAGAGCTTTAGAGCTTTAGAAATAAAATAGTTTTACTTTTATAAATATTTAAGTTTTGAGCTTTTAATATATTTTTTTTCTTTTAATATTAAGAATTGAAATTAGGATCAAAATAAAAGTGCAAAACTTGTATTTCGAACTGAGATAAATTTTCATTAATTAAATTATTGTTTTGGTTTAAATTTTAACATAAACTTAAGTAATAATTAGAAAAAAAATATTACTAAATTATTAAATTTTCTACAACGTAAAGGACTTTATTACATTTTTATTATAAACGTAAAAGTCCTTTTGAATCTAAAAAAACTTTTAGTTCAAAATTTTCTATAGCTTTAAGCTTTCATTATTAAATATTTAGGTTTCTACAATAAAAAAAATTGTTTCTAGATAACCTCACGTAGCTTTGAGCTTTCAATAACTTTAGTCCGTTTGAGTCTAAATTAAATTTCACATTTATTTCCTTATTTTACATAGTTTTATTTCTAGATCACCTCGCATAGCTTTGAGCTTTTAATAACTCAAGTCATTTTGAGTCTAAATTAAAATGAATCTTTATCTCCAAATTTTATATAGCTTTAAGCTTTCACTATAAAATTTTTAGATTTCTAAACTCAGAAATTTTATTTCTACATCTCACATAGCTTTGAGTTTTTAATATTAAATTATTTTGTTTCTGAAGAATTAAGTTTTTTTGAGTCTAAATTAAAATTAATCTTTATCTACAAATTTTATGTAGCTCTAAGCTTTCACCATATAATTTTTAAGTTTCTATACTCAGAAATTTTATTTCTACACCTCGCGTAGCTTTGAGCTTTTTATATTAAATTATTTTGTTTCTAAAGAATTAAGTTTTTTTGAGTCTAAATTAAAATTAATCTTTATCTCCAAATTTTATATAGCTCTAAGTTTTCACCATAAAATTTTTAGGTTTTCATACTCAAAACTTTTATTCCAACAACACCTCACGTAGCTTTGAGCTTTTAATATTAAATTATTTTATTTGTAAGGCACATTTATTTCCTAATTTTATACTTATAACTTCAAGATTTCACTACAAAATGTTTGGAAACTAAGAGCTTTTATTTCTACAACACGTCCCATAGCTTTGAGCTTTTAATATTAAATTATTTTGCTTCTAAAGTCCTTTAAAAGTCCTTTAAAGTACAAATCTAAAAAAATTGAATCAGAAGCTTTGAGCTTTAATTATAAAATGTTTACGTTACTATATTCAGAAGTAAATAAAGAGCTTTAGACCGTTGTTTGTTTTTTAAATTCGTGAAGAGTGTAACCAATATAAGTAACACTTTTTTAACCATTCTTCACACTTTAAAATGCGAAGAAAGAAAACAACATTGTTATTTATAAGAGCTTTAGGGTTTAAATCGAAAGAAAAAACTTTTATTCTACGCCGCCTGGCTTGCTTGGAGCTTTAAGGTTTAAATCGGAAGTAAAAAACCTTTCATTCCACAATGCATGGCTTGCTTGGAGCTTTTCATAAAGCTGAGTTGAAAATTCAAGATGTTATAACGAATTAAGTTTTAGAGTGGAAATGCAAATAAAAATAAATACTTAAATTTCTATAATTTTTTACAGCTTTTAGCTTTAACTGTAATATGTTTATATTTCTATATTCAGAAATAAAATGAAAAGCTTCAGAGTCTCAATCGAAACGAGAAACTTTTATTATTACCTGACACTAACAAATGCTTTAAATGTCAATTTTTTATGTTTTAAAATACCAAAGAAAGTTTTGCTATTATAAATTATTTCTATATTCAGAAATAAAATGAGGAGCTTAAGAGTCCAAATGAAAAACTTGTATTCCTAACTGATACTAACAAATGCTTTTAATGTCAAATGTTTATGTTTTAGATTTCAAAGGAAGGTTTTTAAATTCTAAATAGAAGAGAAAAATATTTCGTTCGTCAATATTTGAGCTTTTAATACAACACACAAGTTTTTTCTACATAGAGAACTGAATTGAAGTGCTTTTTGGTAAGTAAAATAAAGTGCTTCTTAGTAACTGAAATGAAGTGTTTCTTAGTAACTGCAATGAAGTGTTTCTTAGTAACTGAAATGATGTGCTTCTTAGTAAATGGAATGAAATGCTTCTTAGTAAATGGAATTAAATGCTTTTTAGTAACTGAAATGAAGTGCTTAGAAATAAATGAAGGAAGTGCTTCTTAGTAACTGAAATTAAGTGCTTTTGAGTCTAAACTGAAATGGAAAATGTACTGCAATACCTTAGAGAAGCTTAGAACTTTGAATATATCTTAGAAGAAGAACTTTAGCGTTTAGAAACACAACGAAAAACTTTTATTTCCATAACATCTGAGATTTTTTATGTTTATAAATTTTAATGAAGAGCTTTAGAGTTAAACATGAAGTCTTTTAGTCTAAACTAAAATGGAAAATTTGCTACAATAACTAAAGAAGATTAGAACTTATATATCTTTTAAGAAGAACTTTATCGTTTGAATACACAATTAAAAACCTTTATTTTCATAACATCTTAATGTTTCCAAATTTGAATTAAGAGCTTTGGAGTAGAAAATGAAAAAAAATTAAGTGCTTCTTGGTCTAAACTGAAATTGAAAATTTGTAACCATACCTATAGAGCTTTTAATACATTAGGGTTTGAAAATAAAATGATAAACATTTTTATTTACATAAAAGATGAGATGGCTTTGAAAATTTTTCATGTGTCCCAATTTTTACGGGGAGCTTTAGAGTTGAAAATGAAAAATGGAGTCTTCTTAGAGTAAACTGAAATGAAAAATTTTCTACAACACCTAAATATGCTTAGAGCTTTTATTATATCTTTTAAGGACTTCAGCGTTTTCATAAGATCTGAAATAGCTTTGAAATGTTTTTATGTTTCCTAATTTGAATGAAGAGCTTTAGAGTTGAAAATGAAAAAAAAGCTTTCATTTTTAAATTATTATTTTTCTATACTTATTTATTTATAATACCTGTGAAGCTTTGGCCTTTTAATATAAATTATTTATGTTCCAAAATTTAAGTCGAAATCAAGCTTTTTTGCATCCACAACACTCAGCACAGCTTTTACCTTTTTTTAAAGAAAATTTGTATGCTTCTATAAGCTGACTTGAATCAAAGTGCTTTAGAGTCTAAAATGAAGAGAAACAAAGTTTATAACATTAGAAAATTTGTCTGCTTCTATAAGCTGAATTGGATTTAAGAGCTTTAGAGTCTAACTTGAAATTAAACAAATGTTTATAACATTAGAAAATTTGTATGTTTCTATAAGCTGCAGGGGACTAAAGTGCCTTAGAGTATAAAATAAAATTAAACAATGTTTATAACATTTGATTTCGATCAGAACTTTTGAAATGAAATATTGATGTTTCTGGATTAAAAATAATGGCTTTAAAATTAAAACCATAATAAAACTACAACGTGTTTGATTATTGAAGCCGTTGCTTTGTGATACAACTGAGCTGACAAAGCTTTTAACTAATATATAACTTTATATAGTTTTCAGATATTGAGCTTTAAGGTTAAAAATTAAAATGAATTTTGTAATTTTTTCTCAGTGATGTTTTAAAAACTGCTTTTTATTTTCCTCGCCGGCACCAATCAGTTTCTGCAAACTGAAATTTCAATTCTTTGCTATTAAAATCTATCATAATTTTGAAGTAAAATACTTTTTTTTGATATCAAAATCAAAAAAAAAATTGCCTTTGAAATTTTTGTACTAAAATGCTTCTAAACTTAAATTTCTCGCCAGTGTTAATTATATAATGGAGAGGTTTTGAAATAACATTAATCAACTTTAGTTGTAAGTCCAGAAAAATAATACCAGACAATATTGAAGTATGTTAAGTCACAGTGGTACAGAAAATAAGACCTGATTAAGTTAATATCAAAACATAATTGATTGATTGTAAGAAGAAACGTTTAAGAAAATTGATTCAATAAACTCAATCAGTTTTAATTGTAAGAACGAACGTAAACCTTTACAAAAAAAATATGAGCAAACGATGTAAAAGTTAAAAGATTCTTCATTATGTGAAGTACAGCTTTAAAATAAATTTGTGAGAACAGAAATTTAATAAATTTAATCAACCTTAGTTGTAAAGAGTAAACCAGAATATTGCAGAATAAAATATTAATTGATGCCAATGTTAAAATGTTTTTAATTGTATGAAGAACACCTTAAAAAAATAGGGGAAGTAATCTGTAAAATTAGAGCTTAACCAATTCAATAAATTTAATCAATTAGTGTAACAAAATTTTCACCTGCATGAAGACCCTTTTAAAAAAATAGAAGCACTGATTTTTAAAATTACAACTTCATCACTTCAGTCAATTGATTCAATCATAATATTTTTGGTTGAAAGAAAAAGCTTTAAAAATCGGAGAAAGCCACTTACAAAATTATCAATTCAATCAATGTATTCAATAAACTATTTTTCTTTGCAAGGAAATCTTTAAAAACACGGAGAAAGCAACTTCCAAAATCATAAATTCAAACAATTCATTTTACAAACATATTTTTGACAAGAAAAACTTTAAAAAATGGAGAAAGCAACTTCCAAAATCATCAATTTAATCAATTTATTTAATAAACATATTTCTGGTTGCAAGAAAAACCTTAAAAACGGAGAAAGCAACTTCGAAAATCATCAATTCAATTAATTTATTGAATAAACATGTTTTTGGTTGTAAGAAAAACTTTGAAAAAATGAAGAATGCAACTTCCAGAAGTACAGTGATAATAATTAAAACCATTTGATACATCCTAATTGAGAGCTTTAAGCCAAACCATCACAGAAATTAATTATTAGATGTTTACAAAAAATTGTATTTCTTGAATAATTTTCACAATTATTTCTTGGTGAAACATTATGAAATAATATGTAGATAATTGAAATTTTTTGTACTTGATTGTAGAGGCTTTCACTTTGTGATAAAAATTTTATTTAAAGAAATTATTTTTGATTGTATAAAGAACATGATTTAATAGATGTAGGAACTTAGTTGTAAAAACTAAATCAATGATAATTCGGTGGATTTAATCAACTTGAGTTGCAAGCAATTAGAAAAATTAGGCGTTTTCTCTTAATTAATTTCAAACCAGTTTTGATTTCATGAATAATAGCATCAAAAACTACCGGAATTAAGTTGTTAAAACTACAAACGATTTAATAACTTCAATGAGAGGAAAATATTATGTAAAATTTTATGTTGTAAGCTCAGTTTAGCACAGAGGAATAACGAAACAATATTGATATTAAAATATTTCGAATCGCAAATGAAGAAAATAAGTTCAAAAATTAGTACTACAATCATTTTATAAGCCCAAACGAAGAAGATGAAAATGAAACGATAAAATGCTTCGTAGTCTAAACTGAAATAGAAAATTTGTTACAAATCCTAGAGAAGCTTAGAGCTTTTAATACGTCTTTTAAGAACTTTAGCGTTTGAAAATAAAATGATAAAAACTTTTATTTTCATAACAGCTCAGATAGCTTTGATAAGAAGATGATTAAAAGTATTACAGCAACAACATTTAAAAGTTTATTCGCATTCGAGGAAAAATAATCAAACAATATTATTATTAACATATTTTGAATTGCAAGAAGAACAGCTTGAAACAAATAGAGGAAATAAGTTCTAAAATCATTTTATAACCACAAAATAAAATGATTAAAAGTATTACAACAACAAAATATTTATAGGTTAATCAGAGTTGAAGAAGAAAGACGAATTCGCTTAAAAATATGAAGGAAACTAAGTTCTAAAATGAGTTTTGGAAATATTTTATGAGTCCCAAATAAAAGGAACTGATTAAACAAAATTTACAATAAAAATACTTAATAGTTTGTTGTATAACTGAATTTAATCTCAGGAATTAGAGATTAAAGAAAATTTAAGAGATCAATCACAGTTAAAGAAGAGGAGCGAATACAAATATGATTTAAAGTGTAAACTATTGACGATTTCAAGATTTCTTCATCAAACACCATCCAGAAATGAGTGTGAAGGTTTATTGTAAACGATATTGAGGTATTTAGTCGTGACAAAAGGGTTGAAAAATGCGTAGACAATTTGTACACCAATACTACAGAGAAAAGAATTGCTTGCGAATTGGATTGAGACATAAAAAATAGATCTAAATATAGAAATAATTGCGAGAATAACTTTATTGGTATTTTCATAAGAAGGTGAAAGCCTTAATGTATCATTTGTTAGTCGAAGTGAAACAACAGTTTAATCAAAAGAGATGAAAAATGTAATTGATTAGAGGCAGAAGAATAATGAGGTGTGAACGCAAATATAATTTTTGTTGCCTGTGAATACAACTAAATACAACTAAGGTGTTGAGTGATCTGAAAATAGGGCTTAAAGGTGTGAATCTCAGTTAATTAATTGCGAGAATAATTCAATTAATGTTTGATAACATTGTTATAATTTTAATTGATTAGATTTGTCAACATAAATCCCAAATTAGTTGAGTACTCCGAGCCTCTATAACTTCTTCATTGTAAAAACTACACCGATAAAAAATGAAAAGCTTGTTTATGATAGAAGAGATGCAACTGAAAAGATAATAAAATTTTGATGATGGTTAAAATTTTAACCGTTAATATTGCTATGAAGATTATAATAAAATTTTGATTCTGTAGTAAAAATAAAACATTATTTAAACGAACTAGATTCAGCATTTCAGGCACAAAAAAATGGCAATAACTTTAATAAGAGGAAAATGATTTGTTGAATAGATAGATTATTGATATCATATGCTTCTTTTTTAAATGTAAAAGTTATTTTTTGAAAATGGTTGCTACAGATAAATACATTCATTAATTAGTTTACGAATTTTGTAATACGAAAATTCAACGAAGATTATATTTATAAAAGCTACTTTTTGAGAATGATTGCAGATAAAAATATTCATTAATCAGTTTACGAATATTATTAAACGAGAAGTCAACAAAGATTATATTTATTTGGGATGAATCCAATTAGAAAATCTTACACTCAAAAGCAATGAGAGTATTACAAACAAATTATGTACCAAAAAAGCTTTGAGAAATTAAATTTTAATGTTTCATAGAAGAAGAGATGAAACAGCTTTAATATTATTACTAAAATATCAAGCCAATTATGAATGCAATTAGAAATAATCACAAATTCAAGAAGATGAAGATGATAAATATATTTCCCACGTTGGTATAAAAGAAATTCGGATGATTTCATATGATTAAACTATGAAGAGAAGTACGAGGACAGATTGCGTTCAGATAGGTCAGTAACTAACACGTAAAAAAATATTTTAACTGCATTCCAATAAGCTTTAAAATCAGTAATAGTAATTAATAACATCTTCACTAAAACTGCAAATATTATTTAGCTTTAAAGAACGTTCAAAAGCACATTTCAAACTCAATTCTTCAATTCAATCCTTTAAATTAAGGACAGTCAGTTAAAAAAAACATTTTTTTAGAACTATAAATTCAATTTTGCTTTAAAGGTTGTTTAACAGGTTTTTTTCTGGAATTAAATTAGTGAGAATACTTATGAAATTTGTACATCTATTATCTCAGAAATTAAAAACTGGTTTATTGAGGAAAATAAATCTTTCATTTAATTTGGAAAATAGATAATTGTGGATGCCTTTACTTTTTGATACATTATTATTAATAAATGATTGTAAATACTTTTTTATATATCACACACTTTTAAAAAAAGAGTGAAGATTATTTGGACTGAATTTTTATAAAATCAGAATCGCTTAGACAATTAATTAAGCGAGAAGAAGAAATATTTTTCACGTTTTTATTTTATCAGGAAAAACAATACAAAGAAAACAAATCATTTCATTCGCATTTCTTTTGGGTAAAAGTTGGGTGGAGTTAATAGAGGGTTGATCAATGTATTCAGAGAGAATAATAAAATCGTTTCATTCTTACTAGTTTTGATAGAGTGGCGAAATGAAATAAAGATTCAACTTCAAATGTCCTACATCGATTAAGATATTATTTTTCTTGCGTCTCACTCAAGAGTGGAATTTATTGAAGGTTGTTCTTCAAGAAAAATCTTGAGATGCTTATGCGTGCACAGAATTTTTTTGCGTAAAAAAGTCAGCACTAGAAAAAAATTAACTGTTCCGTTTCACTATTTTTAAAACTTCTCCGACTTCATCGTAATTAACTGTATTCTTTATTCTTTATTCTTTATTAGCTTCGCTTCTCCTTCTCAAGAAATTCATAAGAAACCCAACAAATTCAAGAACAACTCCAGAAAATTTCTAGAGTCATATCATTACAGAACTTTTTTTATTAGCACATTTTTTCAACACCGATAATTTAAGAATTATCTAGAAAAAATCACCACGGATTAATCAGAATTTATATAAAAAAAATGATTCCAGAAATAAATGTGGAAGTAATTCTGCTATTAAATTCGACGACGATTCCAGAAAATTTCTAGAACGTCAAAAAATGAATGAGGAAGTAATTCTCCTATTTAATTCACGAACGATTCCAGAAAAGTTCTAGAACTTTTCGAACGCTTCAACACCGGCAATTTTAAAATTGCTTTTAAAAAAGTCAGCAGTGGCTATTCAGAATGAATCTAGAAAAAAGAACTGTTCAATTAATCTTGGATTAATAAAGTATCTATCTATTTAAGAACGACCCGCAGATTATGGAATCGAAGTCTGATTGGAAACAATTAAAATTCGCCACGAAAATCACAAAGGACTAATTCCCATAAAAGATTCCAGAATATTTTTATAGTCTAATCGTTCCAGAATGTTTTAACTCCTTCCGTTTAAGCACACCAAGTAATTTAAAAATTATCTATTAAGAAATTCAACACCTTCAGATTCAGATTTTATCCAACCATAGAAAGCTAAGTAAGAATTTAATTCATCGTATAAGGAAAATACCTTAAGAAATTTATAAGAAACTAATTCAAAAACAATTACAAAATATTTTTAAAGCACATTTATTCAACGCGGTAATGTAAAAATTCAACCAATTAATTAAATATTTTAGAAATTAAAGTTTTAAATTTTCACCCTCTAATCATATAAGAATTCCAATCAGCGATCTGAAGTTTTCTGATCTTGATCACCCAGAAAGGGGCGAAAAAAATTAAAAACCGACCACAATTCCTCAACAAAAAAAAAAGGAATCCAATCAACTACGTTACGAACTGTGATAAAAAAATCACTAAATCGAAAATCAAGAACGATCAAAGTCCACTTACAAAACCCCGACTCGATCCGATGGAAATCTAAAAAGCCCCCCCGACAATAGACCAATAATCGTACGTTGTGTCCAAGTCAATCGGTTAATCAAAAATGGATTCCAATCAAACCGGCGATCCCCACCACTCCTCTTAACTTTCATTTTTTTCATTGTTGACCTCACGATGAAACAAACTCGGATATCGGTAAAAAGACACACACAGGGAAAAAAAACAACCCAGTCCCAGTCTGGCGGACAAAACCGCTTTCCACCGGAATCGAAAATAATCATCAACCAAAAAAAAAAAAAATAAAGCTCGAGCACGCACCGTCGGTAATTTTTTTTTTAAATACATATACCAAACATTTTTGTAGTTTATTAGAGACGCGATTTACGACCTGTAGTCAGATAGGGTCATTCAATTAAGGGCGCACAACACATTCCCGCACGGTTAGGACCTTACAAACTAGGAAACTAGTTTTTTTTCTTTTTCTTTCGAATAAAATCCCAAAACCGCCAACACACACTTAATCCTGAGTATCCGCCACTTTACGCGCACTTGTTCCGCACTGATTTTTTATTTAGGAGAAAAAAATTTGTAGGAAAAAAAAAATTCGCGAGGAAATAAAAAAATAAAAATGATAAGACGTTCCGTTTATTAAAGAAATATTCAGATCTTACCTTGTAGTAGTGTTAATTTTCTTAGATATTTCATGAAAGGCGCACACATATAACATAGGAATCAACACACTTAGGGGACATGGTCATGAATGCCTGTCTTGTGGCACACTATCAGCCCTTATTGCGGAGTGGGGAGGACGCATGAGCAGCGTCGCGACGCTAAGGATGCCGACTGGTGGCGCCCCGGAATCCTGCGGCGAGAGCGCGAACCCGCGCTCCGGACGTCGCGGAAAACTCCGGCGTCGTCGCACCGGAGTCGATACACCCGCGCGTGCATGTGTGCCCGTCTGTACACGTTCGTGCATGTCAGGCGTGCATGTGTGTGTGCGTGTTTAAATCGGTTTCGGTTACACGTTGCCGGCTCGCTCCTTTTTGTTTCATTTTTTTTTTTTAATTTTATTTTCGCGTCCTTGTTTACATCGGGAGGGCGATTTTTTTTTCGCGATAATTCGATTATTTTATTGCGGACGGTTCACGATCGAATCTATATTTCCGGCCCTCTCTTTCTCTCTCTCTTTTTTTTAATCAATCATCACTCGTCAAGTTCATCTCCACTCCCCAATTTTATTCCCACGCGATCTTATTGGTCTATTTTGTTTTTACCTACCACATCCTAATTCAATAATGTTTGAATCCTTTTTATACAACATCCACACGTTATTATTTATACGTATGTATTTAATTAGATATTTAATTTTTTCTATGTCTCAAGAGAATTAATAATATATTTTCTATTTTTTTCAGGCATGTATGGGATAGAGGCCACCCACCCACCAAAAATTTACATTCAGATCCAGGCTAGAACTTTGTTTTAATTTGCATGACAATTTTGTCCCACAGATTATTTTAATGTTAATGAAATTATTAAGTATAAAACTGCAATTGATAATGGAAACGAAACGAGTGACACTGTTCTAGGTTTAAACATTTATGTAGGGTGAGTGAATGTTCTCTATCCCACCCTCCAATCACTTAAACCGGCACGAGGGTTTTCATTAAATTTTTATATAATTCTAAGAAAAAGAATGGATTAATTATTACGACAATTTTTTTTCTGTGAAAAAACTCTTTAACTAATTGTCCTGTATGGTTTTAAAATTGAAGGGTGGGATAGTGGCCACCCACCCACCCTACATATACCTTGAGATTCAAGCTAGATCTCTGTTTTAATATTCATGATAACTTTGTCCCTCAGATTGTTTTAATGTTCATGAAAATATTAACTCTGAAATTGAAATTGTTTATGAAAACGAAACGAGTAACACTATTGTAGGTTTAAACATGTATGTAGGGTGGGTGGGTGGCCTCTATCCCACCCTCAAATCACTTAAAACGACACTAGGGTTTTCATTAAATTTTTATATAATTCTAAGGAAAAGAATGGATTAATTATTAGGACAATATTTTTTCTGTGAAAAAACTCTTTAACTAATTGTCGTGTATGGTTTTAAAATTGAAGGGTGGGATAGTGGACACCCACCCACCCTACATATACCTTGAGATTCAACCCAGAACATTGTTTTAATTTTCATGACAACTTCAGTCCTTCCGACTGTTTTAATGTAAAAAATACTAACACCAAAACTGAAATTGTTTCTGCAAATTAAACGAATGACACTGTTGTAGGTTTAAACATGTATGTAGGGTGGGTGGGTGGCCTCTATCCCACCCTCCAATCTCTAAAACCGACACGAGGGTTTTAGTAAATTTTTTATACAATTTTAAGAAAAAGTATTCTTTAAGAATTAGGATAATTTTCTTTTCCGTAAAAAACTATTTAACTAATCCGACGAGTATAGTATTACAATTGAGGGGTGGGATAGTGGCCGCCCGCCCACCCTACTATATACTTTGAGGTTCAACCCAGAACTCTGTTTTAATTTTCATGACAACTTCAGTCTTTCAGATTGTTTTAATGTTAAAAATATTAACACGAAAACTGAAATTGTTAATGAAAACAAAACGAGTAACACTGATGCAGGTTTAAATATATATGTAGGGTGGGTGGGTGGCCTCTATCCCACCATTTAATCACTAAAACCGGCACGAGGGTTTCATTCAATTTTTATATAATTTTAAGAAAAAGTATGCATTAAATCAAGATATTTTTCGTTTCCGTGAAAAACCTATTTAACTAATTGTAGTGTATGGTATTAGAATTTAATGGTGGAAGAGAGGACACCCACCCTCCCTACATATACCATGCAATTCAACCTAAATCTCTGTTTTAATTTTAATGACAACTTTGTTCCTCAGATTCTTTTAATGTTCATGAAAATATTAACTCTAAAATTAAAATTGTTTATAAAACCGAAACGTGTGACACTGATGTAGGTATAAGCATATATTTTGGGTGGGTGGGTGGCCTCTATCTAACCCACCAATCACTAAAATTGGCACGAGGGTTTTATTAAATTTATATATAATTTTAAGAATAAATGTGCATTAATTATTAAGATAATCTTCTTTTCTGCGAAAAAAATATTTAACCAATCGTCGTGTATAGTATTAGAGTTAAAGGGTGAGATAGTGGCCACCCACCCACCCTACATATACTTTGAGGTTCAATCTAGAACTCTGTTTTAATGTTTATGATAACTTCAGCTCTCCAGATTGTTTTAATGTAAAAAAAAATACAATGAAACTGCAATTGTTTATGGAAATAAAACGAGTGATCCTGATGTAGTTATAAATATATATGTAGGGTGGGTGGGTGGCCACTATCCCACCCTATAATCACAGAAACCGGCACGAGGGTGTTGTAAATTTTTATACAATTCTGCAAAAAATATGGTTTGCTTATTAGGATATTTTGCTTTTCTGTGAAGAAAACTATTTAACTAATTGTCATTTATAGTATTAGAGTTAAATATTTTGAGGTTTAACCCAGAACTTTGTTTTAAGTTTCAAGACCACAACAGTCAGATTGTTGTTTTAATGTAAAAATATTAAAACTAAAACTGAAATTGTTTATGGAAGTGGAACGAGTGACAGAGATGTAGGTTTAAATATATATATGTAGGGTGGGTGGGTGGCCTCTATCCCACCCTCCAATAACAAAAACCGGCACGAGAAATTTGTAAATTTTTACAAAATTCTGAAAAAAAGTATACTGTTCTTATTAGGAGTATTTGCTTTTCTGTGCAGAAAGTATTTAACTAATAATCGTCTGTGCTTTTAAAATTGAAGGGTGAGATAGAGGCCACCCGCCCACCCTATATATTCCTGGAGGTTCTGTTTTAATTATCAAGACAACTTTGCCTCTCATATTGTTCATGAAAATATTAAATCTAAAATTAAAATTGTTTATAAAAATAAAATAAGTGACACCAATATAGGTCTATGTATATATGTAAGGTAGGTGGGTGGCCTCTATCCCACCCTTCAATCATTAAAACCGGCACGAGGGTTTTATTAAATAATTATATAATTTTAAGGAGAAGTATGCATAAATTTTTAGGTTTTTTTTCCTGTGAAAAAACTATTGAACTAATTGTTGTGTATGGTATTAGAATTGAAGGGTGGGATAGTGGCCACCCACCCACCCTAAATATATTTTGAGGTTCAACCCAGAACTCTGTTTCAAGTTTCAAGACCACTTCAGTCCTTCATGGTTTTAATGTAAAAATATTAACAGTAAAACTGCAATTGTTTATGGAAATTAAACAACAGACACCTATGTATGTTTAAATATATATGTAGGGTGGGTGGGTGGCCTCTATCCAATTCTCCAATCGCAAAAATCGACACGAGGGTTTTGTAAAATTTTAAACATTAGGATAATTTGCTTTTCTGTGCAAAAAGTATTTAATAAATCGTCGTGTATGTTATTAGAGTTGAAGGGTGGAATATAGGCAACCCACGCATCCTACATATACCTTGAGATCCAAGCTAGATCTCTGATTTAATTATCATGACAACTTTTTCCCTCAGATTGTATTAATGTTCATGAAATTATTAACTCTAAAAATGAAATTGTTTATGAAAACAAAACGAGTAACACTGATATAGGTAGAAATATATATGTAGGGTGGGTGGGTGTCCTTTATCCCACCCTTCAATTACTAAAACCGGCGCGAGGGTTTAAGTAAAGTTTTATATAATTGTAAAAAAAGTAAGCACTAATTATTAGGACATTTTCTTTTCTGGCAAAAATTATTTAACCAGTCATCGTATATAGTATTAGAATTGAAAGATAGGATAGTGGACGCCCACCCACCCTACACAACTTCAGTCCTTCAGAGAATTTTAATGTAAAAATATTAACACTCAAACTGAAATTGTTTATGAAAATGAAACAAGTGACACTAATGTGGGTTTAAATGTATATGTAGGGTGGATGGGTGGCCTCTAATTAACTCTCCAATCGCAAAAACCGACATGAGAGTTTTGAAAATTTTTATACAATTCTGAAAAAAGTATGGTTTGCTTATTACGATAATTTACTTTTCTGTGAAAAAACAATTTAACTAATTGTCGTGTATGGTATTAGAACTGAAGGGTGGGATAATTGCCACCCACCCACCCTACATATACTTTGAGGTTTAACATAAAACTGTTTTTTTATTTTTATGACAACTTTGCCCCTCAAATTATTTTAATATTCATGAAAATATTAGCTTCAAAATTGAAATTATTTATGAAAACGAAACGAGTGACACTGGTGAAGAATTAAATATATATATTAGGGTGGGTGGGTTTTCTGTATTCCACTCTGCAATCACTAAAACCAACACGAGGGTTTTATTAAATTTTTATATAATTCTAAGAAAATGTATCATTAATTATTAAGATAATTTTCTTTTCTAAAAAAAAAAATTAACCAATCGTCATTGAAGGGCGAGATAGTGGCCACCCACCCACGTCAGAATTTTAGCTATACGCACTTGCTACGATTAAAGATCAAAGTTTTTAATAAAACTGAAATCAGAAAGGGAAGATTTTATTAAATCATTTTTTAATGTCTATAAAGTATCTTCTTAAATTCTAATTATTGATAAGGGCAATCTACTGTAAGCACCAAGAGAGCACTTGATACAATTATGAGCATCGCTTTTTTTTCTCTTCAAATATATTTACCTCAGATATTTCTGCAATATTCATACATCTATCTTTTGCATTTACTTTCTGGTCACGAGCTTTTGATTGAAAGAATGAAAAACAATCATCCAATACGTGATATAATTCAACAATTCCTTTCCCTGTTCTTAATGCCTTTTCAGAAATTTTGTTTCTAAAGGATGGTAAATGTAAACTCCAGACTTTTTAAAATAATCTAACCTATTTTGTTCAGAAGCTTCAATAATATGAAAACAGAAAACCTAAGCAGACACCAAGTAAAAATGTTATTATGTATATTGAAAGGCTTCCTTTCTCTATACTTCTAATTCCTGTTAGAACATTTTTTAGAAAAATGAGGAAATAGTAGAATATCTAATAATTAAAGTGTTTTAAAAGAAACCATTTCACGATGAAGAGGACATTAAGGTGCCAAAAAAATCAGTACTAAAATTATTTTAATAGTAATTGATATGAATAACAGAAGAATAATTGATATGTTTATCTTTCCCTCCTTCCAAAAAATGTTCAATACTTTTGCTAACAAATGATTATGATTACTTTATTGATATCACAATTTATTTCGTGATATTAATAAAGTAAACATTTTTACTTAATCTTTTGCTAACAGTTGGAATGAGTAAAAGCTTAGAATGCACTAAATATAAATTTAATTAAATTCAAAAGCTTTTTTACTTTCTAATCCTTCTAATATTAATCAGAAACTTATTTTCAATACTTCTGCTAAAAACACTTGGAATGAACGAATGCCCATATTTGGGCCAAAATCAAAATGAAAATGTAATGCAATTCATCAAAAGTTTTTTTTGTTCCTAAACAATTTTTGAAAGATAAATTAGAAATGTTGGTAATATCTTACGTAAGTCCTAAATTAAGTATGTACATATATTCAATTAAAGACTTCTTTAAGCTAGCCTAATTAAGAATCAACATCTTTAAGGAAGTCTAATGATAATTTTACATCAACATCATTTAAATTTATTGTTTTAATTTGTATGTAAACTCATTTCTTTTAAAAAAATTTGCTGAAGACACTTAATATAATTGAAGACTTTTAAAGAAAAAATTTGATCAGATCTAAACCAACAAGGGCTTATTTGACCAATATATAATTTTATTATGTAAAAGGTCTTCTCGATTCTATCTATGAATAAAAGGAATACATTGTAGGCATTAACTGGGGATTAAAAATAATTGTTAACAGATTTTTCTGTTTTAATATACTTATCTTTAAACATATTCTGCAGAAAAAGAAGATAAATATTTTTACAACTTTCTCTTAATTATTTGTTTATTTACTGAAGTCAAAAATAAACTTGTGGTTACGAAAAGCCAATAGACAATTAAGCACATATCTTTCCATCAACAATTTAAACTGGACTAAGAGCAGCAAATGATGATTTAATTATATAATTAGGTTTGATAACTACCACTGACAATCCCTTTGATACTATCTATTGATCAAGAGAATACACAGTAGATATCAAGTGAAGTTTTCCAAACTTTTTCAGTAGTTTTGCTTCTAAAGGATGCAAAATATGAACTGAAGACTCTTCAAAACAACGATATCCACTTTCCTTAGAACTCACTTAAAATCTTAAACTTTAGCATTTTCTATTTAAATATATTTTTATTTATTTTATTTATTTCATTAAATTTTGAGCACAGAAATCACAGATGGACTTCACTCTTTAGAATGTTCTTTTAGTCAAATCCTTTTTTTTTCTGCCAAAATGGATGGATATTTATACATCTATCATTTGCTCAATTACTTAGGTCTTCCAAAACTAAATAGAAGATTTAGTATAAACTTAGTCAACATTGATTTAATATTTTTCTGTTTTTTAAAACTCCTCTAATTTTTCACAATTTTCCTAGTTTTTATCTCTGCTCAGATATTTGGTTTGTAAAAATAAAATGTATACACCACAAGCTCTAAAATAAAGAGGTGCACATTGAGTCAGAAGTTTTAATGGTATTTACTGAATTAAGGGAATACAAAATAGACAATAGACATTGAATATGCATGTAAGATATTTAAAAGGCATTTATCTTCAGAATTTTTTTTGCAAAAGAATGAGATTTATGAATTTCAGACTTTTTAGAAGTTTTCGTTTTAAAGTGATCTAAAGAATCAAGAGATGGTAAGTAATCACTAAATGAAGCAGTTATATAATACAAAATCTTATTTCTCTTCTCTTGCTCAAAAAACGATCTACTTTTCTTTAGAGGGACTTATAATATTAAGAAAAACTCAAGGAGATAATAAATCGATAAAATTAATTTCTTCACCTTTCATATTTCTACAAGAAATTATTCTACGATAGGTTTTGATATATCAAGTGCAGTATTTTAAAAATATTGAGATCCAATTTTTTATCCACAAGCCAGAAATAACCAAGAAATAATGGAAAAAAAAACAACAAGACCCCTGAAATTATGATGGAATTAAACAAGTTAATTTATTCCGGTTTTCCAAATTTTTTCAGTAGTTTTGCTCCTAAAGGATGCAAAATATGAACTGAAGACTCTTCAAAACAACGATATCCACTTTCCTCAGAACATAAAACCCCTGAAAATGTTTGGATTAATTGAGTTACGTGAAGATAATAATAATTTTGATTAAAACAATTTGAAATAGTAAAGAAAGGTTTCTAAGTTTTTTAATAAAGCTATAATATTGTGATACAATTGAATAAGTTACTTTTTTTCTTTCCTTAAATTCTTTTCTGAAATTTTGCCCCCTAGGATGACATAAATGAAGTGAATTTTTCCCTCAGAAGTTTTAAAGAGACTTACAGAATTAAAAGAAGCTTACGTACATGCCAATTGAAGATGTAGTAAAACTCAAAAATTTCTTTCTTCTATCCTTTTGTATTTACTTTTCCCGCAAAAGAATGAGGTTTATTTTTAAAATAACGTAGTCCACTTTTAGTTCAGAAGCTTCAAAGGAATCTCAAGAATTAAGAAGCCCAAGTAGGTATTATATGAAAAGGTAGTAAAATTCAAAAGCTTATGTTTTTTTTTTAAATAAATTTTATTCACAATTTTTGCTGCAAATAGTTTGGATATATAAACTGAAGACCCATTAAAATAATGAAGTATACTCTCCTTCTACAAGATTTGAAGAGATACGTGGAATAAAAAAATAGAAAAAAAATTTCCTTCTTACTGTTCTTAAATTTTTTTCAGGATTTTTTTTTTAATGGTAAAATATATGAAATGCAGATTCATTGAAATAATAAGATCTATAATGGTTCAGAAGCTTCCAGCCAGGGAATCAAAAAAGCCAACAAACAAAATTGCTAAAATTCAAATGCTCCTACAAGATTTGAAAGATTTGAAGAGATATGTGGATTCGAGAGAAAAAAAAAACAAATAGACACTAACTAAAAATGCTAATTTAAAAACTTCCTTTTTCCTTCTATTTCATGATTTTTTCTTTTAAAGGATAAAATATAAAAATTGCAGACTAATTAAAATAATAAGGTCCATATTCGTTCAGAAGTAACAAGCTAAATACTAAAGTTCAAACGCTTCCTTTCTTTACGTTCCTCTCAGAACTTTTCAGCACAAAATAATAAAATATACAAGCAAAACACATTTCAAATAACAATTTCCATAGTCTGGTTAAGGAGTTTTAAAAGGATACATCGATTTAAGAGAAGTTCAAGAAGACAGCAAATGAAAAACCAATAAAAAAATTCAGAAGTTTTTCTGCAATCTGTTTGGATTCATAAAACTTAAAACCTAGCATTTATTATTTTCTGTTTTTAATTCCATTTTCAAAACTACAGTTACAATATTTTTGAAATAAATATATCCACTTTCTGTCAACATCTCAAAGCTCGCATAGAATCAAGGGAAGCTTAAATGATAATGTGATAAAATTTATAAATTTAATTTCTTTAATTTCATACCTTTTGTTACTTAAAATGAAGCTGATATTAAAAAAATCGATTAATAATTGAGCATACATTTTTGTTTCAAAATTCATTCTCATTCTTTAATAGACAAAATTTAATTTGTATAATTTAAAGAGCTAATTTTTTTTGTTAGTTTTAGACCTTTATTCTGATTTCTGATGTTTGAGCACCAAATAAAGCTTTATTTCAAATCAAAGATGTCCATTTTGCGTCAGCATTTTCAATGGTATCCACAAGATCTAGTTTGGAATCAAATGTTAAAATTTACATACCTCTCAAGAATTCAGTTTTTCAACAATTTCTGTTATGTAAGGTTAGGATTTAATCAAGATTTTTGGAAAGGTCTAAAGAAATCAGAAAAAAATATGGTACCAAATGACATGATACAAATTGATATCTATGTCTTTTTCTATTCTTAAATTCCTTTGAGAATTTCCGCTATCGAATAAAAATAACATTCAGTTTATTCCTTACTGCACTTATGAACAAGTAAATGAAATAGGGAATAAACTGAGGATTATTTCCATTTACAAAATACTTCACTTAAACTCAAACGAAAGAAAGTATTTATTTTAAAAAACAAAAAAAATTATTTCTACTGTTTAAATATTTTCTTTATTGTTTTATAGACGTTTTGTAATTAATTTGTAAGAACTTTCTCATGAACTTTTTAAACGCTTTTGCAGAAAGAAAGCCATACACGAGACATTAACTTAAATTTAATTATAATTTTCCTTGTTGTTCAATGAAAATCTTAGGTAACAGAATGCTAAGTCGCTATTGAATATATTCAGGCAGATCGAGAGTACACTAGGTTAATAACGAATTTATTGAGGCAGGTCAAGATTACGCTAGGTCACTATATAATTTATTAAGGTAGGTCAGGAGTACGCTAGATCACTATAGAATTTATTAAGGTAGGTCAACAGTATGCTAGGTCACCATAGAAATAATTACGGTAGATCAAGGGTACACTAGGTCACTATGGAAATTATTAAGCTGGGTCGTACTCTTGACCTAAGTCACTATGAAAATTGTTAGAGTAGGTCAAGAGTACGCTAGTTTACTATAGAATTTATTAAGGTAGGTCAAGAGTATGCTAAGTCACTATAGAAATTATTAGAGTAGGTCAAGAATACGCTAGGTCACTATAGAAACTATTACAGTAGGTCAAGAGTACGCTAGGTCACTATAAAAATTGTTAAGGTAGGTCAATGGTACGCTTGCTTACTATAGAATTTATTAAAGTAAGTCAAGAGTTCGCTAGGTTACTATGGAATTTATTAAGGTAGGTCAGAACCACGCTAGGTCACTATAAAAATTATTAAAATAGGCCAAGAGTACGTTAAGTTTCTATAAAATTTATTGAGGTTGGGCAAGAGTACGGTAGGTAACTCAACTCATATGATATGTAGGTGTAACATTGGTTCAACACGATTTAGCATATTTGGAGAATTTAGAAAAGTTTAATTAAATTTCTCTGTGAAAAAGTCTTATTTCCTGTTTTTTTAGGCCTTCTACTATTAAAGATCAATATGAATTGAAGTATATCTATTCCTTAATATTTTAAGCAGAAAACCTAAATAAGCCATAAGTTGCACTAATTAAAGTTAGAGGGCACCCACCCACCCTACATATATTTCATTACTTCAATCATTTTCTTTCGATTGGATTCCAAAAATAACCGCAGAATTTGGATTGATGTTTTAAAAAACTTTAAAGCAGTGTTGTACTTTTTGTTATAATGTATATGTAGGGTGGGTGGGTGGCCACTATCCCACTCTCCAATTACTATAATACAAACAACGTATTATCATTGGAAAATTGTTAAGGAAAAAATAATTAGATAATTAATTAAGGACACACTTTCCAAGGAATCACTGATTATTCAATAAAGTATCGGGTGTGTTATATAAAGTGGAGGGTTAGATAGAGGCCACCCACCCACCCTACACATATTTTATTACTTCAATCATTTTCCTTCGATTGGTTTCCAAAAATTACTCCAGAATTTGCGTTGAAGTTTTAAAAGAACTTTGAAGCAGTGTTGTACTTTTAGTTTAAATGTATATGTAGGGTGGGTGGGTGGCCACTATCCCACCCTTCAATTACTACAATACAAACAACATGTCTTCATTGGAAATTTGTTAAGGAAACTCTTATCAATCAATGATTTTTCCATAAAGTATCGTGTTGTGTTATATAAATTGGAGGGTGTAATAGAGGCCACCCACCCACTCTACATATATTTTATTACTATAATCATTTTCTTTCTATTGGTTTCAAAATATAAACCGCAGAGTTTAAGTTGATGTTTTAAAGAACTTTGAAGCAGTGTTGCACTTTTAGTTTAATTGTATATGTAGGGTGGGTGGGTGTACACTATCCCACCCTCCAATTACTATAATACAAACAACGTGTTCTCTTTGGAAAATTGTTAAAGAAAGAATAATAATAATCAATGATTATGCAATAAAATATCGGATAGGTTTTATAAAGTGGAGGGTGGGATAAAGGCCACCCAACCACCCTACATATATTTTATTACTTTAAACATAATCTTTCGATTGGTTTCCAAAAATTACTCCAGAGTTTGGGTTGGTGATTTAAAGAACTTTAAAGCAGTGTTGTACCTTTATTTTAATAGTATATGTAGGGTGGGTGGGTGGCCACTATCCCACCCGCCAATTACTGGAATACAAACGACGTGTTCTCAAAATTGTTAAGGAAAGAATAATTAGATAATTAATTCAGCACACATTTTCTTATCAATCAGTGTTTATGCAATAAAGTATCGGATAAGTTATATAAAGTGGAGGGTGGGATAAAGGCCACCCAACCACCCTACATATATTTTATTACTTTAAACATTATCTTTCGATTGGTTTCCAAAAATTACTCCAGAGTTTGGGTTGATGATTTAAAGAACTCTAAAGCAGTGTTGTACTTTTAGTTTAAAGAAATATGTAGGGTGGGTGGGTGTCCACTATCCCACTTTCAATTATTAGAACACAAACAACGTATTCCCACTGGAAACTTGTTAACGAATGAATAATTAGATAATTAATTAAGAACACACATTCATATCAATCAATGATTTTTTAATAAAATATCGGATGTGTTTTATAAATTGGAGGGTGGGATAGAGGCCACCCATCCACCCTACCTATTTTTTTTACCTCAGTCATTTTATTTCGATTGGTTTCCCAAATATAAATCACAGAGTTTAGGTTGATGTTTTAAAGAACTTTAAAGCAGTGTTGTACCTTTTGTTTAAATGTATATGTAGGGTGGGTGGGTGGCCACTACCCCCCCCCCTTCAATTTATAAAACACAACCGATAATTTATTGAATAATCATTGATTGATAAGAAAGTGTTTGCTTAATTAATTAAAACACTTTGTTTCTATAATAGTAATTGTAGGGTGGGATAGTGGACACCCACCCATATTTTATTACTTCAGTCATTCTCTTTCTATTTGCAAAAAAGACAGCAGAGTTTTGGTTGATGTTTCAAAGAACTTTGAAGCAGTGTTCTACTTTTGTTTAAATGTATATGTAGGGTGGGTGGGTGGCCACTATCCCACCCTCCAATTACTATAATACAAACAACGTGTTTTCATTGAACAACTGTTAAACATGTTATTTTATTATTTCAATCATGTTCCTTCTATTAGTTTCCAAAAATTACTCCAGAATTTGGATTGATGTTTTAAAGAACTTTAAAGCAGTGTTGTACTTTTAATTTAAATATATATGTAGGGTGGGTGGGTGGCCACTATCCCACTTTCAATTATTAGAACACAAACAACGTTTTCCCATTGGAAAGTTGTTAACGAATGAATAGTTAGTTAATTAATTAAGCACACACATTCTTATCAATCAATGATTTTTTAATAAAATATCGGATGTGTTCTATAAATTGGAGGGTGGGATAGAGCCGACCCATCCACCCTACCTATTTTTTTTTACTTCAATCATTTTATTTCGATTGGTTTCCAAAAAATAAACCACAGAGTTTAGGTTGATGTTTTAAAGAACTTTAAAGCAGTGTTGTACCTTTTGTTTAAATGTATATGTATAAAACACAACCGATAATTTATTGAATAATCATTGATTGATAAGAAAGTGTTTGCTTAATTAATTAGAACACTTTGTTTCTATAATAGTAATACATATATTTTATTACTTCAGTCATTCTCTTTCTATTTGCAAAAAAAGACAGCAGAGTTTTGGTTGATGTTTCAAAGAACTTTGAAGCAGTGTTCTACTTTTTGTTTAAATGTATATGTAGGGTGGGTGGGTGGCCACTATCCCACCCTCCAATTACTATAATACAAACAACGTGTTTTCATTCAAAAATTGTTAAACATGTTATTTTATTATTTCAATCATGTTCCTTCTATTAGTTTCCAAAAATTACTCCAGAATTTGGGTTGATGTTTTAAAGAACTTTAAAGCAGTGTTGTACTTTTAGTTTAAAGAAATATGTAGGGTGGGTGGGTGGCCACTATCCCACTTTCAATTATTAGAACACAAACAACGTTTTCCCATTGGAAAGTTGTTAACGAAAGAATAATTTGGTAATTAATTAAGCATACATATTCTTATCAATCAATGATTGTTCAATAAATTGTCGTGCGTGTTATATAAATTGGAGGGTGGGATAGAGGCCACCCACCCACCCTACATATATTTTATAACTTCAATCATTTTCTTTCGATTGGTTTTCAAAAATTACCCCAGAGTTTGGGTTGGTGTTTTAAAGAACTTTAAAGCAGTGTTGTACTTTTAATTTAAATATATATGTAGGGTGGGTGGGTGGCCACTATCCCACTTTCAATTATTAGAACACAAACAACGTTTTCCCATTGGAAAGTTGTTAACGAATGAATAGTTAGTTAATTAATTAAGCACACACATTCTTATCAATCAATGATTTTTAAATAAAATATCGGATGTGTTTTATAAATTGGAGGGTGGGATAGAGGCCACCCATTACCTCAATCATTTTATTTCGATTGGTTTCCAAAAACTAAGCCACAGAGTTTGGATTGATGATTTAAAGCACTGTTGTACTTTTAGTTTAAATGTATATGTAGGGTGGGTGGGTGTCCACTATCCCACCCTCTAATTTCTATAATAATAATAAAGTATTCTCACAAGAAAATTGTTAAGGAAAGAATAATTAGATAATTAATTAAGCAATCCCTTTCTCATCAATGATTATTCAATAAAATATCGTGTGTGTTGTATAAATTGGAGGGTGGGATAGAGACCAGCCACCCACCCTACATATATTTTATTACTTCAATCATTGTCTTTTAAATGGTTTCCAAAAATAACCGCAGATTTTGGGTTGATGTTTTAAAGAACTTTAAAGCAGTGTTGTACTTTTAGTTTAAATATATATGTAGGGTGGGTGGGTGGCCACTATCCTACCCTCTAATTACTAAAATATAAACAACTTTTTTCATTGGAAAATTGTTGAGGAAAGAATAATTAGGTAATTAATTAAGCACACATATTCTTATCAATCAATGACTATTCAATAAATTATCGTGCGTGTTATATAAATTGGAGGGTGGAATAGAGGCCACCCACCTACCCTACATATATTTTATAACTTCAATTATTTCTTTCGATTGGTTTCCAAATAAAAGCAGCAGGATTTGGGTTGATGATTTAAAGAACTTTAAAGCATTGTTGTACTTTTAGTATAAATATATATGTAGGGTGGGTGGGTGGCCACTATCCCACCCTCCAATTTATAAAACACAACCAATAATTTATTGAAGAATCATTGATAGATAAGAAAGTGTTTGCTTAATTAATTAGAACACGTCGTTTCTATAATAGTGATTGGAGGGTGGGATAGTGGCCACCCACCTACCCTTTCATATATTTTATAACTTCAATCATTCTCTTTCTATTCGTTTACGCAAAAGTCAGCAGAGTTTGGGTTGATGTTTTAAAGAATTTTAAAGCAGTGTTGTACTTTTAGTTTAAATATATATGTAGGGTGGGTGGGTGGCCACTATCCCACCATCCAATTACTATAATATAAACAACTTATTTTCATTGGAAAATTGTTAAGGAAAGATTAATTAGATTATTAATTAAGCACACATATTCTTATCAATCAATGATTATTCAATAAATTATCGTGCGTGTTATATAAATTGGAGGGTGGGATAGAGGCCACCCACCCACCCTATATATATTTTATAACTTCAATTATTTCTTTCGATTGGTTTCCAAATAAAAGCAGCAGGATTTGGGTTGATGATTTAAAGAACTTTAAAGCATTGTTGTACTTTTAGTATAAATATATATGTAGGGTGGGTGGGTGGCCACTATCCCACCCTCCATTTTTTAAAACACAACCGATAATTTATTGAATAATCATTGATTGATAAGAAAGTGTGCTTAATTAATTAGAACACGTCGTTTCTATAATAGTGATTGGAGGGTGGGATAGTGGCCACCCACCTACCCTTTCATGTATTTTATTACTTCAGTCATTCTCTTTCTATTCGATTATACAAAGAAAGCAGAGTTTGGGTTGATGTTTCAAAGAACTTTAAAGCAGTGCTGTAGTTTTAGTTTAAATGTGTATGTAGGGTGGGTGGGTGGCCACTATCCCACCCTCCAATTACTATAATACAAAAAACGTGTTCTCTTTGGAAAATTGTTAAAGAAAGTAAAGTTAGGTAATTAATTGAGGACACACTTTCTTATCAGTTAATGGTTATTCAATAAATTATCTGGTTTGCAGAAATCAAAAAAATTAAGGAAGTATAAAATATAGATTTCAGAGATGACTTGTGAATTTCTGTTAATACTCTATTAACAAATTTTGTATGCTATTTTATATTCTTGTTTTTAAAAAGTTGTAATCCAACTCTTGACGCCAGAAAAATACAATTGATTAATTTATTTGATGCTTAATGATAATTCACTAATTTTAGTATTCGAATTTTCACAGGTCGCATCCACTTAAATACTGTATACTTTGGAACAACATCGCATCAAGCGTAATCGTAATCAAGCGAAAAGTGTCTGGCAAGAGAGGAACTGCAATTTGAAGGATCGATGGCAATTAACGGCTTCGGCGTCACCACGGAAAGAGCTTTTAATGGAATTGCGGAGACATCTGGCAAGATGTTGGGCTTCCATCGATAAATCCTCGCCGCCAGGACAGGACATGGCCTGACCGTTTCCATTGTCTTCGGCGGTCAGTTTAATGTCCCTATTTACATTTACAGCTCCGAATTACGATAAATCCAATTAAGCGGACCGGACGATAAATAAATTGCGAGATGAGGAGCGACTGCAGGTCACCCAACATCATCTGGTAAACGCATCGAGGACCTTCATATTTGATTATATATCAACAGAATTTTTTTTAGTGTTAAATATTAGAATTAGTTAATAATTTTAGGATGTTGGATTCGAATGAGTATTATTAATTTATTAGAACACATCTGGAAAGTGTATTTAATCGATGTTTGTTTTTGGATTTCTTGAAGTAGATCAATAAAAATAACATTTTTGTATCCTTTGTAACTATAGCTTCGATAACTTCAGCTTGACATTATCAATCAATAATATTATTCTTTGATAATGACAAGCTGAAGAAGCTGAAGTTCACGAAGTGAAGGCCTCCACAATTACTTATTTTCTGTAAATATCTCACCTGATTCTATTGAGGTAGATCATAAAATCTTCAGTATTAATCTTTCAGCTCTTTGCAACAGAAGTCGAAATAAAAGTTTTATGGTTGAATCTAAAAATTGTTTAAGACTTCCCTGATTTCGACAGTCTTTATATGAAGTCACTTCCTAAACAGATGGACAATATTTGATTGTAGATATCGAGCGTGATAGGTCTGGCATCCAGACTACTTCCTCATCACATTTGTCAGTGCGTTTGACGTTAACACTTCTGGTGCTTGAATGAAAATGATTGATACCCATAAAAAATTCGCATAAAAATAAAAATGCATGTACGTGTGTGTGTGTGTGTGTATGTGTGTGTGCACTAGTTATAGGAGGCAAAACGGTCGATATCGATGGGGTTACCCGATACGTTGTCGGTCCGTGTCCAGTGTCCAGCTTTTTTCATCCCCCTCGCCGCCATCAACCCGCACCAAACCCCCCACCCACCCCTCACCGGGCTAGAAATATTTCATAAAAATGCATGCGTGTGTACATATATGTATATATATATATATATACATATATATGTATATGTATATATATTACAGGAGCCACATCGAGACGTAATGTATCGATTTCCATCAATAGTCCACTAGTTGCCAACAACAGGTGTCCCCGGCAATAAAAAAAATACAAAAAAACCCGCGCGCCACTTTTTTTCCAGTTCCACTTTTTTTTTTTTTTTCAATGGTAACAGCAATGACACCTATTAATACATTTTACGGTTTTATATTGTGAGTTCATTGAGCGATGCAAAAATGTGCTTTTTATTAATTATGCAACAATTTTTTTCAAATTTTTTTGTTTGGCGAAAAACCGTTCCCACGAATTTTTCTACTTGCACGCACAAAACGGTCCGAATAAATTTTAATGAATCTGGTGAATAATAAATGGGTTTAATAAATAGTTTTTGATCGGCCGTGCTTTTATTTCATGGGCGGCTATTTGTTGCGCGCCGGCGGGATTTGAACCCCGGACCCTTAAATTAATAAGTTAATGACGTACACGTTACTTTATTTACTTTACCTACTTTATCTATTAGTGTAGTATAAGGTAACGCAATTAATAAGTTAATGATGTACCCATTAAAAATGTTTCTATTAGTTTAGTGTAAGGAAGTGAAAATCAATTAGTTCAAGTAAAAATCTAAAATTCGAAATTTACTCGTTTTTCAGAAAATTTGTTTTCAGAAATTTTCAAAACATTTTCAATTGTTTTCAGTAAAAATTCAATTACTTAGTTTAGGCTGTTTTTTTTTCAGTTTATTTAACCTAGCGTACTCTTGACCTACGACAATAAACAATGCATTAAACCTAGCGCCTATTTTCCCCCTTAAACTCCAGCATACTCTTGACCTACCTCAACGTATAATTTGTTCGGGCGGGTCGAGAGTACGAAAGAGGTCATTGCGTTGTTTGTTGAGGTAGGTCAAGAGTACGATAGAGTAAGTAATAATCAAG
The DNA here is from genome assembly GCA_963969525.1 of Ontholestes murinus. Taxonomy (NCBI): domain Eukaryota; kingdom Metazoa; phylum Arthropoda; class Insecta; order Coleoptera; family Staphylinidae; genus Ontholestes; species Ontholestes murinus. The sequence continues at coordinate 41,354,287 of OZ018398.1, read as the reverse complement.
TTTATTGCCTTTATTATTATAGTTTTTAATGTAACGATTATTACAATTTATAGAAAAAAAAACAACGGTAAAACAGTTGACATTGACAAAGCTCTAAAATATTTAAATGTCTCAACAATAAGCAAATTTAAATTACTTGAATGAGTGAAAAAAGTATTTTTGCTACCTAGCTGAACTGTCCTGATGATTCGCACAAATGAATTGATGAATTGTGAGGGGAGCAAAAATAAATATTTACTTTAAAAAAAAGTTTTCTATAAAAAAATTACAGATCTTTCCGAAAACAAAAACAATTACATTTTTTTTAAAGAATTTTATAGAAAATTTGAAATACATATTTTTAATTTGATTTAAATTGAAATTTTCCAAAAAGTCTACTAACATTTGCTTAGGAAAAGTAGTTACATTTTTTAAGATAATAAAAAATGAATTAAAAAATTGAAATTTACTAAGGAAAAAAAGTTCTTTAAAAAATGTTATATTTTATCAAAAAAAATATTTATATATTTATTTATTTATTTATCTTTGGTCTTCTTCTTAAAATAATACATATTAACAAATTAACAAAATTAAAAGAACATACATAAAATTTTGGTCAAAAAAATCAAAAATTTGCAAAGAAAAAAACCTTGAAATTTTAAACAAATTTTTAAAATTTACCAAAACCAAACGAAAGTAATTGAAAGTCAGAAGCAAAGATGACACCTGCTAAGTAAAAAATGTTGACAATAAAAAAACAATTGAATATTTAACTTTCACCAAAAACAAATGAATTTAAAATTTGAAAATCAGTTGAAAGGATGATTGGCATGTTAGTAACTCTTTTTGGTATAATTTAAAATATTTTGAATCAAATATTATTAAATGATTTATTGATCAGCTTTAACTGTTTTTTGTTACTAAATCACTTTTTTGCTTTTATTTGTAAAATTTTAACTGGCCATCATAGTACTTTCCCTATTTTATTCTCGAAAACTAAGAGGGAAAGTAAAAAAGATGTAGAATCCATCAATGATTAATAATTAAAGTTATCATGTAAGTGTGAGTGGGTGGGTGGCCTATAAACCACCCTCCAATCAATGGAAAAAAATAGATGACAAACGACCAACAATTTCAAAAATTTGTACCTGGGTGAAAAATTTATAGGAAGCTGTAAAAGAAAAGACGATTATAAAGCGGAATAAGTAAGTACTGAAGATGACGCATTTTTAGACAATAATAGTTCAAACGAAAATAATACGAACGGTGACATTAATGAAAGAGGTTGCCGTTAATTTGGTGAATCGAGGTGGAATCTTTGGTATTAGACTTTAAAACTTCTTTAGCTTCCAGTTCATTTTTCAGAATAGTTGTTAATGGTCTGAGCCTATCGTTAGGTTGATTTCTGCCTAATCTTAAAATTTTCTGAGGATTAATATTTGGACCACGGAGTTCTAAATTTTTTTCTATATCAACGAAGTCATCTTTGGTTTTTGTATTAATATCGGTAGTAATTGATTCAAGAAAATTGAAAAGCAAAACATTGCAGAGCCGTTTACGTCTATCGCCCTTCTCTATAACAATATCTTAATATCGAAATATTCTTACTTTTTAGATGTGAGATCAAGTACGAAAATTTGTCAATACCTGTCAGATTTCAATAGAAACTGCGTAATTATTATTCATTAAGAGAAGCGCCAAAATATTGGAACTATTTTTAATAAGCTGTGATAAGAAGAAAAGAGAAGCTTAAGTGATTAGAAATTGTTGAAAGTATTTGTTTTGCTTTTTTAACTATTGTCATATACAAAACAATACGCTATAGTTAAAAGAAGATAGCTATATAGCAAAGACGTAGGGTCTGCTATTATTTTTGTGTTAAATATAAAAAAAATATTATTATTAGAAATAAATATACAAAACATATTCAGTATATTAAAAATTATAAAGATTCTAAATATTGTAATGACTAAAATTCTATAAATTTTGAAGATTCTAAAAATTTGAAAGTTTCTAAAATTCTAACGATTCTAAAGATTCTAAAAATCCTTAATATTCTAAAGATTCTAAAAATTCTAACGATTCTAAAGATTCTAAAGATCCTTAATATTCTAAAGATTCTGTAGATTCTAAAAATTCTAACGATTCTAAAGATTCTTAAGATTCTAAAAATCCTTAATATTCTAAAGCTTCTAAAAATTCTAAAGATCCTTAATATTCTAAAGATTCTGAAGATTCTAAAGATTCTGAAGATTCTAAAGATTTTAAAAATTCTAACGATTCTGAAGATTAATAATAATAATAATAATAATCTTTATTTTCAAAATGTCATTTACATGTTACAGAATGAAAATTGTGTCAGAATAATGGTACAATAAACTATTTAAGTTATTTACAGATTACTAACTATATATTCTAAAGATTCTAAAGATTCTGAAAATTCTAAAGATTCTGAAGATTCTTAATATTCTAAAGATTTTAAAGATTCTAAAGATTCCAAAAATTCTTAAGTTCTTTATAAAGATTTTAAAAATTAAATGTGAAATTAAGTTTTTTTAATATTGCTATTTTAAAGATTGTGTAAATTATTTAAGATTCTAAATGAATTATGAAAATTATAAGATGTCTAAATATTTAAAAAAAATGTAAAATCATATTTAATTTACACATTTTAAAAAATCTCAAAAACTTGAAATTCTTCAAGTTCTAAGTGTGTAATCATTCTTTATAAGAACCCTCAAGATTCTTAAGACATTCTTAATATTTTACGGATTGTATAAATTCTTAAGATTCTAAAATAATCTTAAAAGAAATTCTAGAAGTTCTCAAGTTTTAGAATTTTCTTGAGTTAAAAACAATTTTTTTTCTCTCATTATTTAAGTTTATAAAAAAAATTGTAGTATCTAAAAGAATTTTGATAGAATCTTCTTAATCTTAAGTTACTAAAAGTTCCCAAGATGCTTAAGCTCTTAAAATTCTTAAGATTTTAAATGTTCTTAATAATAATAAATAAATAATAATAATAATACTTTTTTAAAAATTTTTAATCTAAAAAAATTTTAACATTCTTATAAATTTAGAAATTTTATTCTTAAGATTATTGAAAGGTTTTGAAAGTTACTAAAAGTTATCAATATGCTTAAGTTCTTAAAATTCTTAAGATTTTAAATGTTCGTAATTAAAACAACCAATAATACTTTTTTCTTTTAATTTTTATTTTCCATTATTATTCCATTCTTAAGATTATTGAAAAGTTTTGAATTTTTTTTTAATTTTAGAGAATTTAAGCAATCTAAATAATTTGAATAACTTTTAAGTTTTTTAAATATTTTGAAGACATCAAACTGTATTTATATAATATTTTAAAGATTCTAAAGATTATAAAGATTCTAAAGATCCTTAATATTCTAAAGATTATAAAGATTCTTAATATTCTAAAGATTTTAAAGATTCTAAAGATGCTAAAAATTCTTAAGTTCTTTATAAAGATTTTAAAAATTAAATGTGAAGTATAGTTTTTTTAATACTTCTATTTTAAAGATTGTGTAAATTCTTTAAGATGCTAAATGAATTAAGAAATTATAAGATGTCTGGCTATTTAAAAAAATTGTAAAATCATATTTAATTTACATATTTTAAAAAAATCTCAAAAACTTGAAATTCTTCAAGTTCTAAGTGTGTAATCATTCTTTATGAGAACCCTCAAGATTTTACAAATATTTTTAATATTTTATGGATTATGTAAATTCTTAAGATTCTAAAAGAATCTTAAAAGAAGTTCTAGAAATTCTCAAGTTTTAGAATTTTCTTGAGTTAAAAACAAAACTTGTTTTCTCTCATTATTTAAGTTTATAAAAAAAACTGTAGTATCTAAATGAATTTTGAAAATTATAAAAAGATTCTTCTAAATCTAAAGTTACCAAAAGTTCTCAAGATGCTTAAGCTCCTAAAATTCTTAAGATTTTTAATGTTCGTAATAATAATAAATAAATAATAATAATACTTTTTCTTTTAATTTTTCAATGTAAAAAAATCTTAAAATTCCAATGAATTTAGAAATTTTATTCTTAAGATTATTGAAAGGTTTTAAATTTTTTAAGAAGTTTAGAGAATTTAAGCAATCTAAATAATTTAAATAACTTTAAAGATTTTTAAATATTTTGAAGATATCAAACGGTATTTACTTAAGTGTCTTAGGGTTCCATAATTTAAAAAAAAAATCTAAAAAACTTAAAGTGCTAATGAGTTTATAGATTGTGAAAATCGGAAAAACAACAAATTGCGGAGATTTTAAAAATTCTAGAGATTCAAAGTGAAATAAATTTATAGTTGAGTAAAATCCTAATATTTTAAGGATTGCGTAAGTTCTTAAAGTACAAAGAGATTCTAAAACAACAAATCAAAAATCCTATAGATTAAAATAATAATAAGTTTCTAAAGATTATAAAGTTTTTAAATTTTAAATCCAAAAACAACTTTTTTGCTGTTATTCCTAAAATTTAAATCAAAAACTGTGGTAAATTTATTTTCATAGATAATTTGTGTTAATTCTAAAAATTTCCAAAAATTTTAAAGATCTCAAAGGTTTTAAAGATTTTAGAGTTTCTGAAGATTTTAAAACTTTTAGAGACTAAAGATTACATAAATTCTTAAGAGTAGAATGATTCTGATAATTAAAATAAAACTTTAATATTTTTGTAGTAATTTTATAAGATCTCAATAGTACTATTTTAAATATTGTGTATTTTTTTAATCATTTTCTAAATGATTTCTAAAAAAATATAAAATCTCTGGAGATTTTAAAAAATCAAAAAAAACTTAAAATTCTTAAAAGTTTTAGGTTTCTAAACATGCTTCATAAAAATCCTCAAAATGCTCAAGATATTCGTAATATTTTATAGAATGTAAAAACTCTTAAGATTCTAAAAGAATTTATAAAGTTTTTAAATTTACAAGACTTTAGTTCAAAAATGACTTTTTTACTTTTATTTTTTAAATTTAAATAAAACAAACTGTAGTAAATTTATTTTCATAGATAATTTCTATTCATTCTAAAAGTTCTAAAAATTCTAAAGATTCTAAAGATCTCAACGATTTTAAAGATTTTAGAGATTCTGAAGATTTTAAAACTTTTAGAGTTTTAGAAGATTACATAAATTCTTAAGACTAAAACGATTCTGAAAATTAAAACAATCTTAATATTTTATGAATTAAAATAAAAGATTGTAGTAATTTTATAAAATCAAAAAGATTCATAGGATTTAAAATTTATTCTAAAAATTATAAGATTTTATAATATTTGTAAAAAAATGTTTTATTCATTTAAAAAACTTTGGTAAATTTGCTTTCATAGATATTTTTTTCTTATTTTTAATATTGTATAAATTCTTAAGGTTCTAAACTGATTTTCAATATTATAAAATTCTCGAAATTTTTGGAAGGAGATTCTGCTTATTCTCAAAAGTTCGTAAAAAAGTCATTATACTCAAAATAAAAATGTTTGTTTGTAATTAAAACAGCCAATAATATTTTCATTATATAAAGTACAAAAATCTTAATATTCTGGAGATTTTAAGAATTATTTTATTAAGATTATAAATGTTCTGGAGGATTTAAGAATTTTAAAGTTTTTAATGATTCGAAAGATAGAATTTTTTTTTATATTTACTTAAGATTTCAAGATTTAAAAAAATCTTAAAGTGCTAAAGGTGCTAAGTAAGTGAAGAAAATGGTGAAAATTCTTAAATTAAAAATAAAGGAAATACAAAATATTGCATACAGTTTTAAGGTTCTGATAATATTATAAAAAGCCAATATTTTATGTACTGCATAAAAAATTCTTAAGATTAAAACAATCCTAAAAATACGAACGTTTTAAAAGTTTTTAAAGATTCTAAAAATTCTTCATATTTTAAATATTCTAAAGTTTAAAAAAACTTATTTGCTTTTATTCTATAAGTTTATAACAAAAACAATGTATTCTTTCATAGATTTATTCTAAAAAATGATATATTCCAAAGATCTTGAAGATTCTAAGGATTTTCAATTTCTAAAGATTTCAAGAAATATTTTTTTAAAAAACACTTCAATAAATATTGTATAAAAATCTTAAAATAAAATTACTGAACATTTTTAATAATCTTAAAAATTCTTACAACTTTTAGGTTTACAAAGAATCTAAAGTGCTTAAAAATTATCAAGTTGGTAGAGAATTTAAGAAATCTAAATTTTTTAATAACTTTTGAGATTTTTAAATACTTTAAAAATACCATATGGTATTAACTTAACTTTTTTAAGATTTCATAGTTTTAAAAAATTCTTAATAACTTAAGGTGCCAACGAGTTTAAAGATTGTGAAAATTGGAAAAATCAAAAATTCTAGGCTGAAAGAATATATAACGATAACCAATGAAAAACAAGAAAAGAAGAAGCATAGTAATTGTCCTATCATCTGATGTAACACTATTTTCCAATAAAATGTTTATCTCTTTCTAAAAGTTCTTAATATTCTAAATTTAAAAAATTGAAAGTGAAATAATTTCGTTTAATATTACTGTTTTAAATATTATTGAGACTCTGAAATGGTTCTAAAAATTAATAAAAATCTTAATATTTTGCGGATTGCGTAAGTTTTTAAGATAATAAGAGATTCTTAAATAACAAAACAAAACTGTTAGAGATTTAAAAAATACGTTTCTAGAGATTATACAGTTTCTAAACATACAAGATTTTAAATATTTTTCAATTTTTCAACAAAAAATCCAGAGATTAAAAAAAAAGTTTCTAAAGATTTTAAAGTTTCTAGATTTGCAAGGTTTTAAGTTCAAAACAAACTGTTTTGCATTGATTCCTAAAATTTAAATCAAAAACTGTGGTAAATTTATTTTCATAGATAATTTATATTCATTCTAAACGTTTCAAAAATTTTAAAGATCCGAACGGTTTTAAAGATTTTAGAGATTCTGAAGATTGTAAAACCTTTAGAGATTCTGAAGATTACATAAATTCTCAAGACTAGAACAATTCTGTAAATTAAAAATAATCTTAATATTGTATGGATTAGAAAGATTCTAGTAATTTTATAAAATCTCCATATTACTATTTTAAATGTTGTGTAATTTTTTTAAGATGCTAAAACGGTATTTACTTAAATTTCTTTTTTGAATTTTGAATTTTGAAAAAGTAAAAATTTCTAGAAATTAAAAAATGTTTATTATTTATAAGTACTTTATCAAATTTGCTTTTCAAATATAATTCATGAAATATTCAACAAAAAAATACAAACAATTTTGGTAGCAAGCTCAAAAGCGGAGTTCACTCTTCAAGAATGTCTTTCCACTAAAGATTTAAAAAATTCAAAATTTAAATATTATTTAATTTCTTAAGACTATAAAATGTTCTCAAAATTAGAAATTATCTCAATATTTTGCGAATTGCGTAAGTTCTTTAGATACTGAGAGAATAAAAAACATTAAAAAATTCTAGAGATTACAAAAAATAAGTTTTTAGAATTATATTGTTTCTAAATTAAGATTTTAAATATTCTTAACTTATAACAAACTTTTTTTGCTTTTATCAATAAAAGTCAAAAACTGTGGTAAATTTATTTACATATATAATTTATATTTATTCTAAAAGTTCCAAAAGTTCTAATGATTCTAAACATTTCATCGGTTTTAGAGATTTTGGAGATTCTTGGAATTTTTAACTTTTAGTGATTCTGAAGATAACATCAATTTTTAAGACTAAAAATGTTTATGGAAAAAGAATCTTCATAATTTGTGGATTACAAAAATTCTAGTAATTTTATAAAATCCTAGAAAAAATTCTTTGAATCTAATTTTTTTTAGATATTCCAAAAATCATCAAGTTTTTGAATATTCGTCAGTTATAAAAATTTGTTTTTAACAAAAAAAACACCTAGTTTCTAAAAATTATTAAGTTGCTCAAGATTTAAAAATTCTGAACAAAATAAAGTTTCGTAATTATAACAACCAAAAAATATTTTTTGCTTTTATGCTTTAAGTTGCAAAAATATCTTAATATTATTGATTTAAAATAAAATTATCTTACATTTTTAATCTAGTAATAATAATAACATGAATCTTGAGCGAATTATAAAATTCTAGGTGTTCAATATTTCCTATAAATTCTTAAGATTTCAAGATGCGAAATATTCTTAGTATAAATAAAATCTGCATTTTAAATCGTAATGAAAATATGTGACTTTAAGCTAATTGAGATAAGTTAAAAGTACGCCGATAAGGTTCAAATGATTTTATATTGCGATAGGTAAGTAAAATATTACAATCAAAATAGAGGGAAAGATGATTTGTGTAAAGGCTATTTAGATAATCTGCAGTATTTTAAAATAATTTAGCTGGTTTTAAAGGAAAACTGTGTCTGCGCTGAATTTTATGTTTTAATGAAACATTTCTAGGTGTACAATTTTTTTAAAGAGGATTTCAACTATTTCTTATAAACTGAGACAAGGAGATAAGATCTATTGGTTTTAGGGGATGTCAGTATTATTTTATATGGTTGAAGGTTAGAAATAAAGTATGCATTACCTAAGAAAATGTATTTTAAAGTAATGTCTCTATACGCAATAAAAACACATTTTCGAAATATTAAACGTCTTTAAACTCTTTAAACAATTTCTTAATACGTGTAAATAGTTACATAATCGTAGAATATAAAAGGATTTCAATAAATTTCTTAGAAAATATTTACGGAATAAATGTTATCAATTAGAATTTCCTCTAATAAATTATTGAAAGAAAAAATTAATAATTTTAAGAAATGCTGGAAAGATTCAATTACGAAATATTAAAAATTATACAAATTACATCTTAAATGATGTGCAAAATTTTAAGTATCAGTAAAAATGCTTGAATAATTTCTAAAGCCATTTCTAATCAATTTTTAGTTGTAAAATGATTAGAGAGAAAACTGTTAACTTTCAAATATTTCATATTAACTGAAAAGATTGGAAATTGTTGAAAATTTTATTAGTGAATTATTTTTATTATCTAATATGATTAGTAGTAAACCAATTTCTTTTAATACGATAGCAATATTATTATACTTAGTGCATAATATTTAGCTAACAGAAAGATAAATCATAAATTATTAATTTAAAAAAATGATAAAGATGTCATTTTATATAATTGTATAAATGTACAACTAGGACTACAAATTTATAAGTGAAGTAATTGACAGTGTTTTTATTTAGTAAATTGTATTCAAAATATTAGAACGTTCTTCACAAATTTGTTTTTATTAACTAAAAGTGTTCCTTAGCAATAGTTAAATGACATTAAAACAAATATATAATAAATACAAAATTATTTAAATAAAAATTATTATATTTACTTGTTGTAAATACTAGATAAATTAAATTTTCAAAACACATAGATTAGAAATGAAATATAAAATTATTTAAATTCCACATTGAATAAAGAAACTATTATTATTATGATGAATATATTAACGTAAATAGAATCTTAAAAATAATACAAATAAACACAACAAAGCTGTTTAAATATATTAAAATAAAATCGTACTTACAAATACTTGAAACGAACTCTTCATCCACTTCCACTAATATCCGTCCACAAATACAAAATAATATTTCATCGAATAATAAAACAAACAAAAACAAATTGATAATATAAACATAAACAACGACAGGCAAAATAAGGTTTAATTATTCCGAGAATAAAATTAATTATAAAAAAATAAATTCTACGCATACGAAAATAGAGATATTCGATTTTCGAAACAATTAAATAAACTGTTGCAATAAAAATTAACCGCGACTTGAAAACTAAATGTGGCACGATAAATGTAATAACTAATGAATTGTTTAATTGAACGTAATCAATTAATTTATAAGAAAAAGAAAGCTATCACAATTTTAATCAGTCTTGTTTGTGTGTGTATTGCACTGGCGTGTTGATGCGTTGAAGGGCTGGTGCGTACTTCTTACGTTTTTTCCTTGGGGTAGGGAATTAAGACGCGTGTCTTGATAGCCTCCCCACCCCTTAAACGTCCGTGCTCGCTTGCATTTGAGCCGCGTGCGGAACGGAATTGGAGGAGTTTGGAAGTAATTAGGAACTTCCGGTGATTGACGAATTAACGAAAGCGAAAATAAATTAGTTTCGGATTGAAAAAATACAAATTGAAACGTGAAAATTAATTAATTAATCGTTTTGAATATTTGTAGTAGGTTAGTTGGTAATTATATCAAGTGAATTCGTTAAGTCCCTAGTGAGGGTATTTCATCGGAGGAGGAGCTGGACACGAAAAAATAATAATAACGCACATAATTAAAACCTTTATCGCTTGTATAGTTTCTGGGTCAGGCAGGGTGGAGTATATCAATTTCATCCCCTGTCACACGTTGTACCTGCCCATCTAAGGGGAATAATTACTTCTTTATTAAGCGATTAGCGCCGCGACCCATTAAGGGAACGGCACCAAAGCACGTCGGAATGAAATAATACAATATCTGCCAAGTGAATTTTACGCGGTGGTATTTTCATTCGTTTCGGTGATAATAATAGTCTTCGGGGTTTTAATATCACGGATGGATGGATAATTAGGAATAACTAAATGAGTTTAATCGAGAATGGGTAAACAGACAATTTTATCCCTATATATATATATATATATATATATATATATATATATATATATATATATATATATATATATATAACGTTCACAAACTTATGAAAAGTTTACTTATTCTTCACTGTCTAGATAGGCGTATTTCACACCCAGAAACTTTCTAAATCGTGTAAGACGATTAAACTAAACAAATCTATTAAATTAAACACACATTTTGAATGTTAATTAAAACACTCCAAAAATTAGAAAAAACACGAAAATATTTCGTAAAATCTACAACAAATGAGTCTTATTAAGACTACAAGAACAAACCACTTTTGAAACAACTACTTCTCTAGCTAATACTTCGACAGACATTGAATAATACAAAAGTGATTTGCGTGTTACATCTATCAAAACAAATTAACCACAGTTTATTAAACGAATAAAAGCAATTTTTTAACTTACAAGTATTATAAAATCTTATAATTTATAGAATAAATTTTAAATCCTAAGAATCTTTTTAAATTATTTTTTAAAATATGTATTAAGATATTTTTTAATTTTCAGAATCGTCCTAGTATTAAAAATGTATGTATTCTTCTAAAACTCTAAAAGTTTTAAAATCTTCAGAATCTCTAAAATCTTTAAAATCGTTGAGATCTTTAGAATCTTTAGAATTTTTAAAACTTTTAGAATAAATACAAATTATCTATTAAATTAGTTAAATTTAAATAATAAAAGTAAACAAGTTATTTTTGAACTTAAGAATATTTAAAGTAAATTTAGAAAGTTTATAATTTTTAGAAACTCATTTTTTTATCTCTAGGATTTTTGTTTCGTTGTTTTAGAACCTCTTAGTATTTAAAAAAACTTACGCAATCTGCAAACTATTAAAATTTTTCAGAATCATTTTAGGGTCCTAAAAATTCGTATAATATTTAAAATAATCTTATTTAAATCTTTAATGGAAGAGCAGTCTACAAGAGTAAACACCTTTCAGCTTGCTGCCGAAATTGTTTGTATATTTTTGTTTAATCTTTTATGAATTATATTTGTAAAGCAAGTTTAATAAATCACTTATTAAAAATAAACATTTTTTTTTAAACAATTTTAGGAATCTCTCGAAATTTTTATTTTTCCAATATTCAAAATCTTTTAACTCATTGGATTAAAAAAATATAAAACCCTAAGAAACTTGAGTAAATAACGTTTGGTATCTTCAAAATATTATTCAAATTATTTAGGTTGCTTAAATTTTCTAGAATTAAAAAAAAAAATCAAAGTCTTTCAAGAATCTTAAGAATAGAATTTTTAAATTCATTGGTATGTGAAAATTTCTTTTTACATTGAAAATTAAAAGAAAAAAGGAGTATTGGTTGTATTAATTACGAAAGTTTAAAATTTTAAGCATCTTCAGAATTTTTAGTAACTTTAGATTAAGAAGATTCTTTTTGACATTTTCAAAATTCTTTTAGATACTATAGTTTTTTTATAAACTTAAATGATGAGAGCAAATAAGTTTTGTTTTTAATTCAAGAAAATTCTAAAACTTGAGAATTTCTAGAATTTCTTTTAAGATTCTTTTAGAATCTTAAGAATTTATACAATCCATAAAATATTTAGAATATCTTGAGTATCTTGAGGATTTTTATGGAGAATGTTTAGAAACTTAAAACTTGTAAGAATTTCAAGACATTTTAATATCTCCACATTTAATAATTTACAAAATATTTAAAATAGTAATATTGAGATTTATAAAATTATTAGATACAAAGTTTCTAATCCATAAAATATTAAGATTTTTTTTAATTTTCATAATCTTTCTAGTCTTAAGAATTTATGTAATCTTTAAAATCTCTAAAAGTTTTAAAATCTTCAGAATCTCTAAAACCGTTGTGATCTTTAAAATTTTTGGAACATTTAGAATGAATACAAATTATCTATGAAAATAAATTTACTACAGTTTTTAAATTTTAGGAATAAAAGCAAAAAAGTTTTGAACAAAATCTTGTAATATTGTAAATTTAGAAAGTTTAAAATCTCTAGAAACTTTTTTTTAATTTCTAGAATCTTTGTTGAAAAATGTTGTAAGTTTAGAAACTTTATAATCTTAAGAAACGTATTTTTTTTTAAATTTCTAACAGTTTTGTTTTGTTATTTTAGAATCTCTTAGTATCTCAAAAACTTATGCAAGCCGCTAAATATTAAGATTGTTCCTAATTTTTAGAATCATTTGAGAGTCTTAATTATATTTAAATAAAATATTTCATTTTGAAATTTTTAAATTTAGAAAAAAAAATTCCAAAATCTTTCAAGAATGGAATTTTTAACTCCATTGGAATAAGATGATTTTTTTGTTTAAAAAATAAAAGCATAAAGTATTATTGATTGCTTCAATTATGAAAATTAAAAATCTTAAGTATTTTGAAATCTTACACATCTTGAGAATTTTTATAAACTTTAGATTAAGAAGATGATTATTAAGGTTTTCAAAATTCATTTATATACTACAGTTTTTGTTATAAACTTAAATAATGAGAGCAAACAATTTTCATTTTTAATTCAAGAAAATTGCAAATATGAGAATTTCTAATTTCTAGAGTTTCTTTCAAAATCCTTTTAGAATCTTAAGAATTTTTACATTCTATAAAATATTACGAATATTTTGAGCATTTTGGCGATTTTTATGAAGCATGTTTGGAAACTTAAAACTTGTAAGGATTTCAAGTTTTTGAGATTTTTTAAAATCTCCAGACATTTTATATTTTTTTAGAAATCATTTAGAATCTTTAAAAAAATACACAATATTTAAAGCAGTACTATTGAGATCTTATAAAATTACTACAAAAATATTAAAGTTTTATTTTAATTATCAGAATCGTTCTAGTCTTAAGAATTTATGTAATCTTTAGTCTCTAAAAGTTTTAAAATCTTCAGAAACTCTAAAATCTTTAAAACCTTTGAGATCTTTAAAATTTTTGGAAATTTACCACAGTTTTTGATTTAAATTTTAGAAATAAAAGCAAAAAAGTTGTTATTGAATTTAAAATTTAAAAACTTTATAATCTTTAGAAACTTATTATTTTAATCTATAGGATTTTTGATTTGTTGTTTTAGAATATCTTTGTACTTTAAGAACTTACGCAATCCTCAAAATATTAGGATTTTACTTAACTATAAATTTATTTCACTTTGAATCTTTAGAATTTTTAAAATCTCTGCAATTTGTTGATTTTCCGATTTTCACAATCTTTAAACTCATTAGCACTTTTAGTTTTTTAGATTTTTTTTTAAATTATGGAACCCTAAGACACTTAAGTAAATACCGTTTGATATCTTCAAAATATTTAAAATCTTAAAAGTTATTTAAATTATTTCGATTGCTTAAATTCTCTAAACTTCTTAAAAAAATTTAAAACTTTTCAATAATCTTAAGAATAAAATTTCTAAATTCATTGGAATTTTAAGATTTTTTTACATTGAAAAATTAAGAGAAAAAGGTATTATTATTATATATTTATTTTTATTACGAACATTAAAATTTTTAAGAATTTTAAGAGCTTAAGTATCTCGAGAACTTTTAGTAACTTTAGATTAAGAAGATTCTATTTAAGAGTTACAAAATTCTTTTAGATACTACAGTTAGTTCTTTTTAAAAACTTAAATAATGAGAGAAAACAAATTTTGTTTTTAACTCAAGAAAATTCTAAAACTTGAGAATTTCTAGAATTTCTTTTAAGATTATTTTAGAATCTAAAGAATTTACACAATCTGTAAAATATTAACAATATATCAAGGATCTTGAGGGTTCTTATGAAGAATGATTACAAACTTAGAACTTGTAAGAATTTCAAGTTTTTGAGATTTTTTAAAATGTGTAAATTAAATATTGATTTTACATTTGTTTTATATATCCAGACATTTTATAATTTTCAGAAATCATTTAGAATTTTGAAGAATTTTCACAATATCTAAAATGGTAAATATTAAAAAAACATTATTTCGCATTTAGTTTTTAAAATAAAATTAGAAAGTTTAGAATCTTACGAACCATTCAAATTTTTAGAATCTTTAGCATCTGAAGAATTTTTAAAATTATTAGAATCTGAGAAACTTTACAATCGGTATAATCTTTAAAATTATTAGAATGTTTAGAATCTAATAATCTAACAATTTTATCCCTATATATATATATATATATATATATATAACATATCAAAAGTTTACTTATTCTTCACTGTCTATATAGGCGTATTACACATCCAGAAACTCTTTAAATCATCTAAGACGATTAAATTAATTAGATCTGTTAAATTAAACACAGATTTTCAATGTTGAAACAACACGCTGCATTAAATGACATAAACAATTATTGTTGTCCTTGGTGGCCATGAAAACGTCGTTTATTACTTCATAAAAATTAACCTATTTGTTTAAATTTGACAGAAATTGACTTTAGCAAAGAATAACACAATATAAAAATTTTATTTAAAGTTTATAAATTCAAAACATGAGATATTGCATTTGGAATTTATAGGAGCTTGTGGAAGTGCTTAAATATAAATTCAATTTATTTGGCTTATGTAAGAATTGACCTACGTCCAACGACTACAATAATTTTTGCACTCACGTTTAGTTATTTCAATTATTTTTGAATTTTTTGATCAGGTTGTTTAAAATAGATAAAAAAAGGGCGTTTAATACCTAGATAACTATTAGACTAAATTACTATCGATAGGAAAACAAATTTGATCTTAACTATAGAATTAAATTCAAGGTCAAATATCAAAAATTATTTACAGAAACATAGATTTTAGATTTTTGGTTTGGCCATCGTAATTATATTTGACCTTGAATTAAATTCTGTTGTTTAGATCAAATTTGTTTCATATCGATAGTAATTTCGCCTAATAATTATCTAGCACTTTTTTTGATCTATATAATTGGTATATCTATGTATACCAATTATTTTTATAAAATTTTGTACTAATGATAGTGAATTTTTCATTGTATCTAATAGCAGATAATGAAAGAATTGATGATGACTGGTTGGGTCATTCAACACGTGTGCGTTTTAATTGGAAAAGGGTATAAAAAGTGAAATGGGGGTTAATAATAATTCGTGAATTCCTAATGGCGTGGCCATATGCGCGGTTATTAGACGAGTTAGACGAGACTAGAAGGGGGGTCGCGCGTGCTGTTGTTCTGCTCAGATGAGTTCTGCGTCCCTTCTTCCGGCTTGTCACGCGCCGCGAACCCCCGCCAACGTCTTAAGACGTTTTCCGCTGTACATATGCCACTTTATGGCACACGAGTCATTACCGCAGACGTATGATTAAGCGATAACGAGATATACAATCCAACTTAACGTTTTCATAAGTTGAATCGTGAATTATATCAATATTATCCCTTGTCACACATTTAGAATTCTAACAATTACCCTTTTATTGAAGAATTGGTAAGGCGACTAATTAAGGGAATTGTACTTACATACTGATTTTTTGTTGTGACAAAGAACGACAGCAATTGTATAGTAAATAAAACAATAATGTATCCAATTTTTATGATATATGGTTGGTATTTACTAACAATATATTATTATATTACTTTCGCTCTAGGAAGTACAGGAGAGTTTTGTGATTGTGAATTCTTTAAAAGTCTAACCAAATTGTTAATGTTCGTAATTTTTTGATATCGCCCTGAAGAACAGAATTGATTGCATTCATGGTTTTTACCTTAGCTTTCTAAATAAAAAAGTTGAAAATGTTAAATCTAAACAATATCGCGACAAAATTTTTTAGAAAATTTCTTTCGGAAAATTGTCAATTATTATTAGGAATCGACTAGTTTGATCAGATTTTCTTCATCTGTTTAATAACAATAACAATATTTTAATATACGTACTTAAGAGAAAGATTCCATTACACGCTTTTTAAAATTTGTTACCATTTGACCAAAAATAACTCAGTTATTTTGAATATCATTATATAATATACACATTTTAGTTAATGGAAAATTTATATAATGACATGAAAAAGGCATATAGAAAGCAAATGTCCGACATTTCACATCGATGGTCTAGGAATGTTAAATTGCAATGAATTTATAGTTGGTGTATCGTCTACAAAGTTATAAATAAACAATGAACAAATCTTATTTATCATTTCTCATTTTACTTTTTTAAATATATAAATAAGTTAGAAATTCGAATGTTCTTTTATTTTGATTATGCAATTTATTTTCATCACCTGTCATCCAATAATTATCTACTGTCAGTTTATCAACTTTTTTATGATAAAAATCTTGCTATTAAAAAATACTACTTTTTTACATTATATTCCTCATATGGTTTATATAATATGCCTTTTTTTATTATCTACCGTATATCTCAATATTTTATCATCTTTAAGATATACAAAATTAATTTATTGTTACTGTCATCTATAAATAAATAAATAAATAAATAAATAAATAAATAAATAAATAAATAAATAAATAAATAAATAAATAAATAAATAAATAAATAAATAAATAAATAAATAAATAAATAAATAAATAAATAAATAAATAAATAAATAAATAAATAAATAAATAAATAAATAAATAAATAAATAAATAAATAAATAAATAAATAAATAAATAAATAAATCATCTATTGATGTTATTTGCGATCTGTCATTTGTTATTTTTTTCTGTTATTGATCATTTGTCTTTTGTTATCCATTTAACTGTTAACAATTTGACATCGATCTTTAATACACCTATCTGTCATGCTTTATTTGACATTTGTCATTCTATATAACGTTCAAAACATTTACATTTTTATAATCAAATTTTTATAGTTTCTTATCATTTGTTACCTTTCATCTGTAAAATTTAGTCATCTTTTACCTCGTAGTTTTCATTCTCTATCTGTTATTTGTCACCTATTATCTATCATCTGCCATTTGTTATCTCTCATTTGTCATTCGTCAAGTGACATTTATCACTTTACAATATGATGCAAATATCATTATCAATCTAGTATATAATCATCTGTAATCATGTACCTGTTATTTTTATCTGTCAACTGACATTTTTCTGTTTTTATTATTATCGACTTTCTATATGTTCTTATCATCTGTGATATGTCCATGTCATTTTTATCTCATTAGTCATATTTCATCTATAATCTCTCATTTATCATCAATCATGTGCAAAAAGTTATCTGTTATATATTTTCATTGTTTTTTTTTTAATGTTTTTATAATAATTTTTAAATTTTCACTTATTTTATGTAATTTTAATTGTTAACTTTAATCTGTCTTATGTTTAAATATTTTTTCAGCTTCATAATTTAAGTGTTCCCAACTGATATCTGTAAACTGTCATCTGAAAACGTCCTCTGTCAACTACCATCAGTTATAATTCAAATGTTTTAAACTACTATCTGTCAACTGTTAGCTGTAATCTGTTATCTGTCAGCTTTTATCTGTCATCTTGCAACTGTAACTATCAACTGCCATCTATCATTTGTCAACTGTAATCTATCAACGGTCATATGTTGACTTTCAAATATCACCTTTTACTATTTTTATCTTTAATTTGAGTTTTTTCTACAAACTTTATAATTTTGTCTTATTCTTATATTTTATTTTTCTAGTGTTATTATCCATCATAAATTTTATATAGTTTAATCAAATGTATTTAATTTATCACTTTAATTATTTTTTACTGTAGTTTTCTCATATGTTACCTGTAATATGTCATCTGTCATCTGTCAATTGCGATTTGCAATTATCATCTGTTGTTTCTCACCTAAGTTCTGTTCAAATTATATTATTTGTAACTTAACTTTTAGGCATGTTTTCCCTTTCTTTCGCAATATTCTTTGCTTCATTGGTCATCTGTAAATAATTTATTGTCATCTGCCAGTTGTAAATTACAAATATTTTGACAAAATTATGTTTTATTAATAAACTAAATGTTTCTTATGAATAAAAAAACATATGTAGAAGAATCCGGATGTACAAGAGGATATTTCTTCAAATATTGTTGCTCGTCAAAAACAGCCACGGACCGATTTCGATCTTTTTGGATCTCATCAGCGTAGCGCAGTCGAAGATAGGTAATCTTTTTTTTTTTGGTAAGAGGAGAGGAATCCTGCATGGACACCCTTATAGTAGGGTAGTGTCGGACTCTTACCGACTAAAACCTCTCCTCCGCGATCACTGTTCTTTGACTAGTCCAGGACCAAAAGGTCTTCTCTAGTCGGGTCTCAAGCGAATTGATCGCTTAGATTTTGGGGGGATCCGATCGTTACTCTTCTCGAAAGAAGCAGTGACACCGAGCGGATTTACGGTGGCTCGAGGATTTTGGGGAGCTAATTGTGTGCCAATTAGGATCTTTCTTGGCCTTGGGTGTTTGCTTTTAGCAGTAAACTCGTATTTTGGAGTGATTATTCCAGAAGGGGGATTGTCGTCTGCTTTGCTGTAAAAGTTTACAGCGATCTCTTTGATATACCCCAGGACACTCGGAATCTTCGTGTCACTATGAATCTGCGTGTTCCGCATATCTCAGGGCGACATTTTGCGTACGCTGAAGAATATCAATTCGCGAGGGGCTAGCGTAGCCCCAAATTTGAGCCGCATAGGTGAGCTGCGGCCTAATCATCATTGATAACAGCTTTACTCTGTTTTTCACAGACAAAGTTGATTTCGCATTGGTAATAGGCCACAGCTTGTTAAGCGATACTCTGGCCTTTTCGCACAGGTAAGTGATCGTCTTGGACCAGCAAAGGTGCCGGTCGAAAATAATGCCGAGATATTTGGTAATTTGGTAATTCCCCACCGAAGGTGTATTGGGGGGAATCGATCTTTCGCTTTATAAGTTTTGGTCGACTAAAATGCATGGAAATATTCTTATCAGCGTTAACCTCAAGTCGCCATTTGTCAGCCCACTCCTCGTAGGTATCGAGCGCGGCTTGGAGAGTTCTTTCGAGATGAACTGTGGTGCCTCCTCTACAAAGTATAGCCGTGTCATCAGCGTATTGGGCGATCATTACCGGAGCTAGATACGGAATGTCGCATGTATAGATATTGTACAGGGTCGTGGACAGAGCAGAGCCCTGTGGTACACCTGCACAGACCTTTCGCTCTCTAGAAAGCGTTTGGTTGATTTTGCAACGAAACTTTCTGTTCCGAAGAAAGTCGTGCACGACTCGTATCAGGTAGTCGGGGAATTTGAAATGGATCATTTTGAAAATGAGACCGTCATGCCAAACCCTATCGAACGCTTTCGATATGTCGAGGAAAATTGCGGTGGCGTCGCGTTTAATCGAGAAGCCCTCAGCGATGAATTCAGTCACCCTCGAGAGCTAGCGGTAGCTCGATGCAGACCTGGAATCGAGATTCACTTAGGGTATTTAACTCTCCGGGTTAACCATCGATAAGATAAAACCATAAAGGTGCCACTTATTGTCTAAATGTTGCACTAGATCCCAAATGGGTGGATAAACACCGACATTGAAGTGATCTGTCAACAGCGACAACTATAACAATATTTCTTCACTGAGCATAACGAAAAATGAAGGGTTTGCGGAGAAGAATAAAATTTGTGATTGTGAACTCCGCCCGTGCATCTTTCGCCCACAATTTGACGTATGTTCGTAATTATTTGTTATATATGTAATTTTCAAGAAAGGAGCCCAAATTTAAATAAAATAATATGGTTTAAAGATGTTATCTTTTATTTATCTAAATATATTAATAATCTAATGGTTTTTTTCGATTTCTTTATCTCTATAAGTTATCTATACCTATCATTTGGTATCTACTTTATTATCTTTCAGGTGGAATTTGATATAAACTATTATTATCTGCCTTTTAAAACCAACAATCCGTTATCTGTCACCTGTCATTTGTCATTTGTGATTTTTCATATCTGACATAATATCTATTACATTTTAACTTTAAAAAAATTGAATTGTTTTGCCCAATTACAATTGTTATCGATGTTAAATTATAACTTTATTTTTAACATGTTATTATTTCTCATTTAAATGTTTTTGTACATTTACAACCTATCATTTGTCATTTGTCAATTTTTACTGTCAACTGTCATCTGTCATCAGTCAACTGTGAACTATCAGTTGCCAATTTGTCATTATAGCAGTTTTTTAGATAACATATACAAAATGCCAGTTACCAAATGATAGTTGACAGTTGAGAGATAACAGTTGACAGAACACAACTACTATTTGCCAATTGCCATTTTTAATATGTCTACTGTAAGCTGCTATCTGCCATATGTCATACATCATCCAACCATCAAATATCATCTGTTATAATTCAAGAATTTTAAAAACACATTTTTGTGAAATGTAGTTTCTTTTTGTTACACGCTATTTTTTTAATCCATTTTTATAATATTTATTTTCAATTTCCTAATGTTAAAGTTTTGTCATAGTTTATTTTTGATATATCTTACTTCTATTTTTCTATAATTCAATTTTTATGTTTTTGTTCTCTTTTCTTGTTTTATCATTTTTCTACAATTTTTCTATTATCAATTGTCTTTTGTATCTATCAAATGTTTTATCAACTTTACGTTTTTTATGATTAAAATTTTCCTAATTAAAAAAAATACGTTTTTACTTTATGTATGTTAATATGGTTAATAAAAAAAGCCTTAATTATTTTCTGTCATCTATCTAAATATTTTCACAAACTTAAGGTTCATAAAATAATTTATTTTTACTTTCATCTATCGTCTACCATTTGCCATCTATTATCTGTCATCTGATATCTATCAGCTACCACCTGTTATTTTATACCTAAAATCTAACATTTCATATTTATGTCATTTGTTGTGTCTCATTTTTTGTTTATTTAACCTTTAATGTTTATTTTTACTCGTTTCTTACGTATTTTTAAAGATTGTAATTGTTATGTCTAATGTCAATTTTAACAATGTTTAATATTTAACTTTTACTCTGCGATTTATAAATGTTATTTATCATTTTCTACTGTACTTTATTTAAATATTTTGAGAACTTTTTAATTTAATTGCTTTTGTTTTTGTATATCTGCTAACGATTACCTGTGAACTATCAACTGTGACTTGCATCTATCATCTGTCATCTGTCAACTGCCAACCGTGATATGCCGACTGACATGTGATAACTGTCT
Organism: Ontholestes murinus; assembly: GCA_963969525.1. Classification (NCBI taxonomy): domain Eukaryota; kingdom Metazoa; phylum Arthropoda; class Insecta; order Coleoptera; family Staphylinidae; genus Ontholestes; species Ontholestes murinus. The sequence goes on along the minus strand of OZ018398.1, from coordinate 41,332,523 downwards.
TCTATTAATATGTCAAGTCTATCAATTGTAGTGTGACCTATTACACTATTTATTTATATTTTTAATTTCTAGATTAGGAATTTCATATACTCATCAATCAAATTTATTTCGTATTTTTCTTCTTGTTCCGATGTTCAACTGTAGTTCATTATTTCACATACAATCTGTCATCTACCACTTGTGACTTTGTCACTAATCGTCCATTGTTTATTATCTGAGAATTGTTCAAATACATTTACATATATTTTTCTTCCTTCAAATTTACCCGTTTCCATTAGTGACCTACAATTTATTTACTCTTATCTTTTTTTTTGTAAATTTCCAATACTTTGACCACTTTAATTATTTCACCTCTCCTCTGTGATTTGTTATTTTTCATCTGTCGTCTGTCATTTGTCATATCTCGTCTACCATAAGATATCTGTTATCTGCCATCTTTTGTGTGTCTACTATAACCTGTCAACTGTTAACTGTGACCTGCCATCTGTTAACTCTAAACTGTTAATTATAAACTATTAACTGTCAACTGTCAACTGTCAATATGTCATCTGTGATTTGTCATTTGTGACTTGTCACTAATATTCTATTGTTTATGATTTGACTATCAATCAATTCATTTTATTTTTTTAAATTCAATTTTGTATATGTTTTTCTTTCCTAAAATATTCCTTGTTTGGTTAGTGACTTATATTTTATCCACTCTCATTGTTATAAACTTCGAATAGTTTGACACCTTTAATATTTCACTTGTCATCTATCTACTAATAACTCAACTGTCACTAATCGTCTATTGTTTATCATCTGACTATTGTGCAAATATTTTTATTTTTTTGTAATTTAAATTTATATATTTTTTTCTTTCTTAAAATTTTCCTTGTTTCTTTAGTAAGCTACAATTTATCTACTCACATCTGTATTTTGTAAATTTTGAATACATTGACAACTTTAATTATTTCACCTGTCATTTGTCATTTGTTATTTGTCATATTTCATGTGTTAACTATGACCTGTGAACTGTTAAGTGGGACTTGCCATCTACAAACTTTTAACAGTTAACTGTCATCTGTCAACCATCAACGTTTGATTGTTAACTATTAACTGTCAACTGTCTTCTGTCAAGTGTCGAGTGACATGTGTCAATTAACTGTCACCTATTAAATTGAACTGTACTGTGAGTTATCGCACTGGATATTTTTTTTTCAATTTTCTAGATTATAAATCAATAAATCAAAATCATTTGGTTTTCTTCTTCTTCCGATGTTCTACTGTAGATTTATTATATGTCACGTATAATATGTTATTTTTCGTTTGTGACTTGTCACAAATCATCTATTATTTATCGTCTGACTATTGTTCAAATATTTTTATTTTATAGAATTCAATTTTATATATGCTTTCCTCTTTTTAAATTTTCTTTGTTTTATTAGTGACCTACAATTTATCTACTCTCATTCGACATTTGCATGTTTCGAATACTTTGACAACTTTAATTATTTTACCTATTATTTGTTATCTGTCATCTGTTAACTGTCAACTGTCAACTGTTAACTATTCACACTTAACTATTAAATGTCAACTGTTAAGTGGCATCTGTCAAGTATCGACTGACATGTTCAACTGTCATCTATTAAGTGTCATCTGTCAAATTTAATATACTAACTGTATTGTGACTTATCACACTACCTAGTTAATTTTCAAGATTTTAAATTATATATTAATAAATCAAATTTATTTGTTTTTTTTTGTTAATCGGATGTCCTATTGTAAATTTATTACAATATGTCCTTTGTCATTTGTGACTTGTCACTAATCCTCTATTGTTTATTATCTGACTATTGTTCAAATATTTTTATTTTCTTTCCTTCTTATTCTTTCTTCAAATTTTTGTTGTTTCATTAGAGACCCACAATTTATCTACTCTTATCTGTCTTTTGGAAATTTCAAATACTTTGGCAACTTTAATTATTTCACCTATAATCTCTCATCTGCTATCTTTCATGTGTAAACTATAACCTGTCAACCGTATCTTGCTGTCTGCTAACTATAAACAATTAACTATTAAGTGTTAACTGTCAACTGTCAACTCTTATTTGTCAACTGGCAACTATTACCTGTTAAGTGTCGCCTGACAAAAGTCAACTGTCATCTATGAAATGACACATGTCAAATTTAATATATCAACCGTACGGTGACTTATCACACTACATATTCATTATTTTTTCTGTCTTCTATCACCTGTGTCTGTAATGTGTAATCTGTCATCTGTTATGTGTCATGAGTCATCTGTCATCTGTCATGTGTCATAAGACATCGGTCATCTGTCATTTGTCATCTTTCATGTGTCATCTTATATATTTTTTTATCAATTGCCATCTATTGTCATATCATCTCTCATCTTTAAAAAATTATTTTGTTCAGATTTCATCCAAATCCAAAATTACTGTTTGAATACGTTTAAAAAATCATGAGGTAGTGGGAGTTGTATTTTTGTATTTTTAACGTATATTTATTATTATTGTATAATTATTTATGTTGACTTGTCATTTTGATTTAATTGAATTCTGTACAAACAATAAAAATTATTTCTATTATAAATTTCTCTGTAAATTGCGAACATTTTCTTCAAAAGTGTTATATTTGTCTAGCAATTAATTTTTAAGAATTTTCTTTTTAAAACTGGAAATTTATCCAGATTTCCTGAATTTCTCTTCGAATGCCTTTAAAATTACAATTCTTTAAGTAAGTCGAAATGTTTTTGCAAATTTTCTTCTAGAATGGAAATTCTTATGATTTTTTTAAGGATTCGAAATTTTTTAATTTAAGAAATTCTTATAAATTTCCTTTCCAAATTCCGAAAATTATTTTAGATTTTATAAGAACGTAACAACTTTTTTAGGGATTTAAAAATTAACAATTTTATCCTTGTTTGTTTGATGTTTTTCAATGTTTACAATTTTTTCTTCCCGCAATTTCTCCCCAGATATCATTTTTTCTTCTTTTCAAAAAAGATTTTGTTTCTATGGTTCTAAAAGTTTTAACCAATATTTTCCGGAATTCCAAAATTTTACACCAATTTATTGTTTCCACTATTTATTGTTGATAATACCGAGAATCTACATTTATCCAGCAATTATCTTTTTATTTCATACGATTTTCTTTTTAAAATGAAAATATTCTCTTAAGTGTTTTTCATAATTTTTTTAGGAGTTTATAATTATCAGATTTGTTGAAGTTTTCCCAAATTTAACAATCTTTTTGTGGATTATTTCAAAGTTTTGTGAATTTTCTTTTAAAATATGTTTGAATAAGCAGAAAAAGAGAAAATCAAACTACGTCTATTTTCTGTAATGAAAGAAAATAGATTTAAGTACTCTTGATAGAAATGTTTTTATTGTAATTATTGACTGGCATAATATTTGAGACTGTATGAAATAAAGAATCAGTTCTATAGATTTTTTAAATTAAAGACATTCTGTTGTTATAATTTCCTATACATATCAATTTACAATTTCTATAGATTTATCTTAAATTCTACATAAATTAACCCACTTCATAGGTATTATAGTATAATTGTTGGTAATAACAATTTGAACAATAAAAACGTAAGTGTCAGCTGAAATATTAATAAGCAACAATTATCTAAGCAAAAACCCTAATTACCCCATATACCTGAGGTCCAATGGCCGCATACCGTCGTGAATGGGGAGAAATTATTAGTGCGATAGATAAACACATATAAATCATTTATTAACGTGGCTCACGCAGAAAAAGGGAAAAACACGCTCGGCGCGGACTAATTACGAAAAATTCTATTATTGTGTCACGCCATATCATCTAATAACAATCTGGAATCTCCCAAATGACCAAAAAACATCTAAGGGGTGGTAAGAGGTAATGGCCGCGGGGGCCGTGTACGTACGTACGTGGAAACGGGCATTACTTATTCAAAAATCTAGATAACACCGCGGCTATTTAGAAATGCTTACCGTCGATACACACACACCCACGTATTATTACGGACCAGACACACGGAAAACGTACTAAAATACGTTCTTATCCTATATCTATATCATCGCATTGTGTATCATACATTAAGACAGGAATACTGAATGCCGTACGGTCGTATATTTAATGTCAAATGTGGAATGCTAAATAAATAATTGATCGGTTCGTGCGCGACTTGTTAGATCCTGGGTGATAAGAAAGCTCTAATGATTTTCTTCGATACAAATGTTGTGTGTCCTCGAAGGATCGATAGTAATTCATATACGTCTATTAAATCATAGTATATACTTACCGTGTTTACACTCCTTCCCTATCCAATGTTTGTGTGTACACACAAGCAAATGATAGGTAGAAGACGTTGATTATAATGCAGTTAAGATTATAGACAATGATTTTACAATTTATCATGACGTGCGCTATTGGAAATTTATTTTTGATTTATGATATGTTGAAATGGATTTAAAACTGATATAATTATATTTACAATAAAAATAAAAAAATAATGGTGATATTTTTATTCGTTATTGTGTTCAAAACATTGAATACGTTATTTACTTATGAAACAATGCCTTTCTTAAACGGAAGTGTGCCTAAGATAAGGAAGGGTTTGTAGGGCGTTGGGACACGCGACCGTTGAAGATGTCATCCTCGAGTGACCATGGCTTGTGCCTGACCTTATGGTCCGTTGGTTCTATACCGGATCAAAATAGTCGGTAGCATACTTATTATAATTACGTACCTGCGGGCAACAGTTGTGGTTTTACATAATATCTATCTTGCTAATCAATATGTATCCAGGACTATAAATTTAATGCAATGTTGAAGACTAAGAAATTAACATAATGTAAACGGTCATATCTTATATGTCACTTAATTTTTAAAAATATTTTAAAGTAATTGATTAAAAATACACTGTATTTTTTGTTTTATTATCCGACTACTGCCATTATCAAGAATAATGTACAAACGTAATTTTAACAGGTTATATACAAAGTTCAGGTAATCCCGTTTGAAATCGGGGCAAAGCAGGTTCTTCACTGTCATTAAAGAGCATTGGGTGTCTCCGATTACGATTTGGTAATTGACAGTAAATATTAAATAATTGACAGCTGTCAATTGATATGCGACTTCACAGTAACAGTTTGTAGTAACAATATATATATATATATATATATATATATATATATATATATATATATATATATATATTTGTACCAACAATGTAAGCAAATAAATATTTACAAATTATTTAGACTGCGTGTACAAGGGTGGATCAAATATAAACCGCTTGGAGGTGATTGCCAAGGGAATAGGAGAACGCCGATTTAGTTCACAAATGCCTATTATCATCAGTATCTTCATGTCTGACACGAGGTACATACGTCTGTTGAGCAACGCATCACCGTTGAATTTTTGGTACGACATACTTTGTATACTGCTTTTTGATTTCCTTCATGAACCATGGAATCATTTGTGAGGGATTGGCTGAACACACGTCCGACAATTTTTGCTAATGGCATCCAAAAACTTTAGCTTCGCTGGAAAAAATGTGTACATCAAAACGAAGACCATGTAGAAAAATAAAACATATTAATTTTTTACAATAATACATATAAACTTGTTTTAATTAAAATCCAGTTTACATTTGATTCACCCTCGTAGAAAGGCGGAGTTCACTCTTATTAGTGATGTTCCACTCGAAACCACTAATCTTCTACTGAATGAGGTCTAGGTTAGAATACAAATATCATACTCGTAGGTATTTAAAACAAGATTTTTCCTCGTTTTACGACACACATTAATATGTCTATTTGCCATTATCAGTCTATATTATTGGAACGCTGACAATGGCTCATGGCAGTGTCAGTTGAGAGTATCCGTTGACTGGTGACACTGACAGCTGGCAGTGATCATGTTAGTTGATTGTTAGAGTTGACATTTGACAGATACTAAAGATAGCGACAATTGACTCATACTTGTCAGTAACAATTGTATGTTGTACAAATATCGCATTTAGACTTGACAGTTGGCAATCAGTGTTAACAGCTGATATTTGACAATTGACAGTTTACGTATGATTATTCAAATATTTGCAGATAAAATTTGACAATTCGTAATTAAAAATTAATAATATATACAAACAGAAAGTTGATAGATAATAGATCACAGATTATAAATGATATTTTATTAGGTACTGTTAAAATTTGATCATTAATGTTTAAAATTTATCTTAAAAATTTGAAAGTAATAATTGAGTGTGATAGTGACAATAACAATTGACAGTCTTATTTAACAGTATCAATCAATAGTGACAACTCATTGTACATATATGACAAATTACATATGAATTTCTACAATTGAAAATCAACATTAATTACCATAATAATTTGTCAGTGACGGTTGATACTGACGGTTAATCAAAACATTTGATAGTGATAGCTAAAAGTGATAATTGATAGTTACAGTAAAAATTAACAGCTGACATTGACAGTTAATAGTGACAGTTGACAAAGTCATTCAGTGGGGATTCAACTGATCCACATTGTAGCAAATGACGATCTTAGGATATGATCAATGATTATAATCCGATTGTCGGTCATAAACAAAGACAATTAACACTGACAGTTAACAGTGATAGTCATACTATACAGAGACAGTTCTTAGTAACAGTTGACAATTGAGAATTACAGTTACAATTACAGTTGACAGTTATAGTGGACTGTTACAGTGTTACACTAGTATGTGATTGTTACTGTTGACAGTGACAGTTGATAGTAACAGTTAATAGTGAGAGCAGTAATAATTGATAGTGACAGTTGACAGTTACAGCTGATAGAGACAATTGACAAAATACTAATCCAGATTTGCCGAAAAGAAAAAAAGTTAAACATCCGGGAGTGTCTACATATTCAAAAAGCCATTAAAGACAGTTGACAGTTACAGTGAACACCCTGAGTTGATAGTAACAGTTAACAGTGACTGTTTACAATGATAGATGATTGTTACAGTTGACAGTTACAGTTACCAGGACAGTTGATAGTAATAGTTAATAGTGAGAGTTGACAGTGATAGATTCAGTTAGCAGTGATAATAGATAATGACAGTTGAAAGTGACAGCTCTCAGTGAGAGTTAGTAGCAGTGAACAAATATAATGACAGTTGAAAGTGGCAGCTGTTAGTGACAGTTAATAGTGATAGTTGACATTTACAATTGCCAGGTTTAGTTAACAGTAACAGTGATACTTCACGGTGACAATTCACAATGATAGTTTATGGTGACAGTTGACAAGTGCCAGTTAACATTTAGAATTTAAGTGACAGTCAACAGTGACCGGTTACAATGATAGGAGATTTTACAGTTGACAGTGACAGTTGCCAGTGACAGTTGATAGTAACAGTTAATACTAACAGTTGCCACTTACGCTCAATTAACAGTGATAATTAAGAGTGGCACCTGTTAGTGGCAGTCGACAGTGACAGTTGACAGGTATAGTTGCAGTGATACTGATCATTTAAGATGAGACTTCACAGTGATGATTTATAATGACAGTTGGCAGTTGACAGTAGCGGTTGAAAGTGGCAGATACAATTACAGTTGATAATTATGGTTGACATTTACAGTGAGCACTCTTAGTTGATATTGATAGTTAACAGTGACCTTTTATAATGATAGTTGATAGTTACAGTTGATAGTGATGTTTGATTGTTACATTTGTTAGTGACTGTCTATAGTTGATAGTTGATAGTTACAGTTGACAGTGATATTTGATTGTTACATTTGTTAGTGACTGTCTATAGTAACAGTTAATGGTGACAGCTGACAACGACAGTTGACGGTAACAGTTACATTTGAATGTGACAGCTGACAGTGACAGTTAATAGTAACGGATGACAGTGATAGTTGACAGTGATAGTGATAATTTATAATAAGAGTTGACAGTAGCAGTTCAGTGTTACAGTTCTAATTACTGTTGACAGTTTCAGTGCAAACTTAGAGTTCATAATGACAGTTAACAGTGATCATTTATAATTATAGTTGATAGTTACAGTTGTCAGTGATGGTTGATTCTATCAGTTGTCAGTAACAGTGGGTAGTAACAGTTAATGGTGACAGTTGACAAAGACAGTTGACAGTGATAATTGACAGTAAAAATTAGTTAGTGGTTACATTTGAAAGTGACAGTTAATAATGACAGATCACAGTGATATTTGACAGTGACTGCTGGTAGTGACAGTTTTATTTCTCAGTGACAGCGGTATTTGATAATTATAGGTTCAATTACAGTTGACAGTTATAGTTGACAGTTACAATGAACACTTTCCGATTTATAGTGACAGTTAACAGTGACCATTTATAATGATTGTTGATAGTAACAGTTGACAGTGATAGCTGATTATTAAAGTTGTCAGGGACAGTTAATAGTTATAGTTTATGATGACAATTAACGGTTACAATTAGCAGGGATAATTAATAGTGACAGTTGAAAGTGACAGCTGACAGTGATAGTTAATAGTAACAGATTACAGTTTCAGTGAACAATTAGAGTTAATAGTGACAGTTAACAGTGACCGTTTATAATGATAGTTGAAATTTACACTTGACAGTGATAGTTAACTGTAACAGTTGCCACTGACAGTTGACAGGAACAGTTAATGGTGAAAGTTGATAATGACAGTGACAGTTGACAATTACAGATGAAAGTGACACCTAACAGTGACAGATGAAAGAGACACTTGATAGGGAAAGTTATACTTCACAGTGACAATTTATAGTGGTAGTAGACAGTTGACACTGGCAGTTGAGAGTTTCAGCTACAATTACTGTTGACAGTTAGTGTGAGTACTTACAGTTGATATTGACGGTTAACAATGATAGTTGACAGTGACAGTGATACTTAACAGTAATAGTGACAGTTCGTAGTGACAGTAGACAGTTAACAGTGGCAGTTAAGAGATACGGTTAGAATTAGGGTAGACAGTTATATTTTACAGTTACAGTGAACACTTAAAGTTGATAGTGACAGTTGATAGTAATAGTTAATGTTAACAGTTGACAGTTACAGTTTGCAGTGATAATTTATAGTCACAGTCCACAGTTCCAGTGACTAGTGGCAGCTGACAATGACATAGTGATAGTCGACACTGACATCTGACAGTGACAGTTTATAGTAACAGTAGATAGTTAAACGTGGGCGTTTATAGTTGACTGTTATAGTTACAGTGAACACTTAGATTTGATAGTCATAGTTAATAGTGACCGTTTATAATGATAGTTGATAGTTATAGTTGACACTGACAGTTGATTGTAACAGTTAATGGTGACAATTAAGAATTACAGTTGACAGTTACCGTTAGTAGTGATTGACAGTGACAGTTGACAGTTACAATTCAAAGTGACAACTGATACTGACAGTTAATAATAACAGTTATAGTTACAGTTGACAGTGACAATTATACTTCACAGTGAGAGTTTGTAGTAACAGTTGGCAGTTGACAGTTGAGAGTTACCGTATCAATTAGAGTTATAGTTGACAGATAGTATGAGCACTTATAGTTGATAGTTTACAATGATAGTTGATTATTACAGTTGCCAGTAACAGTTGACATTAACATTTTATAGTTACAGCGGACAGTGACAGTTAACAATAAAAGCTGATAGTGACAGTTGACAGTGACAATGACAATGACAATGGCAATGACAATGACAATGATAATGACAATGACAATGGCAATGACAATGACAATGACAATGTCAATGTCAATGACAATGACAATGACAATGACAATGACAATGACAATGACAATGACAATGACAATGACAATGACAATGACAATGACAATGACAATGACAATGACAATGACAATGACAATGACAATGACAATGACAATGACAATGACAATCACAGGGATAGTTTATAGTAATTATTGACAGTTGCAGTTACAATTACAATTAATAGTTAAAGTGAACACTTACAGCCGATAGTAACAGCTAACAGAAACTTTTTACAATGATAGTTCATTAGTACATTTGCCAGTGACAGATAATAGTGTCAATTGACAGTTACAGTTAACAGTAACAATTAACAGTGGCAGTTGACAGTTACTAGTGATAATGACAGTTACAGCTAGCAGTAATAATTGACAGTGACAGCTGACAGTTACAGATGAAAGTCACAACTGGCAGTGACAGATAACAAAAACAGTTGATAGTGACAATTATACTTCACAGTAACAGTAGACAATTGTCAGTGGCAGTTGTGAGTTACAGTTATAATTACAGTTGATAGTTATAGCTAACAGTTGGTGTGAGACCTTACACTTAAAAGTGACGGTTTAAAATGACAATTGACACTGACCGTAATACTTAAGTAACGTTCAACCTTCAATGTTTTTAGAACCAGTTAGAGCAGATAATATTATGAATACAATAATGCGTCTGAAAAACAAGACAAGCAGCGGAAGTGACAAAATTACAAGTAAAATTGTAATTTTAAGAGATGGAAAGCAACAGATGAGAAGAAATGTTTTAAAGAATGGAACATTGTCAATACTGGTCAACATGTGGAAAGAAAAAGTCACCACGATAAAATCAGTGAGAGAAATTAAAACAGAAAGGAAGGTATTGGAGTTTATACATAGAAGAAAACAAAGGGAGAATAGTACAGTAAACACTAAAAAAATAACTACGTTTATCAGAGAGAGTATTAACAAAGAAAATATGATAATAAGAAAATGTTAGGAGTGTCATAGTGGACCAAGGGAGTGATTTAAAGGAGGAGCAGCTTTCGAGGGCAATGAAAGGGATGAAGGGCAAGACTGTAGAGGTTGAGGCATTGAAAATATTGGATGATGAACAGAGAGAAGTATTAAAGGGACTAGTAGAACAGCTGAAGATGATATGGAGCAGAAAGAGGAAAATACCGAAAAGTTGGAAACAAGCGGAAATTTTTCCGGTCCACTAAGGAGGTGACAAAGAAGATCCAACTAACAACGAGTACAGCATATAGGTTATGCATGAAGGTGGCGGCATAGAGACTAGAAGTGGGAGTGGAGAGAAGGGGTATTATTTCCAACAGCCAAGCAGATTTAAGGAAAGGTTAGGAATACTAATTTTAAGTCAAATCATCGATAAGGGAATTAAAGAGAGAGGGGGAAGGTCTATATCCTATTTTTAGACCTAAAGAAGGCATATGATTCGATTAATAAAGAGAAACTGTATGAGGTAAAGAGAGGTATCAAATGAATGGAGATGGATTCTCACACACTTTAGAAGACAGAATGCAGAGTGAAAGGGTCTGGATGGTTCAGAATAACCAAGGGGTTAAGACAGGGATATCAAGTGAGCCTAATGCTTTTCAATATATTCATAACAGACATGGACAGAGTATTGGAGCTGGGGCAGGAGGATGGAGTAACAATTGGGCATAGCAATAATTGCAAAGAGGAAAGAGGATCTGAAGTGCATGATAGCGAAAATGAAACGGTATTTTGAAACCGGAAAGTTAAGTGTGAATGTAAAGAAAACTAAAGTAATGTTGTGTATGAAAGGAGGAAGAAAGAAGGATGCATGATTTCACTGGAATGGAGAAGAAATTGATACAGTAAAATGTTTCAAATATTTGAGAGTATTAAATATCATTCTATAAGTAATTTGTGATTGTGATAAAAATTCAATCAAATATATTTTTATCAATTATTATTAATTTGAACTATATGTGAATTACCGATTTGTCGAAGCAATATTGCGATCGCAATTGTCCATCAAGTCTGGCAAGAGGGTCAAGTTTAGGGTCCTTATTGATTAGCGTACAGACTGTCCGATCCGAACATTTAAATGGGCGTCTTAATTGCTGACGGATAACTTAAGAATGGAGTGACCATGTCCTCCGGGCATTTATCCGGGCGAGTCTTGTCGTGGCCCGCCGAATGAATAGGAGTGATTAGGACCCGGAACAACTTGCCAACTTGCCAACTTGGGCCTGCTCGGCCCTTGTTATTGGAACTAATAACTGCCGTGAGCGATGGACTTCCTGTACGTGTGTGTGGCTGTGTTTGTATAAGGTGACCGCTCCTGAATTATCTGCAACTTTATTATTTGAAAAATTTGTTTAAGGGAGCGGACGGAGTTGCGTTTACGCCAGACTGGGGCGATACGAAGTTTTGTATCTTAAAGTTTCTACGTTAACTTTGGTTTATGTAAAGTGGGGTTAATACACTAGACTGGGGAAATTATTTATGCACCTCTTGATTTAATATAAACACAAAATATGGAAATAGAAAAATACCAAATTTATAGGTAAGTATAAAATTGCACTGGCTGAAAAACAAAAGACAAAAGATGAAAAAGTTGTATAATTGTTATGTCGTTAAAAATATATTAATGCAATCTGCAATAAAAATAAACATATTTGTTCATAAAATTGTATCCAAAGACTATTGCAGGTAAAATGTATACAAAACGATTTTTAAATATAAAAATTAATTAAAACACTTGTTTTACGATGTTAACATGTGAAACATAGTGAAACAAAACCAAGTGTTTTAATTAATCTTACTAATTAACATAAAATAGTCTAAACCACGCGTTAAGTCAGAATTTAATTCAGCGTAAAGCGGTTTTTACTTTAACGGAGTCCCTTTTACTTAAAGAAGTCCTAAATTATGTCTGAAAAAATATCAATAAAAGTAAATAAACACGTAAAACTGATATTAAAATTGTAATATATTTAAGCGCTTATTTAATTTTTATTTAAGATTGTGTTTGTGTTTATTCACACTTAGTATAATTGTCCTAACGAGAACTTTAAACATCAATTAATAAATCGATAATTGTTCTATATCGACGCAAATTTCATTAGAGCGATCGAGGGCGGGAACGTGTAAACATCGAGGAAAACCAACCCCTTTTGGTCGCGGCATGGCCGCAGGCAACGCACTGTTTTCTTTCGGGGCTAATTTATTTAACGTGAGGGAGGGCAGGGGGGTGAGCGACTCTTAATTACAAAAAGTACACGGGCTCAAAGAAATGCATTATTAAATAGTCGGACCGGGGTGGTGTGTTGTATGTCGTCCACCCATGCATTAGGCAAATTATGGATCTTCGGGGTCGAACGGCGTCTTCGTGCAGCCTTCAGGAATTATTATTAAGGGTGTGATGTCTCGTGACAGGACATGCGAACTCACCCCCATTCACCTCGTGTGTGCTTTATTGCCGTGAAACGGCGTTCGATTATCATATTTCATACCCGTCGTTTGATAGGTGGATTTGTGTGAAGACTGTTTTTTCTTTTTAATTATCCAGGTATGAATAATTCAAAAAATTATGAAGTTTAATTCAATTAATTGACATTAAAAGTTTATAAGCTTACATGATAAAATAAAAGAAAGATTTTAATAGTATAAAAAATCGTTACTAAATTTAATAATAGGAAATCATATGCTGAAATAGTCACCAGCCTCCACTAGGAGAGACACCTACAGAAGAAGAAATTGTTATAGAGTAATAAAAACGTTTTTGAAACCATATACTGTGTCAGTATTTTTTAAAAGAAGATATTTAATAAGGGTAGAGTCAGATGTTATACATGTTATAGTTAATTGAACATTTTCTAGTCCCGTGATTTCCAAAAGAGCCAACATAAATTGGCCACCTTTTTAGAAGAAAATTCCAAGGTAAAATACTCTGCTTGCAATTTTTTGTTATGATTTTTTTAATTTTCCAGCCTATTCTCCTCCAAACTTCTTGCCGTTTCAGTATATCCTCCTTTAAATTACTAGGCAATTTGAAGTATTACTTATTTTATCATATTAAAATGTGTCAGTAGTTTTTTTTAGTTTTTTTTTTAAGATTCTACGATAATGTCAACATTTTTCTTGACTGTGGGTCAGTACTACTGAACTGAAGCTAGAAATATCGCGAACAAAATATTCATAAATCAAAGTGAATTAGGGCAATAAGCTTGGGTAGATTTAGGTTGAAATTTATTTATTAATGTTTACGATATCATGTGATATATATAAAGCAACTATAATGTTATTTGGCGTCATGTTTACTTTAACCTATGTTCAAAAAAATTTGATAAATTTCCCCTATTCATAATCCGATAAACAAAAAGTTTCTGTAAGCGAAATTCTATCAAAAGAGTTTCAGCTCTTCCGGCAAAGACTTAAATTTAATATTTTGTCAAAACTCTAGCAGCCTTTTAAGAGGATTATAACAGAAAATAAAGCGAATGTTTGAATAAATTTGAATAAATTGAAAATACAGTTTTGGTTACAGACTGAAAAATTAAATAAACCCAAATGCAACCTTCTTATTTCCTCAATTCTCTAGGAATTATTTGAAACTATTCAAATAGTGACTTGATGCTTGTTTTTTAAGATAAACATCTCTGCCTATGAAGATTATTTAATGTTATAAGAAAACATACATATATAAATAATCCACATTTGTATTTATATAATTAATGTTATTAATTACCTGCTCTTTCATTCTCTTTTTTATCGCAATCCTTACTTTAGTAAATTTATCTAACAATGTTTCTCTCGCTTATAGAGTTTTCGGAAACATTCCTTCCAATTTTACTAGAAATCTAAAATTTTTCAGTAATATTTTCAGTAATATTTTCTATTTTTAAGGATTTTTTTTTGGATCGTTTCTTTCAAACTATGAATACGTTTTGAGAGTTATAGAAATTTCCAGCATTTTCTTCAGATTTTTAAAATATTCCAAATTTTTCTTCCTCCGTAAAAAAGATCTACTATTTCTTGGTTTAACTTAAAGAAATTTTCCAGCTATTTCTTTTCTACAAATCGAAATCCTTTAAACAATTTCTAATATTTTCAACAATTATTTTCTTAATCTTATAGAAATCTTTTGTTTTTACTCGTGACTGCAGTTTCAAAAATTAGCTTGTCATGTAAATTAAACTATGAATGATTTAATAAGAATTTAGCTTCTCATTGTCTAATTGTGAGTGATTTAAGTAAAATCAAAAATAGTTTGATAAACTATAAAATAAATTTGTTGAAACAAAATTATTATTTATTATATTTAAATGTATCAAAAAGTGAAAGTCTCGACAATCATAATTTTTGTTTAATTTTTCTATTTTTTTTTAATTGCAAAAATTTACTTTAAGAGTTCTTTAATGTACCAAAAATTAAAGCTTTCTAAAAATGTTTAGTATTTTTGGTTTGATTTTTCTTAATTTTTTTAATTTCTTAAATTTTTCTGTATTTTTTTTCTTAAATTTTTTATAAAATCTTTAGGATTTCTTATATTCTTATAATAAATTTTTCTATAGTTTAACAATGACGAGCTACATTTTTGAAACTGAAAACATGAGTAAAATTAAAATTGTTATGTTAGTAAAATTATTTGTATTTTTTTAAATTTATTTTATTTATTATGATGCTTTGGATTACATGTTAAGAAAATAAAATAAGATAAAGCAAGGGATAGTTTAAAATATAAGAAAAATGGGAGAGAAAGAGTACAAAATTCTAGAAAAACAAAAGTCAACATGTTATAAACTTTTAGAAATTTACGAGAAAAATTGCTTGAAAAATTTAATTAAAGAAAATATGAAATGCTGAAAAATTCTATAACCCTAGAAAAAAATGCTGATAGTTTAAGAAATCCAGAGAAAATACTGAACAATCTAGAACCTTTAAAGAATAGCCATTATTCAAAAAATAATTCGAAGTCGTGAGAAAATATTGGTAAAATCTAAAATTCTAAAAAATTTTCAATTTCAAATTTAAATTCAAATTCCGGTAAAATAAAACAAGAAACGACGGAAAATTCACATAAATTCGCGGAATTTTGATAAATAAAAGAGAAAGAATAAAGATTCCAATAAAATAAATTAGAAAAATAAAAAGCTAAAAATTCTAAAAATTTAACATAAATAATTAAAAAAAGAAGAAATATTACAAACTTAAATAAGATTTGATGAAACAATAAAAACAAGAGAAAATTCTAAGGGCTTAAAAGAATTGTTGTTGGAGCGTTGGCAATTGTGCACTTCCGGGTACGCCCGCACCAGTACCATCCACCCTCTTTTAGTTTTAGGTAATATTGTAAATAAATAGTAATCTTATACTAGCTCCATAATCATCTTTAAAATACAAGTACAGTATTACAACGGCGGAAACATCTTCGAAGATTAAACTGGCTCGACGTCCAGCCGATACAAAGCAATTGTAATAAGTTTAAAAAATTCTTGAAAATATTTTAGAAAATGAAAGAAAAAAAAATTCTATCAAAATTTAGAATCTCCAAACAAGTTATTGGAATTTTGTAAGTAATTTGCTGAAAACGACAAGTTAAAAAAATCTGGGGTAGTATTAAAATGATTTAAGAAATTAGAAAAGAAATAGATAGGAAATCCCAAGAGCATAAGAGAGAAATTATTGAAAAATAAAATAGTTCTTAATAAGATAAATTAAAAAATTGAATAAAATTCGAAGAATATAAGATAAAATGTTACAACATATTGGGGAATTATAGAAATCTGGAAAAAATGCTGAACATTATGGAAGCTTCAAAGAATTGTCAAAATTTAGAAAGAAATCGTGAAAAGAGAAGAGAAATTATTGAAAAACTCTAAGATTTAGTTAGCAATATTACTTATAGAACCTTCGGAGAAAATGTCCTATAAAATAAAGTAAGGAATAATTAATAATTTTGAAGTAATGGGAAGTAGAAAGTATTCGACTTTTTTAAAGAAATTATTGAAAAATTTGAGAAAAGTTATAGACTTGAAAATAATCAATTTTGAAAAAGAAACCACTGTAAAATTTAAAGCTCGCAATAATATATTCAAATTACCAGTTTTTGCAATTTCTTTTATAGTATTTTTATCAATTTCCTATCCAAAAAACACTTTTTAATAATTTTCCCAGATTTTCTGCAAGAATTTCATTCTGCAAATTTCTAGAATTTTTCATCATTTCATATATTTTTTTTCAACGGAATTATTAAACCATGTCATCTCAATTTTAAAAGAATTTTTCAGTAATTACTCAAAAACTGCAAAAACATTTCTTTAATTTTAGAATACTAGATTTTATTACTATTTTGAGTTTCTGCTATTTTATGTTTAAGTCCAGTGTAAGGCGCTGTTTAAGTGTTTTTAGAATATTTCTTTAAGATTTTTATAATATTAAACCTTTTTGGTTTCACCTCTTGTTGTATTTCTCATTAAAAATGGGTTTGATTTCATAAAATTTTCTTGCTCTATCTTTCCAGCATTTTTAATCTAATAGGTTCTAGAAATTCGAAGCATTTTCCCCAGAATTTTAAAATTTTTAAGCATTTTCTTCTTTAGTAACTATCCTCTGTTAAAATATCTAATATTTCTTGCTTTAGCTTAAGTGAATTTTCAATTTTCTTTACAAAAATCGATAATTTTTCAGCTGTTTATCTTAAATTTTTCTAAAATTTTGCAGCTATTTCTTTTCTAGAACTAAAATTTTCTAGCAGTTTATTTTCATTGAAGGTTCTATAATTTATCAGCAATTAGGGCGATAAATAAAATTCACTTTGTTGTTATCACACACCGTGTGTGATAACAACAAAGTGAATTTTATTTATCGTCCTAATTTTCAAAATGTATCACAAAGTAATGGCTTCAAGCATCAACTATATTATCAGCAATTACTTTTCTAGGTTCCTAGAATTTTCTATTTATTTCTTAAATATCATCTTTTATATCTCAGGACTATTTTGTAAATTCTATAAAGCGTTCAGAATGTTGGTGATTTTTTCTAGATGTCCTTAATTCCAAAGCATTCTATTTCTGTATTTTATTTCTATTTCTAACATGTAATCTTTTATTTACCAAGAACTATTTCATGATTTAATCATTATAAAAAACATAATTATTCAATAATTTTTAGAAAAATTTTCATCCTCTCTTGCTTCAATTTATCTTCAGTTCAGTTCTTCCTAAATTTCGAGAATTTGTTCAATGGATCAAGCAATTTCTCTTTTGCACTTCTAGAATTTTCTATTGATTTATTTTCTAATTTTTGAAAAAATAGTGATGAAATTTTCCAGCAATTTCTATTGTGGACTCCAATAATTTTCCAAGTTTAAAATATTTGTAGAAATTTTCAGTACTTTTTCCAGATTTCTCTTCTTATAATATAAAAAGTTTTCAGCGATTTCCTTACGAAATTCCAAGATTTGTTTTTGGTTTTCTTACGACTGTTGCTATTTTATGGTCGGGTCTTGTTTATTGCTTCATATCTTAAGAGTTTTTGGGATATATTTCTTCAATATTTTTAGAACATTAACTTTTTTTGTCTCTCACTTGTTGGATTTAACAATGTCAGACTCGTTTTTATAGAATTTTCTACCAATATTTGCTTTATATTACTAGAAATTTTCAATGCTTTTCCCAAAGATTTCAGCAATTTCTCTAGTTTCAAAAATTGTGTCGAAGATTCTAAAAAAAATTTATTCCAGATTCCCGAAATTTCTTTCATTTTTGTGATATTTTCGTTTGAATTGCAAGAAACTTTTAATGGTTCGACAAATGTTTTAGGATATTGTAGCATATTTTCCTTTTTTTTCAGAAATTTCCTTCAAAATGCGAGAAATTTTTGAGGGTTCTGCTGATTGTGATGGTTAGCATTTCTTCAAAATTTTTAGAATAATTACACATTTTTTTCTTCAGAAACTTTTCCTTATTAAAAAAACCATTTCTTGTTTTATGTTAAGGACATTTTCCAGAAATTCAGATTAAAGATTTGTTCTAGCAATTTCTCTTTTGGATTTTTTTAGGTTTTTTTGTATCTAATCAGAAAGTCACAGCGACTTCTATACAAAGTTCCAAAAATTGTTACGATTGTATTATTTAATATATGTTAGCATTTAAAAATGTTTCTTCCAGAATTCAGAAATTACTTCAATTCTTTTACAATATAAAAATATTGTGAAAGAATTGAAGTGAAGTTTTAGGATAATTTCTTTTAAATTACGAGAATTTTTCTAGAAATTTTCAACATTTCCGTCAGATTTTAAGAATATTCTAACATTTTCTTTATTTTTCCTTCAGCTATAATTTCCATATATACATATCTACTATTTCTTGTTTTATATTAAGGGAAGTTTACAACAATTTTCATTCTAAAAATCGATAATTTTTCTCAAATGTAGAAAATTTTGAAGCAGTTTATCACAGAGTTTACTAAAATTTAAAATTATCTATTGTTTTATCTTATAGGAATTTTTATTTTACTTATTCAAATAGCAATATTTTTCCTTGAGTGTTCTATAATCCATTAGCAACTTTTTTTCCAGCATCCTAGAAATTTCCAGTAATTTGTCTTCAATTTTATAGGCTTTAATTTCTAATTTGTGACAATTCAATATTCTGAAAATTTTCTAGATTTCTTAAATTGCCCAGCATTTAATTATTGTATTTTGTTTCTATTTTGAAAAGCTTTTAACATTTTTTCTTTTATCATCCTAGAATTGTACTATTTCTTAATTTATCTTATTAGAATCTCTATTTTCCTATTATTTCTCTCCTGTTATTTTGATAATTTTTCATCATTTCTTGCTTTACCTTACTGGAGTAATAAGTTCTTATTCAAATCCCGAATATTTTCAAAGGTTCCAGCAATTTCTATTGTAGACTCCAATAATTTTCCATCAATTTCCTTTCCAAGTTTAAAATATTTGTAGAAATTTTCAGTACTTTTTCCAGATTTCTCTTCTTATATTATAAAAAGTTTTCAGCGATTTCCATAAGAAATTCCAAGATTTGTTTTTGTTTTCTTACGACTGTTGCTATTTTATGGTCGGGTCTTGTTTATTGCTTCATATCTTATGAGTTTTTGGGATATATTTCTTCAATATTTTTAGAACATTATCTTTTTTTGTCTCTCACTTGTTGGATTTAACAATGTCAGACTCGTTTTTATATAATTTTCTACCAATATTTGCTTTATATTACTAGAAATTTGCTTTCTAAGGTTCGAGAAAGTTTCTTTCCAAAAATCAGAAATATTCTAACATTTTTTTTAAAATTTTTTTTCTAAATTTATTATTACATTAACCATTTTTGCATTCCTTTACAGTTATTGTTACTTTTTTAATTGGTAGACTTTTACTTAAAGGTTTTATAATTTATCAACAATTTCGTTTCTATTTTCCATCTTTTTTTCTAAATTTTGTCAATTCATTAATCTCAATGGCGAAAGGTCTCACTATCGCTGCCACAGCATGCGTGCACGCATTTTGGATTCTATTATCTTTCAGATTTTTTTGCAGATTCCAGCAATCTCTTTTTAGATTATTTCCTTTTAAGTTGCAAGAACATTTTAGAGGTTTTTTCTTTAGATTTTTAGATTATTCCAGGATTTTTTCCCTTCAGCAATTTCACTCTCCCCGATTAATAATTCTTCCCCAATGAGAAAAAAAGAAATTATTCAACTTCAGGTCCACTCGCAGGTATGCGAATCAAACATAAATTTTTATAATCCGGACACGTTTAATTTTTCCCATTTATGGAATAATCAATTAAATACGGTGTGATAAATAGGCCGAAACATACCCGAAATTAATGATATCCTATTAATTTCAATCCTTGTCACCGCTCGTCCCCACTAATTTAACACTCGCTCACGCATAAATAGAAAGACCTGGAAAGGGCAAGAGATTATCTTGTGTGAATTTTTTTACGGCGACCGTCACGGAATGCCGTAATTAGGTAATTTTCCTAATTAAAAAAAAAAGAAGAGAGATGATGGAAATGGGCACCGATCGGGGTAATTCTTGAGATGATTAAGAGCGTCGCGGTCTGTGGGGGTGCGGGCGAGTTGATTAAGGGAAGACAAGATAGTAAACAAGACAATGCGTTTAATTAAGGAGGAAGGCTTATGCAAATGTGATGGACATTTGATGCAGCGATAGGATCTCGGTGTAGGGTGCCATTTTCACTTGAGGTTCGCAGCGTCTAAAAATCGGTCATTTTCGGTTTAATGGGCTTATAAAACGTCCAAGTTACATTATCCCGGGGCCCATCCTTTATTGGAATGAGGCGAATTCATTACAACGCTAGTTTACTTTGCGCACGCTAAGGGACCCACACCTATCCCATATCCTACGGGTTAGGTTCCCCGTGCAGCCGCTTGGGGGCAAAGACGGCCGCTCCTAGAGACATCTCGCGGGAACCGCACCTCCTACTGAAGTAATCCACTTAAACACACACACGCGCCTTATCTTACAAATTAGATCCTTATCGGTTCCGTTTTATGGACGCGGGATGCAAATTTCTGACCCGAAAAACGAAGGAGCGAGATGAAACGGCAACTATTTCTGTTAATTCCATATGTGCGAGTCAGGAATGAAACAAATGAAAATTAATTGCTCGTCGCAGGACTGCGGGAGCGTCGGCGGCCGTTAATTAAAAGAGCGAAGACACGGCTCTAGGATAATCATTCCCGGCTTTATTTTAATCATTCGCCCATTAAATAGACTCGAATGAAATTACGTGCGCTTAATTTACTTCAAACTTACGTAGTCATGTTGCCAAGATTAATTCTTTTCCTACCCATCCTTAAATAATTATGTAAGTGCACTTCCTTTCCTATCATTATGCTCGAATCAAATTATAATTACCATAAGCTTTCATTTGAAAATAGTGCGGGTAAGATTTACATATAGTCGTAAAAAATGAGTGGATTACAAAGAGTTTGATAAAAAGAGGTATGATTAAATTATTTCATGCATTTAAATATTAACAGTGATTATCAATATAACTGATTATTATGTGACTTGTCTTGATATTGAAGCACATTTTCTGTCCGCCCTAATTCCTGGTGGTTGTTAAGCAAGTTAGCTCCGTCCTTAATAACCTTCTTAATGTGTAGACACTTCAGAAGGTTCAACTTTTTTTTATTTTCGGCAAATCTGGATTGATATTTTGTCAGTTGTCTCTATCAACTGTCACGGTCAATTATCTTTGCTAATTGTAACTGTCAACTGACATAATTAACTGTTATAATCAAGTGACACTGTCAACTATCAATTATCATAGTAAAATGTTACTCTTTACCTCCCTACTGTAATTGTAACTGTAACTCTCAACTGCAACTGTCAACTGTAACTACAACTATAAACAGTAACTGTGAATTATTACTGTCAGCTGTAACTATCAAACTTCACTATCAATTATCACTACCAACTGCAACTGTCAACTGTCATTGCCAAGTGTCACTGTTTATTGTTACTGTCAACTGTCACTGGCACCTGTAACAATCAACTATCATTGTAAACGGTCGCGATCAATTGTACGTGCTCACACTGTCACCTTGTCACCTACAACTGTAATTGTAACTGTATCTCTCAACTGCTACTATTAACTGTCAGCTGCAACTACAAACTGTCACTATCAACTGACACAGTCATCTGTCAATATTAACTGTTGAATTATAGGGAAAAGAAAGAAGAAGAATTGGTGAAAGAGTAATAAGAGTTGCAAGAGGAAAAGCAAAAAGGCCATATAAACCACCCTAAAATACAGGTGCTATCAGTTCTTTACGAAAGTTGGTGTTGCACGATGGCTTAAAAATGTAATAACTGCCCTATTTACAAAAAAAAAACGACAAAAGTACTGTTAGATCATTCATAGGAAAGTCCAAGGGATCACCATCCTTTTCGAAAGATGATATAGTGGCAATCCTATTGCTCGATGAACTGATCGAGCAATAGGATTCAGTAGTGAACCGACATTTTTGTCGCAGAAATCTTAGACAATTTGATGACTAACACAAAAACTGCAGTAGTCGACCGACATTTTTAACTGCTGCTTGTTCCCAGGAGTTCAAAGAACTGTTTTTTTTTCAGTGCAGCCCTCGACTGACTCTTTCAATTGTTGATTATTTGCACGAATCTGGGTTAATGATTAACAGAAAGAAAAACTGTCAGTGAGAGTATAAACAGGATAAACATTTGTTTTTAATTAAAGGAAGTAGCAGTAGAATTGTGGGTCGTAATGTAGTTGGATTTAGAGAAATCTTTAACGAAGCGATCAAAAAATCGGTTGCAGGAGTTGTGTGATATTTATAATTACAGGAAGTTTGAACAGGTTAATGGCTAACAAAAGAACTGTTTGTTAACGGAGACATTAAGAGACGACCATTCGTTGCTGTAGAATTGTATCGTTGTAAAATAGCAGGATTCAAAGAGATCTGTAATGAAGTGACCAAGAAATTGGTTACTAGAAGAAAAGGAAAAGTTGGCGGGAATAATATTTTTTCAAATAAAAAAGGTAGAGCTAAAAATATGGGTCGTGAAATAGCAGGAGGTAAAGAGATCTCTAACGGAATGATCGAGAATTTACAAGCTTTTAATGTTTTGCACAGGCTATTAATATATTTCTTCGTTAGTTCATATAATATTTTTTGGTATTATAACTTCAGCACTCACACTATATCAAATTTAAAAACAAACTAACTTAAACTTAAATTAATAACATGTTCATTGTGTTTCATCGGACACAAACTAATTGTCAATATATCTGCAGCCATATTACAAGCTTCTTAAATAAATTGTTTGTTTTGAAGTGTATGGCGATATATTCTGCTGCAGTGCTGATCAGCGCCACTGTGGCTTGTTTCCTGCTTTCTCAACAAATAGCAACCAGTGAACGATTTTCTGTCATTTGTGTGGTTAGCCCGATCTGCATCATCCTATTAAATCACCATTCCCTTTTTCGTATTATAGGGTGTAGGTTTTTGTACATATCACGTATCTCAATATTCGCTTCAGACTCTTCCAATGTCACTAATTGTAGCTGTTGTTGTATTGGCTCAAAGGACTTACACTATGCGCAATATTTGGTCTGGCCAAAACCGATAGATACATTAGACTTCTAATCAATTGCTGATAAGGTAACGTTCTATTAATGTCTTCATCGCTTAAGATCACATTCTTTTTAATAGGATAATTGTTCAATATATTCTTCCTGATCTAGAGTTATGAATCCTTCTTCTCTCAAACCTAGACAGTTTTTCACTTCTCCTAGACCCTTTATTTGATTGTTTGAATCTAACTCATCTATTATAGATTTAGTTTCATTTGAGTAATTTGAATATATAAAAAAATCGCCTACATATAACCTGATTATGGTTAAATCTTCGTTTTTTACGGGAAATTCCTAATCATTGTAATTTTTCCTTTCTTTCAACTTAGGAATGTTCAGAAAATAGTTTCCAACCATTCTTGTGCACTTTATAAGCTAATTTATTAAACAACACGTGGGTCCTGGGCCCATAACCTGTTAGATTTGGTACAGTGAAGTAAATAAATGTACAAGCTTTTAATGTTTTGCAGAGGCTGATAATATATGTCTTCATTAGTTCATATAATATTTACAGAGGGCGTTTGGTGGGGTTTTTAATTTTAATATTATAACTTCAACAGTTTTTAATAAAAGGAGCTAGCAGTAAAATCATGAGTCGAAAAAAGTGGGATTTAGAGATAACTGTAATGTAAAAATCAAGACATTGGTTGCATCAACCGTCCGACATATTTGCAGGAATCTTAGGCTACCAATGAGAAGAAGGTTCAAGAGACGATCACTTGTTTTCATGAAAGAAAATTGTTGGTAGAATTATGGTTTGTAAAATAGAAGAATTTAAAGAGATCTCTGTTCGCAAGAATATTGGACAGGTTGATAACAAACAGAATTATTAGTTGAAGGAGAGTCCGGAGAACCACCATTTATTTTCTAAAGAAGTGATCGAGAAATCGGTTGCAGTAGTTGACCAACATTTTTAGCTCCTCTCTGATCGTAGTATTTTTGCACGGATTGATAGCCAATAGAAGAAATTTCAATTGGAGGAGAGTTTGAGGAACAAGAGTTTGTTTTTAATGGAAAAAGTAGCGAATTAAACACAATTTTTACTTTGTTTGTTTAGCTGAATCGCAAACGAAAAGACAAGCGATAGAATTGTGGTTTGTAAAATAGTAAGATTTAGAGTAATTTTTAAAAAAGCGATCGAGGAATTGGTTACAGTATTCGACTGACATTCCTGGCTTATCGTAGAAAACTTGGATGGTCATTTGGCAAAATATTGAAAGACGACCAATTGTTATGTAATTAGCCAACAGTGAAACTATCGGTCATAAAATATGGATTAAGAGATTTATAATTAAGCGATCCAGGATTTGATTGCAGAAGTCGATTGATATTTTTTACTGGTGTCTGATCGTAGAAATATGGAACAGGGAGATGCTGACTGTCTGTTAGTAGCGGATGTTGTTTGAAATAAAAGAAGGTAGAGAATCGATTGAGAAATTGTTTGCAGTGTTCGGCTGGCACTCCAGTTTCAACGCAGAAGTCTTCGATGATCAGTTCGAAAAAAAATCGAAGGACGACAAATTATTTTCAGTGAAAGAAGCCAGAAATTATGGGTCATAAATAGCAGGATTAAAAGATTTGTAATAAAGCGATCCAGAACTTGGTTACTGAAGCCGAGCGATATTTTGCCTGATCGCAGAAATCTGAAACAGGAAATTACTGATTACATGAATTGTTAATTCAGAGGATTTTGTTTTAAATAAGAGGAGGTAGAGCAGAACGCGTATGTCGTAAAGCAGTAGGATTTAGAAGCGATCGTAAAATCGGTTTCAGCTATGGACTGACAGTTTCAACTGCTGCCTGCTCGCAGGAATCTTGGACGATCGAGTAATCATTTGCAGCCTATGACTGACTTTTCTAATTGCTAGTTTTTAATTAAACGACTTATGGCTTGTAAAATAATCTGTGTTGAAGAAGAGTTCGCGGGATAAAAAATTGTTTTCATTAAAAGATGCTAGCAGGGAAATTTTGAGCCGAAAAGTAGCAGAATATAGAGATATTTATAACGAAGGATCGAGAAATCGGTTGCAGCCTTTCATTGATATTTTTAATTGTTGTCCCAGGAATCTTAAACTTTTAGTTGGAGGAGTGTTCGAGGAATGACTATTCATTTTTAGTTAAATAAAGTAGCGGTAGACGCATGGGTTGTGAAATAGCGGGACATAAGATCACTAATAAAGCGGTCCAGGAGTTATGATATTTTTAACTTCCTGATCTCTTTGACAGTTTAATGACCAATATAAGAGTTCGAAGGATTACTTTCTTTAGCAAAAAACGTAGCGGTGTAATTATGAGTCGTAAAACGGAAGAATTTAGAGAAGCGATCGAGAAATTTGAAAATAATGGTCGCCATATTTTTAAGTACTGTCTAATTGCAGTAATATGCAGCAGATTGACAGCATTTTGAGGAGAGTTTATGGGACAACGAATTTTTTGTTAATGAAAAGTGCTAGCGGAATTATAGTTCTTAAAACAAAAGAACCTAAAGAGATTTCAAACTAAGCGATTAAGAAGTCGCAGTAGTCAACCGATAATTTAAACTGCAGGGATTTTTCTTAGAAGTCAAGGTTTTTATTAATCGATTAGGGGAAACCAAAATAGCAGTCAAGTTCAAATAAATAATTAAACAAGTTCTAGTTTTAAAAAACCTTTATGAAGTTATCGTCTATTAAAGATCAAATAAATTAAATAAATTCCTTTTCATTTTTTGAGGAATCATTAGAAATATTTAAAAAAATACTTTAGAACATGAAATATAAAGGCGAAACGACAGGAAGAGCGAGTTTTGAGAAGTCTTCATATTTATGGAAAATCGCTGATCCTACAAAGGTACTGCCGTCCTTCGGAAATAACTCTTCTTGCAGCAAGAGGCAGAGCCAACAGCAGTAGTTCGTAGAAGACGCAAAAAATTCACAATATGGATATCGCAACAGTTTATTCTAATTTTTAACTGCTGATTTATCAAAATGATTTTCTTTAGGAAATGAAAGTCGAAGCCAGAAAATTTTTGAAGGACTAGCCAATAGGCGATTCAGTTCTGAAGACTTAGGTTCATAGTAAATATTGAAAGTTCAAAGACGAGAGGAAGAAAGCACTGCAATGCAAAACAATATTCTACTCAATAATATACACATCCGTTGGATATTACACTCAATGCACTAGAAGAGAGAGAAGAGAAATCATAGAAGCTAGGGAAGGGTATTGACAGGTGAGTGATAAATCGCAACGCACGACTCTATATTACTCCTGACTACTGTAAAAAGTGGAAGAGATCGGATTCGAGGATTTATAGAAAACTGCTGTTCCTACAAAGGGACTGCTATCCCTCAGAAATAATTCTTCTCCAAGGAGGGGGCGGAGACAACAGCGGTAGTTCGTTTAGGATCCTAAACAAGTCCCAATAAGGCCATCGCAGCAGTTAACCGAAATCTTCAACTGCTGATTTATCAATGGTATTTTCTTTAGGAAATGAAAGCTGAAGCTTCAAAATTATAGTAGGGCTAGCCGATCAACAATAGAGTTCTGAAAATGGAGGTTCAGAATGAACTCTATATTAAAAGTTTGAAGAGGAGAGGAAGAAAGCCTGCAAAGCAAAAAAAAATTATTCAATAAAATACCCTACCGTTGTATGTTACACTCAATGTGCTAGAGGAGAGGAGAAAATCTCTGTATTTTAAGAGACATTATTATTACGCTATGGGTATTGACAAATGCTCAGTGATGGATCATAGCGCCTGTAAAAAAGTAGAAGAGATCAAATTTAAAAAAGTTACTTCCAGGACACAGGCCTATCAACAACAATGGGGATTTTAGCACACAATGGTGTGTTCCGCCCGACTTTACCGAATAGAGTGAAAGAAATTTAATTCGCAGATCTGTAAAGATTGGATATCTAGATGATCACAGCAAGGCTCTCAGAAGAGACCTCCTGCTCTTCTGAGAGCCTTGCTGTGATCATCTAGATATCCAATCTCTGGCGAGATACTAAAGTTACTTGTGTCAAGAGGTCAAAATTGCCTAAGGATGATAATAAAGACAAACTTCACTGAGGTAGTAGACTCTGATAAATTACGTAAAATGTACAATAAAAGTAATGAAAATATGTTGCGAAGGCAACTCGGTTTTCAAAAAAAAACTTCCTTCCGCACTGGAAGAACTGCTCTTATAATAAGGAGCAACGATTCACACATAGATAGCCAAGAGCAATGGAAGCTGATGGTATCTGGAAGGGTAGACGCTGCTGAAAATTGGTGTGCAAGGCAGAGAGCTGAGCTGGTACTGACTGATGATTTGGAAATAAAATGAAGAGCCGAAGAGGCTTTCACATGACGAATAAAGTGTAAATCATTAAGTTAGCTGAATGCAAACTATATGATTTCCGCTAACATCGTATACCGTAAGTGAATTTGTTAGAGTAATCAGCTTTTTATACGCAAAAGCTAAGCAGCAATTTGTTTTCCTAATATGCATTAATCTACGACAGCAGCATGTTGCTGCAATATAGCAATTAATGTAGGAAATATAGAAGTAACTGTACACTTTTTTTCTTTAATTATTGTGACAATATGTGCTAGAAGCTCTACCTAAAAATTAAGGACAATATAAAAGCTTCCATTTTTTAGTAATTTGTTTTATACGCATTTTTTTACAGAAAGAAGACCAAAAATGTAAATAAACAAATAAATACGTAATTGTGAAGGCTTTCATTTTGGAATATATGCTTGCAGCTTTAAAATCACAAGCTAACCTTGTTTATATCACAAACTTGATTCTTTAATAATGATCAAATAAATTATGTTGAATTAAGTGATAGATATAAGAAAGTTTTTAAAGTTATATTCTATAAATTGTATCTGTAATTGTAAACGATAAATAAACAAAGAAAGATAAGCTTCAAAAAAGACAAAACCATTTTGATTCTGAGGATCACTAGTCTCGTGCGGTTATTATGTCCTTAAAATAAGGTTATCTCAAACCAGAAATTATGGTTATGTTGATATTTAACGTAGAAGGTCTAGCAGGGGATACAAAAAGGCTTCTCCTAAAGATGGAATAATTAGGAATCTTAAAAAAACTTAACAACTAGGCTTACTTACGCCAAAAATTGAATATTATCTTGCCGTTCCAGTAGTTTATACTAGGATGCAACATTTCAAAACAAAGCATCTCAACAACTGTGTCTAAATGACGTTTACAAACTGCAATCACATCTTTAGATCTTTTAGGTATATACAAAAAGATCAAAAGGTATTGTGTTTGCAGTCTTTGAAACGTCGTTTTGATGAGTTTTGGATTGACAAACACCGCCCAAATGTTTCAAAGATTTATGTACTACCCTTTAGCTTCCCGTACATCAACGACATTTTGGTATTCATGAAGGATGAACAAGGACACGTTCATCACTTCCAAGAAGTTAAAAAACTTTTTTGTCATCATCAATTGAATTAAATTACAACTTTTCTGTTCGAAATAAAAAAGGAAATAATTGCTGGTGTTTATTTCACCGTAAAATTGATCGTAGACAAGAATGAGACCTTAATTTCGTCGGTATAGGTGAAACGACTTCACCGACAGCCCGAATTAGTTACGTTTTATGACGAGGGCACGACGGTAAACAATGGGGGAAAACGGCAAGAGGAATCATCGTCCATCTGTTCCGCATGTCATAATCTTAAATGGTCCCCGGGTTTATTCCCATCGCCTACCTGTTCATTAATTTTTTGCCGGTGACAGACGTAAGAACCGTAAAAGTCGGCGGGCGGGAAATATTGATTGCGGCCAGTTTCCGGGGGGTTGCAGGGTGTCCGCCGGGGTGTGTTTTAATTTCATTTCACGTACGTACGTGAAGGGATATTTGTTGTGTGTTTGTACAGTGACAGGGCCCGTTAAAAATTGCTAAAATTCCTGTTTACACGTTCGAATGCTATCGCATTTATCCAAAATCAGATATTAAAGTCAACGTGGAACGGACGGAAAATGCGAGAGTGAGTCGGTATTTTTTTTTTTTTTACCCTGCCGTGTTCATCTCGCAGTTCGGCACTAATTCGACGTTTAAATGAAAAATCTCGGTGATAAAATGGCGCAAAGGCAATAGCAACAAGTGTAGGTGCAAGATTTGTGTTTACGGCTGATTTCGCCCTGTAAACAAACAGCACTGTGTTTTAATGGATTGCGAACATACCAACGCAAAATAAAAAAAAAACAAAACACATTCGATAAATGCTACGCACTTGATCCATTAAGTAAATCCACCTGGCGTACAATTTTTTTTTTATTGCCACTGACACAATAAATTTATTCATATTATAACAGTAAATAACGAAGACAATTAATTTTAATTTATTATCTGATTAATAATAAATTGATTCACTTAACTAGTGATGAAACATTTTTATATTAATAACGATGTTCTGACATTCAGTAAGAGTCTAAGAATTTTCTATCTTCACTTTGATTAATTTTTCCAGAGTATATTCTGCTGCTTAATCCTTCACTCTAACCCTTGACTCATTCAGTAAGAATCTAAGATATTTCTATGCTCCTGAAAATTCAAAATGTAATCGTTTAATAAAAAATAAGACATATTACAATTCCTAATAATAATTTTAACTCATCACACTTACGCCCCGACAATAACCTCTTGACCGTATTGAGTGATTGCAGTAAATGGATGTATAATTTGGGTATTACAACCACTTTCTGGGGGGTGGCAGTCTAATAAAAAGGTGCCATTAGACTAGTGGGCCACCGATTTCGATTCCGTGCGTTCAATAAAGATGTCGTTTGGAGATTTAGCGTCGTAAATATTTAAGCCCCCCACTCCATCAGTGTTTGTGTCCTCGACTTTCGTGCTTTCGGTCTAAGGTACATTCCGGTATTTGCTTAGTAATTTTGCCGCCCCTCTTTTTTCCGTGTGCCTTTCGCTGAATAATTAATAAGGATAATATAAATTAGGAGCGCCCGTTCCTATTAGTAATTAATGACACCACAAAAGTTTCGTTTTAGCTTATCAAATATAATCGCCCACCGATATTTTAAGTAACAAACGATGAATACAATAATAAATGGTTTACTTAAAGACACTTAAATCGCTAAAATTTAAGTTTTTCTTTAATGCTAATTCGAAATATCTTAATAATAAGTAAATGCTTTTATTAATAATAATAATCCTCATTTTAGAGCCATTATTTCTTGATATCTTGGACATAAAATTAGTGGATATTTCTAGGACTCTTGAAGGAAGCCTAAAAATGTTTAAGTAATAAATTCTTGACAAATAAAATTTTTGAATCCTCAAAGAGAATTCTTACAATTTAGAGTAATAAACCTGGAATGACAATTGTAAACGTTCTAGGAGTTTAGAAATAAAACTGCAAAAAAATTAGACATTTTGGCAAATGGATTTTAAATTACACTAAAATTCTAGAGCCCTCCAAGAAAATCGTGGCTAATCCTAATAAGATTTTTTCTAGGATCTAGCATTTTTTCTTAAATCGAGAGCCCACGACCAAATTGCTATAAATTTGGAAATTAGAAATTACTAAAATCCCAAAAATCCTTACATTTCGATGAGATAAAGCAAGTAAAGCAGAAAAATACTCTTCATAAATGATTATAATTTGAAGCCAAAATTTCTACTCGAAATATTAAAAAAAAATCTAGAAATCTAGTAAAAATGTTTGAAATTAGGTATCTGATTTTAAAATTACTTGAAAATTTATTTTTTTATTCATTTATCGAATTAAAAAATAATAATTCACTCTTGAAACATTACGATGAGATAAGAAATGGTGTAAATCAAAGAACTATTTGTAAAGAAATGTGAAACAATTGTGTGAATAATGAAGGAAAGAAGTGCAGAATTTTCTAAAACCTTTGAATAAATTTCAAGACATTTAAATATAAATTGTGGAAACTTATTTAGAATTTTACCAATTTCCACAATTTTTACTTAGACAATAATAATAATAATAATAATAATAATAATAATAATAGTCTTTATTTCTCTCTTAAATTACAATAAAGTACAATAAGAAAGAAAGTGTGTCACAATAAAGAAAAAATACAAGGAAAATAAAATCATATGTATACATTACTAATCAAAATTTTCTAGGATTTCTTGCTTTATTTTAAGGGCCTGCAAGTTAAAATTTTGGGGATTGGTGAGATTTTTTCATCAAATTAGAATCTAAAAGAGGGGTTTAATATTTCGAAAAGTCTCGACAAAGTTTGTAAAAATGGAGACACAACATTATTTGTAACTTTCTAGAAGCTTCCTAAAAACCCAAGCAAGTTTGAATAAGATAATATTAGAAATGATGGAAATTTCTAAATATTAAAAAAAAATACAGTTAATTCCTGAAAATTCTTCAATTAGGTTGAAAATAAAATTTTAAAGACTGGAAAGAAAAACTGTTGAAACTGCTTGAACTCCGATAATTTCTAAGAAACTATTGTTAAAATTATTTCAAAATTCATTAAAAAAATTTGCTCTTTGCGAATTGGTAACATTTTTTCATCAAGTTAAAATCTAAAAAAGAAGTACTAAACATTTCTAGAAGTCTCGACAACGTTTCTAAAAATGAAAACGTAAAATTACTTGGAAGTTTCTAGAAGTTCTCTAAAAAACCAAACAAATTTGAATAAGATAAAACAAGAAGTAATGTAAGTTTCTTAAAAATAAAAAAAATAAAATTCTTCAATTAGGGTAAGAAGTAAAATTGCTTTAAAGAGTGGTTAAAAAAACATCTTTATATTAAACAATGTTTTTAAAGATAATTCTTGCAATTTAGGAATCTAAAAAAAAACTGCTTTAAAATTCTAGCACCCTTAACAATATTTCTAGAAAGATTATAGAAACTAATGATAACGTAAAACAATGGTGGAATATTTTACGAATCTTAAAATTTCCTTTTCCACCCTACGTAAAATTTTTAAGTGGGCAAATTAATAAAAATTATATACATGATACGTAGAAAAGCTTTAAATCAAGATTTGATGAGATTGACTATGGAAGGTCATTTATATTTAAATTTGGATTAAGCTTTATTTTTTATTACATACAAGGTTTGATTGTTTTGTAAACAGCAACATTCTATATTCTTTAGAATCTAAAAATCTTTGAATCTTTAGAATTTTTAGAATTATAGGAATTTTTATAATCTTTAGAATTTTTATAACTTTTAGAATCTTTAGAATATTTAAAATCTTATGAATATTTAGAATCTTTAAAATTTTTAAAATCATTAGCATCTGTAGAATCTACAGAATCTTTAGAATCTTTAAAATCTTTAGGATCTTTAGAATCGTAAGAATCTTTAGAATCATACTGAAATTCGAATTTAGAATCTTTGGAATCTGTAATCTTTAAATATCTTTAGAATCTTTGGAGTTTTTACAATCTTTAGAACATATAGAATCCGTAAAAACATTTAAAGGTTTAGAGTCTTCAATTTTTTTTTTGTAATTTTATATTATTTGGAAATCATAGATTCTTTGTAATAGTTTATAATTCTTTAATGAATAAAATTCAAAGGTGGTTCATAGATAAGGCGTTGAGATGTTGAAAATCCATATTCATTTGTATATTAAAGTTGTAAATAACTAAGCTTTTCAAAATGTGTGTTTATTTTCACTACAATTGTTTCGCAAATTTATTGCTTCTTCAGGTGAATGAAGTTTTTTCTAATTTTATTGTAAACTTTCATTCACCTGAAGAAGCAATAAATTTGCGAAACAATTGTAGTGAAAATAAACACACATTTTGAAAATCTTAGTTATTTACTACTTTAATATACAAATAAAAATTCAAAGGAAAAATCGAATTATGTTATCTCGTGCATTTCTGGCTATTTATAACAACAAACTCTTGTTGATGATGTTGTGATT
Organism: Ontholestes murinus; assembly: GCA_963969525.1. Classification (NCBI taxonomy): domain Eukaryota; kingdom Metazoa; phylum Arthropoda; class Insecta; order Coleoptera; family Staphylinidae; genus Ontholestes; species Ontholestes murinus. The sequence goes on along the minus strand of OZ018398.1, from coordinate 41,298,747 downwards.
GGAGGGTAGGATAGTGGCCACCCACCCACCCTACATATACATTTGAATATAAATTGAAACACTGTTTTTAAACAAAATTCAGAAACATGTTGATTTCCAATTTCTGCAAACTTAAAACACTGTTTGTGATTTTGTGATTATAGCATTAACAAATATGTAGGGTGGGTGAGTGGCCTCTATCCCACTCTCCAATCCTTTTACCATCAACACTATTTTTAAAAATATTAATTGTAAGAAATTACAAATTATAATACTCATTTTACAATTTAATAATTACAGTTTTTACTATTATTATGTATAAATTATTTAGAACTAGTGTGTTATATAAACGCAGAAATTATTTAAATAGGTCAGAAGTTCGCTACAATTAAATAATTATTATTTAAAAAATTTAATTCAAAGAAAAAAATTAAATTATTAAACTTCGAGTGTTTGTCTACTTATAACAGAAAACTCTTGTTGATGATGTTGTGATTGGAGGGTGAAGTAGTGGACGCCCATCCACCCTACATATACTTTCAAACTAAGTCAAACAATGTCTTTTAATTATTTTTTTAAATGAATTTGTGATTTTCATTTTTTGTGCAATCAAAACACTGTTTGTAATTGAAGTTTTAATAAATATGTAGGGTGGGTGGGTGGCCTCTATCCCACTCTCTAATCCTTTTACCATCGACACTATTTTACAAATCATTAGAAAGTATCGTGCACATTTTACAATTTATTAAAGTTTGTACCAAAATTTCGTATAAATTATTAAAAATCAGTATGATGCGTAAACGTATAAATTATTAAAGTGTGCCAGAAATGCGCTACAATGAAAATATTTCTATTTAAAGAATAAAATTTAAAGGATAAATCTAATTATATTATCTTGCGCGTTTTTTGGCTATTTATAACAACAAACTCTTGTTGATGATGTTGTGACTGAAGGGTGGGATAGTGGCCACCCACCCACCCTATATATATATATTTAAACTTTAAGTCAAACACTGTTTTTAAATTATTTTTTTAACATCACAATTTTTGGTTTTCAACTTTTGCAAACTTAAAACAATTATATTATATCAAAGATGCATTAATGCTAGATGAAATTTGAAGTTTTGAAACTAATCTCCTGAGGGATTATTTTTTTTCAACAATACTTAACACTAAACGAATATTATTTTTCAATTTTTTTTTCCATTATACTTCAATTGTTTTAATAGAATATCAAAAATATATTAATGCTCGATTAAATTTAAAGTTTCTAAACTAATCCCCAAAGGAATTATTTTTTACAACTATTCTTAACACCAAACCGAATTTGATTTACAAAACTTTACGTTTTAAGCGTCGCTATTTCGTTTTCAGCCACGATACGTCAATTGTTTTAATAGAAAATCAAAGACACATTAATGGTAGTTCAAATTTGGAGTTTTGAAACTAATCACTAGGTTGATTCATTTTTTTACAACTATTCTTAACACCGAACGAAATTTGATTTACAAAACTGATTAAGATTTTACGACTATTCTTAATACCGAACGCAAATTAATTTACTAAACTTAACATTTTAGACGTCGTCATTTTGTTTTCTGCCATGACACGGCAATTATTTTAATAGATGGAATTTAAAGTTTGGAAACTAATCCCCAGAGAGATTGATTATTTACAACTATTCTTAACACCAAACGCAATTTGATTTACTAAACTTTACGTTTTTAGCGTCGCCATTTTGTTTTCAGCTACGATACTTCAATTGTTTTAAAGAAACATCGAAAATAGAATAATTGTAGATGGATGTAGGAGTTTTGAAATTAATATCCTTAAAGGGATCAATTTTTTACAATAATTCTTAATAGCGAACGCAATTTAATTTACTAAATTTTACGTTTTAAGCGTAGACACTTTGTTTTTCGCTATGATACGTCAATTGTTTTAATAGAATATTAAAGATACATTAATGCTAGATGGAATTTGAAGATTTGAAACTAATTCCGAAAGTAATTAATTTTTTACAACTAGGGTTAACACCGAACGAAATTTAAATCGTTTCACATTATTACTAAATAAATTTCCAAATATTTCTTTAATTTTGGAATTATAAACAAACTACAAGTCTAATTGAATATTTCAAATTAATGTACTACAAATTTTAGAACCGTAAATAAATAAATAAATAAATAAACTTCCATTATTTTAAATCCTTTAGAATATTTTAGAATTTTTTAAACATAAGAAATTTTTACAATATTCAAAAGGTTTCGAATTTACATAACTTTTAAAACAAGAAACTTTAGAAATTTTACTCTAAAAAGTACCATTAATTCCGCTTCCGTTATCAAAAAGGTACCATCATTTTTTTCTTTTATTTATCAATTCTAGAAATGGCGAAATTCTGATTTTTAATTTTTTTAAATTTCAAACAATTGTGCGACTAGTTTAATAAATCTTTACAGTAATTACATTTTCGAATTCATAGCATTTTTTCAAGTGTTCTAAAATTATCCAAATTTTCGTTTAGAAGATTCTTTTTGAGGTATTGAAATTTTCATAATTTTCTTCTTTCCTTTCGCGAACTCCAGAATGTTTTATTAGAATATTTATGATCTTTTGAGATTTTAAGCATTTATTTTTATCATCTAATCAGAATTTCTCTACTAAATTTCAATAATTTTCTTGTAGAGTTCTTAAATTTTCGAGATTTTTTTATATTTTCCACAATATTTTCTAGATTTCTAGATTATATAGATTTTCTTCTAGATTGTATAATTTTTTTTAATTTTATTAAATTGCAAGATATTTATTTGATGGTTCTTAAAATAACCAGATTTTATACACTTTCAGTAACTTCTTTTTAAGATTGTAATAATATTTCACTTTTTTAACTTCAAGACTTTTTCAGTAACTTGTCTCCTCTTTTTCAAACTTTTTCAATGTTTTCTTCTAGATTTCTCAATTTTTCAGTTTTATCAAATTACGAGAATGTTTTTGAGAGCTCCCAATTTTTTCACCAATTTCTTTTCCAAGATAGAAATTTTTTTAGTATTGTTTTATTTTATCAGAATTTTTGAGACATGTTATTCTAGAAAGAAAAAGTAATCATATAAAACCAAAAATCGAAAAAAAATATTTTACAGTTCAGAAAGGAAATTCTCGCAATTTGAAAAAGCTAGAAAATTTGAAAAACTTAGAATAAAATTTGAAAAATTAAACACATTAAGAAGATTATAAGATACTTAATAAGAAATTAATGAAAAGTCCAGAAATCTCGTAGAAAAAAACTTTTAAGAACATTTCTGCAATTTAGAAGATACATTCGTGAAAATTTTATATAAGAGATTTTAGAAAAAAATATGATATTCTAGAGTTTCTAAGAACATCCTGATTGGAAAATAGAGTTTGCGTCAACCCGGAATTGCTGTGATATCAATATTACTAGTCTTAAGTCGATGTTTTAGGCATCAATGTACTAGATAAGTGAATAAAATGTAGTGTCTCCATGACAAGCCCTTCTCCATAAAGTTACATGACATCTAGCAACACATTACATTACAGATTTTTTGAATCTTTGATTTTTTTATACTTTAGACTCTTAAAAATCATCTAAACTATTTACAGGGTCTTTAGAATCTCTAAAATCGGTTTAATCTGTGCAATATGTATAATTGTTAGAATCTTTAGAATATTCACAATCATTAAAATATTTATAATCGTTGGAATCTAAGGCTTTTTAAAATCTTTAGAATCTTTAAGATCTTTAGAATCTTATAAGTGTTTTCAAATTTTAGTAACATATAGTCTATTGAAATATGTAGATATTTATTTGCAATAATGAAAATATTTTAAATAAATGGAATTTTATATTTTAAAATTTTTGGAATATTATAAATCTTTATAATTTTTATTTTTAGAATTTCTATAATCTTCATAACATTACGAACCTCAAGAAACTAGATTCGTTGGAAACATTACATTTTTTTGAATCTATAAAATTTTTAATACTTAAGTTCTTAAAAATGTTCTAAATTATTTAGAGGATCTTTAGAATCATTAAAATCTGTTGAATCTATACAATTTATGAAGTTGTTAGAATCTTTACAACCTTTAAAATCTTTAGAATCATTAGAAATTTTAGAATCTCTCTAATTTTTAAAATCGTGAGAAACTTTAGAATGTTCAGAATCTTTGGAATCTTCAGAATATTTCGAAGAAACCCTTATAACTTTTATGAGTTCAAGAATTTTTATAATTTGCATAACATTATGAATCTTAAGAAACTAGATTCGTTAGAAACATTAGAGGTTTTTTTGAATCTTTAGAATTTCTTATACATTAGACTACTTATTTAGAGAATATTTAGAATTATTAGGATCTGTATAATATATAGGGTTGTTAGAATCGATAGAATCTTTAGAATACTTACAACCTTAAAATCGATGGAATCTTTAGAATCATTAGAATTTTTAAAATCTGTATAGTCTTAAGAACCTTAAAATATTCAGAATTTAAAAAAAAATCGAAATTATGTTTTACAATTTCAGGAACAGATTAGTTCACTGAAATCTGTAGATAACTATTTTTAATAATTAAACATTTTTAAATCATTGAAATTTTATGTTTTATAATTTTTGGAATATTAGAAATCTTTATAATTTTTATAGGTTTTAGAATTTCTATAATTTTCATAACATTATGAATCTCAAGAAACTTTAGAAACTTTACAGGTTCTTTTGAATCTTTAGAGTTGTTAGAATCTTTAGATTATTTAGAATCTCCAGAATCCTTAGAAACTTTAGAATCAATGAAATCTTAATAATCATTAGAATGTTTTAATTTTTATGGTCTCAAGAACTTTCAATTCAAATTTATGTTTTACATATTAGTTCTGTAGATAATTATTTCTAATAATTTTTTTTTATCATTTGAATTTTATATTTTATAATTTTTGAAATACTAGGAATCTTTATATTTTTTATGTTTTAGAATTTCCTTAATTTTCATAATATTGAGAATATCAAAAAACTTTTGATTCTTTAGAAACATTATAACTTCTTATACTTTAGGCTCTTAAGATTTATCGAAATTATTTACAGGGTTTTTATAATCATTAAATTCTGCTGAATCTGTACAATTTGTATAGTTCATTAGAATCCTTAGAATTTTTAGAATCGGTGGAAACTTTAGAATTTGTATAATCTTTAGAATCTATGAAATCTTTAGAATATTTACACACTTTACAATCCTTAGATTTTTTAGAACCTTTAAAATCGTTAGAAACTTTCAAAATCATTTTTTTTTTCAAATATTTCAATATTTGACATAGAATTTTTTAAATATTTTTAGATCTTTTAAACACTTAATTTTTTTACCTCTAAATTCTCTAGAATGTTTAAAATCGTAAGAATTCTTAGTTACAATATATATATATATATATATATATATATATATATATATATATATATATATACAGGGTGTCCCGTTAATGCGGGGAAATGGCTGGACCATAGATTTCTGGGGTCAAAATATGATGATTTAATGCAACTTATCTATATCCAAAAATTTACGGTTAAGCCGGAATTTGGCTTCAAAGTTTCAAAAATTTTTATTTCTTTTGTTTATAACAATTGAACGCTTTATTTGATTTGAATGAAATTTATTATTAATAAGTACCATAATATTATACATCATTTCAGTTATTATGGACATTAGTGATTGACAGGAAGTATAAAAAACAGTAGTACCACCACTTAAAAACTAAAATATTTTTTTATTGGTGCATCCAATAAAATCCACAAAAAATTATTTAAAAGAGCATTAGATTTAAAAACTTTTTTGACTCCAACTAGTTTTTGATATCTTTTACGGTTTTTGTACAAAAAAATAAAATATGAATATAGTATACTCATTATGCACTCATTAATAAGTAAATAAACTTACTCAATTGAATAAAAATTAAATAATATCAATTAATAAAATAAATCAAAACAACATCTAACACTTTTCAAACAATTTTCTTTGCAAAATCCTAATACAAACAAGATATCTGTTTGTTCCAAATATGAATATTTATGAACTATAATAAGGTTAAAAATTAATTGTTAAAAGACACTAAATAATTATTATTATACATAATTTACATTTTTTAAACAAAGACGGCCACGAAAAACATTTATTTTCGATTCGATGAAAAACTAGATTTTGTTTTTACTAGATAAAAAATATATATTTTATTTTTTTGTGGGAAAACCGTAAAAGATATCAAATATTATTAAGAGATGAAATAGTTTTTAAATTAAATGGTCTTTCAAGTAGTATTTTTTTAGTTTTTATTAGATCCACCAATAAAAAAATATTTTAGTTTTTACGTGGTGGTACTACTGTTTCTTATAGTTCTTGTTAACGAATAATAGTCATAATAACTGAAATGATGTATTATATTATGGTAGTTATTAAAAATAAATTTCATTCAAATCAAATAAAGCGTTCAATT